>CM036940.2:84099579-84386579 GCA_020352615.2 Yoshiicerus persimilis
TCTAGTATTTTTTAACTAAAATAGACCGATTAACTGCAATGGGTACCGCAAGGTAAGGGATCCCAGTATACTTGCAACTTTTCCTCCGTGAACCGCGCCGCACTAGTTGCTCCAAAATTTTTTAAGAAAACCGAAACCGAACCAGTCCTAAAATTAGTTTTGAGCGAACCGAACTAAACCCAGTGTTACAAAAAATTCTAGCGAACCACACTGGTTCGGCGATCCAAAAAGATGAATTTAGGTGGATTCGAGTGGGTGCAATTTATAAAGAAGTGCTATAGTCAGGAATTGTATATTACAGCGATGGTATAGTGCAGAATTGTTCTTTTAAAGCATTCTCATTTATAATTAGTCTAGATATTTTCGACTCTTAATCTAGAAAAGGTTGACCTATTCACATCACTTTCTAACTTGACATAACACTGCACCAATCTAGTTTAGGGAAAACTCGTATCACAATATATTCCGCCCAAACAGACAGAGTGCAACCGATATTTTATTCGAAGTATAAGTCCATGAGTAAAAATAACACGTATGGATAAGGAAATAAATAAATACTTTGCAAACAGTTGTATAAAAGCCGCGCTCAATTATTCCCATCCATTGCGCAATTTAGCGTTCGTACCTTATAGTTGCATTGTTGTATACTAGTGTGTGGCAAATGTAGTTTATTCAGTAGCGGAAAGCGTATGTTTTCGGAATACCTGTCTGTCTGGGTTCAAATATCTCAGAAACGCATTGAAATATTTTGATGAAACTTTCAGAGAGTCTTATAGGGACTACTTGCAGGTTCCCATTTAAAAATGAAGTTAATCGGTTGCACCCTTGCAGGGATGCCGACCCAAGGTTTTTGGGTTTTTAGGTTATTGGGTTTTTAAGCAAAAACCCAACCAACTTTTTTATCAAAAACCCATGGGCTTTTGAGGTTTTTGGGTTTTTGCTAGGCGGGAATGTAAAGCACACCGTAATTTTCATAACAAATTGCAGTTTATCCTGCAAAATATGATCATATTTGTCAATAGTAGTTAAAAACTATCATTTTTCATCATATTGTGACTAAAAAGGAATAAATATTACCCATATGCACAGAATATTACACTGTTTTGGTAGGCCAAAAACCCACAAAAACCCATGGGTCGAGGGTTTTTGCCAAAAAACCCTTGGGTTTTTACATCCTTGCACCCTTGTGACCTTTAACCTAGCTTATGTCCAGCCATATGTCATCTGTTATATTCCAGATGTTGTGTGTATGTTGTGGTATGTGTCGTAGCCTGCACTAATGACCACTATATGTCGTAGTCTGAAATAGCGGTCAATATATGTCGTAGTCAGACTGGCGGCCACTACATGTCGTAGTCTGACTGGCGCCCACTATATGTCCTATTCTGACTAGCGACCACTACATGTCATAGTCTGCACAAGTAATGGTGACCAGTATATGTTGTTTTCTTGAATAGATTCAAATAATTTAAAACTGATTTGAATAAATTCAAATAAATTCGAACTTTTTTGAATAAATTGAAATAAATTCGAACGTTTTTTCATAAATTCAAACAAATTCAAACAAATTCAAATAAATTCGAACTTTTTTAAGTAAATTCAAATAAATTCGAACTTTTTTGAGTAAATTCAAATAAATTCAAATAAAAAGTTAGGCGACGGTCGACGCAAAGTTAGGCGACGGTCGACGCAAAGTTAGGCGACGGTCGACGCAAAGTTAGGCGACGGTCGACGCAAAGTTAGGCGACGGTCGACGCAAAGTTAGGCGACGGTCGACGCAAAGTTAGGCGACGGTCGACGCAAAGTTAGGCGACGGTCGACGCAAAGTTAGGCGACGGTCGACGCAAAGTTAGGCGACGGTTGACGCAAAGTTAGGCGACGGTTGACGCAAAGTTAGGCGACGGTTGACGCAAAGTTAGGCGACGGTTGACGCAAAGTTAGGCGGCGGCACAATCAAGCAAACTGCCACTGCCAACGCACAAAATTTGAATGAATCAGTAGAATTTACAGTCATACTCCATCATGTGACATTAATGACATAACACATCCCGAAAATATCCTAAAGTAACATGCAGTATCAATGAGAGTACATCGATCTTATATCGATGTACTCTTATTGTTTTATTGTTCAATATTTATTTTTCTGAAAGAATGAATTAGCAATAAAAAACCAATTACAAAAGTAATGAAGTACTAAAAGCAAGTCGTAGCATTAGCGAGCCTAAATAGATAAAGCCAATTTTCATGATTCTAATCACCATGACTTAATAGTTTCTACCGTTTAGTTTATACCGAAAATCCTAGTATTTCAAATGTAATGAATAAAATCCTGTTGAAATGTTAATAAAATTACAGCACCAAGACTAATATTAAAATCATATTCTTTCCTATCTAATTACCTTTTAACTATAGGCTTCTTCTTTTTGTAAAAAACTCATAGGATATTCCCGTTCCGGAAACCTTATTTTTCTATCTTTATCAATATAAAAAGAGCGGGCGGTATTCCAGAAAGGGGTGCGCTGATGACGCCCATTTAAAATAGGGTTCTAAACTATGATAAGTCCAAATAACTTCATCCATTTCGGTCAACGGCTTCGAGAGTTACCGTGCTAACATACATACATACCGAAACACAACGCGGATCCATAAGTGAACACTGGGCTGCAAAAACAATTATAACACCAAATAAAACAGGTTGGAGCTCTATGCATAGTATTCAATTCTCTTGTATCTCACAAAGCGATCTTATCTTTTTGGATTTCTGGCAGCTTTTATCCCAGTTTTCATAATAACATGTGGATGTGGATTTTCCGACCACCTTTTCTTTTGTGTGCTTTGATTGCAATAACAGTTTTCTCAATTGTAAGCCAAAAAGTGTCTGCAAGGTAGGTATTTTTGTGTGCTTCAAGTCATAAATTGTACGTAATTTTCATCACAAATACTGTGAATAGGGAAAGCCTAATTTAAATCAATAGCAACAATCGAATCCAAATCCATTGTAAAGTTTTCATATTCACAAATGTGAGCATTAATGGCGAAATTGAACAAACTGTAATATTCATAGGCAAGAAAAATGTCATACAATGAAAATTCATCGCAAACAAAAATTTATTTCTATTGTAAAATTTCAAATCCATTTTGTTGGTATATTTTGGAGTAGATTTTCAGATAGAAGGTTTTGTGGGGCGGGGCTATTGATTTCCGCATCGCAGCGCGTGTGGTGCCGCATCAACGATTAAAAATGTCCTTAAAGCTATTTTAATTTTGTATATTATCCAGGAACATCGATCCTATGAAAAATGTGCATTTGAGAACTAAAGACTATTTTCAAGGAAACTTCGCCAAAAGACACGCTGAGGAAGAAGGACAAGACCTAGCTGAAACCATGGTAGACAAAGACGAATGAATGCGTTATGACTGTGAAAATATTATTTTGTTTACCAGTTTAAATTTCAATATTAAATGTTTTCATATTACACAAAACCGATAAATGTCTTTGAGAAACTACTTTATTAGTTAAAAATATTTTAAATATATTTCCTCTGATTTTTTGAAAGTTATTCATGTTATTTATTGAAACCTATTCATGTAAATATTATTGCATGTAATATTTACTCTTACTTTACACCTTCTTCAATTTTTGGATTAAATACTTAGTATTGCATAAATCTGTAAGTAAACCGCAATAGAAAAGCAAAAGATTATTAGGGTGTAATTTGGACAACGTTTTAAAAATTACTGTGGATTATCTACCGTTTGATATGGTATCACCATGGTACGACCATTAATTTTAACACCGAAGTAGTTATTATAGATATGCCAGGATATAATCGTCAGGAATATCTACTGATGAACTAAATCAAAAATTTCTTCCACTTTTCAAAAAGAATAATATACTTGATCAAATGAATTCCTCTATTTTTTATTACGATAAAGAAATAGACCCAGAATCAACTTTGACAACCAAGTATAAATATTTAACATCAGAAAAGAAATTGTTTCTTGCAGTATTTGAAAGCATATCTGACGATCACATGAAGGCTCTTAAAAAGGAATATCCCCACAAAAAATGCAAGAAGGTAATAGAAACTGGAAATTATCAGCCGATACAGCCGATATCATGGATGTATAAAGGCTGTTTTCGAAATCAGTTTTACACTGCCATTCAACACTTAGGAGAATACGGTTTTATTAATTTTTGGTGGCTTTTCTGGGTAGAAGCACTATCAAATGAAAGATATGACGTCATTGAGTCAATTCATGTATTCACACCTATTTCTCTAACTATGAAAATGCGATCAATAGCGTATATTTGCACGTTTTTCATTGGGGTGGCTGCCGTAGCACATACTTTAGAACTCTTCGGTCTTCGATGGATAGGTTTTTTTAAAACGAAATTACAGGCATGTAGGCAGTTTTTTGCTTTAAGGACTACAAAGTGGGCTTATAAATGTGACAGAAAGCTTTAGATTGATATATCAATTAAACAAACTTTAAAAACAGGTGTATAAATAAAAGCATAGATCGTGCATTTACAATTAATTGAAAATCTAAATCGTTTATGTTCCTTGATGTGCCTTATTAATTGGGCTAGGTATCTTACATGTCACAAAGTGCAATGAATATGATGCAATGGTGTATTTTATGTAATTTATGAACAGTCAATAGCAATGGTCGATTAAATTTTTTTGCGATAAAATACAATTTAAAATTAGTTGATAATTTTGGCATTTATTTTCTTTACAAAAAATTAAATTCACACTCAAGCACCTTTGACCAGGCAGCGTATAAGAATAATTAATCTCCATGTCTTCTGCCAGATAGTAGGTTTGCTTGGGGTATATGGTCAGAGGTTGTTTGTCCGACGCACAAATGGAAATAGTGATGAAATAACTATTGAGTAATGCGATTGCGGTGCCTGAGAGGCTTGCAGAATGGTTGAGACTGCCAGTCCAGCAGAGCAGAACTCGTTTAGGCAGAATACATCTCATTCGTAGTGAAGCTATGATTCCATAGAGTGAACACATTTTTGTGGCTTGAGCATTGGACACTTTGCCTTCTCCCCATAAAATTTATTATTTCATTTTTTTGCTTCATATTGCATGTAATAGACAACCTCAAGGTAGACGTATCCTTTGATTTATCATAGTGGTAAAACTGGATACATATTTTAATATTTTACTCACTTTTAAAGAGAGTATTAAATCTCGTTAATTTAAGTGGTTTATAGTGGTTTTGTTCGTCAAATTTTTTTGCTCGTGATAACATATCTTTATTATTTTGCAAAAAATAGCTGATTTGCGATCAGAATATAATTTTTAAACGTTTTCTTCAATGGATTTGTAATAAATACAGTCAATTGCACATAAATTCAACAGAACAATGAAACCATGGCATTAACGTTATTTAGTCTCCTAGCAGTGGCCCATGAAGCATACTTCCAATCTAAGACCTTTGGTTCCATCACTTGTGATGGAACCAAAGCTTTTATGCTTTATTCTACTGCGTATTTTGAGGCCTCAGTAAAAAAATTTGAACTATATGGAAAATGAAAGGTGATCTTTTATGAGTGTACATATCTTAACGGTTCGAGTAAATTAAAATGAGACATGTGTTAACAATCGTATAGCTATAACCTGATTGGTTATAGCTATCGTAGTCTTAAGCATTTTTGTAATATTTAATTTTGATATAGATTTTCTAAGTATTTTCGACCAATTTTGGGAATGGTACTATGTGTGCAATACAATAGAAATATGCAAGAAAAATTAAAAAGACAACTGACAAATAAACACGTTTGATAACCTTCTGAGGCTAACCATCAGGGTCTCCATCCCTTTGTTAGACAAAATGCTGTATTCTTGAAAGTATCGTTAAATGAAAATAAAGATGTTTTGAAATGTGGGAATAGGGAAAGTTGCTTATGAACTTATTTGCACAAGTCAAGCAAATTTTACTGACAAAATATTTTGTTCAAATATTTACTTTTACATTTGGCAGTATTTATATTTGTGGCTTTTCATTATGGTCATCCTCAGACCCATTTGGCTTTACTACCTACTCGACGGAGGTTTGGAGAAAATTAAATAACGGAATTTCCGCTTTAGTCGTTCCAATAGATGTTCTTCAACTCAAGTTTGCAAATGAACTATGGAATTAGGTATTAGATGCATGTAAAATTATGATGAATATTTGATGCTCCACAGGCTCCGCATGGCTTGAGAAGTTGTTCAGTCTGAGTGAATGCTGAAGCACCTGTACATACATACATGCATACGTTTATACTGAAAGCTTACTAAAGCGGTGTTGCTAGCCATTATGTATATCGGTTCCTGATGATGCAAAATATTTGAACACGTGTAAGTACCTATTTTTTACATTGAAATACAAGCGATAGAAAGTTATTTTGACCTTGTTGTTCAACCATTTAACCTACAGACTGTATTTTGGAGGACATTGGAATTCCCATAACTCTAAAATGTTTAGATACCTTTTTAAATAAAGCTGGATTTGAGCCGCTTAACATTGAGTTCAGCCAATATATGTATTCTCATATTGGCTTTTAGAAATAGCCACAACTCCAATAGTATATAACAGTAATATTTGTTACCCACTGGCTCCGCCGGTTTGAGAAGCTGTCCATGCTTCATAAACGCCCATACATTTGTACTGGAGCTATGTCTGTAGCCATTAGCAATGTCAACTCTTGCCGATTGAAAACATTTCAGACATGAAGAAATCTACAGTAAAGTGAAATATCTCGGATCAGTGCTGCTTTCCATTCTGGAAATTATACCAGCAATGTTCCATGTATGTCAAATCCGTTTTTATTTGGCAACGATACGTCCACGTACATTGGAATTTTCTGTAAATGGCAACCATACGGTCATGATAAAGCATGACAGAGCTGAGGTCATTTTTTAGACATTCACTATAGATTTTTTTGATATGGTTGTTTTTTGTCCAATTAACAACGAATTGTATATAGAAATGTGCTAGTATATAGAAATATTTTTATATTGAAAGCAGCAGCGATCAGAGTTTTTTCATCTTACTGTATACAATCAGGAATTATAATAAATGATTAATTTATGCTTATTTCGTAAGCATTGAACGATTGAGGAAGTTGGATAATACACGAAACCAATTGTTTGGATTCCAGTAGAGTAGTATTTAAACGACGTAACCATATATTAATTTGGTCATAAGTAATTTTGTATTGTATTCCTGGAATAGACATTGCTCCAATAAAAATAGTGAATACATTTTACATCCCACTGACTGCAGAATACAAGTAGTACGTTCTCCATCAGCACTTATACTTTTACATTCTCATAAACTTCTGCTGAAAATTTATTAAAGCTATATCGGTAACTATTAGCTAAATTTTTAATTCTTAGTGATGCAAAATTTTTGAAAATATTTAACGGCCGTTTTATACTACATGAACCTATGGACACAGTCTGCTATTCTAAATCAAGCATGACAACAATTGTTTGCATATCATGCTAAATAGTTTTGGAGTTTAATTACATCACATTAACTTTAAAAATAGATAAATTAAGCCTAGCCGCTGAATGCGCTTTACATTGTTTTACTATCCCCGTAAATATTTAATTTAAGGAATAAAAATCGCTTCAATATTCTATATTGGAGATATTGGATTACGCACTGAAGGACACTATTGGGCTTGCAACTTTTAAAAAGGTAAGTTAAAAAATAAAATAAAGATGTAGTAATTTCCTCTGAAACACTGCTTTGGAATTTAATTTTCAAACGTGCCTTTTGAATATTATTCAGCTAATGGAGTTTCATATTTAACAACAAAAAATAGCATCATAAAAGTTTTTGGAAGGAAAATATAGTGTCAACAGGTAAACCAATTTGATATTTGAATACTGACAAATGTGCAAACGTATAAAGTATTACCATTCTTATCAAAAGCAATATACGCTTTAAAATTGCAAATACTTTACAAAATATTAATGGAATTAAGAAATTGATATTTGTTTTCAAAGGTATGTAGCTGTGATTAATACTCGTTACACCAACAACTTCGAGGATAATTCCCACTTTAAAAGATTTGTGTGTAAAATGAAATTGTTGGCATAGTTTTCTATTTAAACTTTGCTTTTACGAAAAAGTTATCATGTTTTGGAAAACTTTTGTTATCATTATTACTCCGATATTATTTGTCTCCCAAGCATATTGTTACGATTCAAAGACTATATTTCCAAATTGCCATATAGATTTCATTTATTTTAGTAGTCGTCCAAAAATGGAATTCGTATTTCGATTCTACTCATGGCAACCACGTACAATATTATCTCTAAAAGTGTACAACGCAAAAAATCATGAAGCCAAAAGAGGAATGGCAAAATATCCATCATCGTTATCAAAAACGACATGCAATATAATAGTAATTATGGAACCCAAAACTATAAATAAACATTTTCCGGAGATTTCTAGATACTTTGGCAGAGAGATCGACCGTCCAACTGACAAGATGGTATTCGTTTATGACAAAGAAACATTTAAAGAAATTAAACGCTCTCTTTATTTACAGAACGATTTCGTAGTTCAATTATTTTTTATAATATTTTCAAGAAATGCCACACAAGAATTACTAACTTTCTCGCCGCTGTCCAAAATACTGACAACTATTGATTTCTTGACTCCTGAATTTGGGAATATTTGGAAACCCCATGAAGCTTTTCATTCTCAGTTCTATATTTCGGTATATAAAAACATGAGAGAGAGCACCAAATATGATATTAGAAAGCAATATTTAACAACGCCCTATATGTTAAATAAGAATACCAATCTATTGGACAATTTTTTGGAAGTCGGGACACTACATCCACTTATTGAAATATTGGCTGAAAAATTAAATTTTACTCCTCATTACTCTCAATCGGAAACTAATATGCTTTTGAAAAAACCTTGCGGATGTTTTTTGCCCATGGCAATACATCAACAAATATATAACTATCGCCCATTGAAATATTACTGGGTTGTAGCACACGATGGCCATGCATTCATATACTGTGAAGACCAAGAAACTCTTCAACAAATATCTCTCTTTATATGGACCGACGCATTTGACACAGCAACATGGTTGTTAACTTTAGCAATGGGTATTTGTACTTCTGGGCTTCTATTTCGACCATTTAGGTACAAAAACATTGTATACATGACCATTACATTCTTTGGAATTTTACTTCGCCAAAACCATGGGCAAGTAAAAGTATTTCTATATGGATTCCTTGCCCTTCTTTCTTGGTTCCTAGTAACTCAATACGAAACGTATATGACGATATCAGTAATAGCTCCACTAGACGCATTGGTTATGAGAGATCTAGGCGAACTCGTACAATATAAATATCAATTGTTTGAAGTGGTTGGAAAATCGTCAGGAATATCTACTGATGAACTAAATCAAAAATTTCTTCCACTTTTCAAAAAGAATAATATACTTGATCAAATGAATTCCTCTATTTTTTATTACGATAAAGAAATAGACCCAGAATCAACTTTGACAACCAAGTATAAATATTTAACATCAGAAAAGAAATTGTTTCTTGCAGTATTTGAAAGCATATCTGACGATCACATGAAGGCTCTTAAAAAGGAATATCCCCACAAAAAATGCAAGAAGGTAATAGAAACTGGAAATTCGATGCCGATATCATGGATGTATAAAGGCTGTTTTCGAAATCAGTTTTACACTGCCATTCAACACTTAGGAGAATACGGTTTTATTAATTTTTGGTGGCTTTTCTGGGTAGAAGCACTATCAAATGAAAGATATGACGTCATTGAGTCAATTCATGTATTCACACCTATTTCTCTAACTATGAAAATGCGATCAATAGCGTATATTTGCACGTTTTTCATTGGGGTGGCTGCCGTAGCACATACTTTAGAACTCTTCGGTCTTCATTGGATAGGTTTTTTTAAAACGAAATTACAGGCATGTAGGCAGTTTTTTGCTTTAAGGACTACAAAGTGGGCTTATAAATGTGACAGAAAGCTTTAGATTGATATATCAATTAAACAAACTTTAAAAACAGGTGTATAAATAAAAGCATAGATCGTGCATTTACAATTAATTGAAAATCTAAATCGTTTATGTTCCTTGATGTGCCTTATTAATTGGGCTAGGTATCTTACATGTCACAAAGTGCAATGAATATGATGCAATGGTGTATTTTATGTAATTTATGAACAGTCAATAGCAATGGTCGATTAAATTTTTTTGCGATAAAATACAATTTAAAATTAGTTGATAATTTTGGCATTTATTTTCTTTACAAAAAATTAAATTCACACTCAAGCACCTTTGACCAGGCAGCGTATAAGAATAATTAATCTCCATGTCTTCTGCCAGATAGTAGGTTTGCTTGGGGTATATGGTCAGAGGTTGTTTGTCCGACGCACAAATGGAAATAGTGATGAAATAACTATTGAGTAATGCGATTGCGGTGCCTGAGAGGCTTGCAGAATGGTTGAGACTGCCAGTCCAGCAGAGCAGAACTCGTTTAGGCAGAATACATCTCATTCGTAGTGAAGCTATGATTCCATAGAGTGAACACATTTTTGTGGCTTGAGCATTGGACACTTTGCCTTCTCCCCATAAAATTTATTATTTCATTTTTTTGCTTCATATTGCATGTAATAGACAACCTCAAGGTAGACGTATCCTTTGATTTATCATAGTGGTAAAACTGGATACATATTTTAATATTTTACTCACTTTTAAAGAGAGTATTAAATCTCGTTAATTTAAGTGGTTTATAGTGGTTTTGTTCGTCAAATTTTTTTGCTCGTGATAACATATCTTTATTATTTCGCAAAAAATAGCTGATTTGCGAGCAGAATATAATTTTTAAACGTTTTCTTCAATGGATTTGTAATAAATACAGTCAATTGCACATAAATTCAACAGAACAATGAAACCATGGCATTAACGTTATTTAGTCTCCTAGCAGTGGCCCATGAAGCATACTTCCAATCTAAGACCTTTGGTTCCATCACTTGTGATGGAACCAAAGCTTTTATGCTTTATTCTACTGCGTATTTTGAGGCCTCAGTAAAAAAATTTGAACTATATGGAAAATGAAAGGTGATCTTTTATGAGTGTACATATCTTAACGGTTCGAGTAAATTAAAATGAGACATGTGTTAACAATCGTATAGCTATAACCTGATTGGTTATAGCTATCGTAGTCTTAAGCATTTTTGTAATATTTAATTTTGATATAGATTTTCTAAGTATTTTCGACCAATTTTGGGAATGGTACTATGTGTGCAATACAATAGAAATATGCAAGAAAAATTAAAAAGACAACTGACAAATAAACACGTTTGATAACCTTCTGAGGCTAACCATCAGGGTCTCCATCCCAGTGGACGGTGTGGTCACCACATCGATGTGAATCGCACGATAAACCGCACAAGTAATTCACATAATGTACTATTCTTTCTTTACTGGACCCCGCCAAGTCCACACACGTTACCTCTAAAGCAGCTACCTCTCGTACATGATCCATTGGTAGAGGTACTGGTGCTGATTCAGATTTCTTCACGTCAAATCGTTTAAACTTCATACATTCATATATGACAGCAATTGGTTAACTTTTTAATCTCCTTCACCCGGTTCGAAGCAAATGTTCCCTGTTAATGGCTAACTACCTACCCGAATAGTCAAGAACACCTCAAATGCTTAGTTATTAGTTTCGATAGTAATGGACAATGACGATGGACAAATTGTTGGGCACACAGACATTTGACCTAATAATACTATTTTATTAAATATTAATTCAATTTAAATCAGCAATAATCAATCACAGAAGTAGTAATTAATCAGTATTCCTGTGCTAACTAACAACAATTTACAGTAATTAACTGACACGACTCTATTCTAGATGACTCTCACTAATACCGACTCTCAAGCGAGTACACACAATACTACAATGCAATACGATATGATTACAAACATAAGAAAAGCCACGGCTTCATATACTTACAACTAGAATTACTTTAGGTGGCGCAGAACCCAACATACTCCCACCTTAAGTTCTGAAACCACCGAAGAACTTAACTAATAATGTTACTAAATATTACAAGGAGTAATTAATTCCTATAATTACTCACTACACTCCATATCTCTCTGGAGCTTTCACTACACGACCACTTGGAGTGAAAACTTCTTTGTCCGGAGGTTTTACGGTAGAGGCTTTTCCTATAGTAGACTTTTTATTAACTACGCCTTTGTTAGCTGTCTTGATACACAGATCCTCCCGAGTATGCTCGGAGACTTCCATCAGATACAAACGCTGTATAGGGCGCGTTATTTTACCTTTCGCGGTCATCAATTTTGCAACTCGAATGATCCCGTCTTGGCTTGGGAAAACTTGCAACACCCGAGCCAGTCTCCAATCTTCACTTCTCACCATCGCAACTACCAGCACTGTGGAATCCTTCACTTTCTTTCCAGGTTGAAGTAACATCCCCAAATACTCCTGATGAAACTGATTCCGTACGTCATCCCGTAACTTCAGGCGATAGGCAAAGCGACGAGTTAGCGATTTACTATCCAATTGATCCAAATCTGGAAATCCAATTTCCTTCATGTCCTGCAAAAACATGGCAGGAGTAACAGTAATTAAATCCTCTGGGTCCTGTGATAGGTAGGTTAGGGGCCGTCCATTTATGGCAGCTTCACTGTCACTCAGCACAGTTATGAGCTCTTCATTATCAAGCGATGCCCGTCCCAAAACTCTTTTTAAGATTTTCTTCACCATTTGAACAACTCTTTCATAGAATCCACCCCACCAAGCAGCAGTCGGAGCAGCGAAATTCCACTGAATTCGTTCGAAAACTCCACAACACTCCAATCCACTTGCTTCAACAGATTATTGGCACCTACAAAATTGGTACTGTAAATTGTGCTGGGACGTCCCTGTCTTGCCACGAAACGATGCAATGCTTAAAGATGCACAGCTATATAAACAGCACAGGTAAACACCACGATTCAAAATTTTCCACCTCGTTTCAGAAATAAAGGTCCAGGCAAATCAACAACAGTGACTTCAAAAACTGATGCCGGTCTCACGATCCAAAGATAGAGGAGCAGGAACAGCCTCACGGCGCTTCACATCAAAACGGTTACATGAGTGAGAAGCCTGCACAACATCACGAATTGTCCGTCTTCTTCGTATAATCCAATATTTTTCGCGTAGTGAACAGAGTAGTAACTGAACTTCTGCATGACTCAATTTCATGTTCACTCGCTATTATCAATTTCACTATAGGATGGCCCGGAGGCAGCACAGCCGGATACTTAAAAGTAGTCAGATGTTCTCTTCTGACAATCTTAGTCTTCACCCTCATCACCTCTTCATCGTTCTTAAACGTGCTGATTCCTTTAAGTAAAGCCGAGTCCTCAAGAAATGTCTCACTCTGAATTAATTTTACAAAAGTCTTTCTGCAGATTCCATATCGCTAACAGTCAAGCATCCCCGCTGCCGATTTTTAAACTTACTTTTCCGGTTATTACAATATCGGCGAATCCAGGCGACAATCTTGACCAAGAATACGAAATGCACTCATCAAAAAGTATTCAAAAGAACTTCTGACATTTTGTTTTGATTTGGAACACTAACATGCGCAACAACAGTCTTTCTTGCCTCACTTTCCACAATATCTTTGTCAGGAACCATTTGACTTTTCGGCCAGTTTTCTTCGGCTTCTATTAGCCACTTAGGTCACTCCCACCAAGCCGACTCCACAAGTTGCTTCACACTGCAACCTTGAGAAGGCAAATCCGCTGGGTTGAGGACTCCAGGCACATGATTCCATTTTTCCTTTAAAGTTAGTTTTACTTACTCGATTTTCCACGAATGTTCCCCAGTTCCCCTCCTTCCGGATCCACCAAAGAGCATTGGCAGAGTCTGTCCAGTACCAAGTAGGTATATCTTTATATCCCAAAGTCTTCTTGACGGTTTATCCAAGACGAGCTCCAATGCAACAACTTAACAATTCCAACCCAAGAATTGCTACTGCTTTCACAGGGGCAACACTTGTTTTCGCCAAGACCAATTGGACAGACACTCCATTTTCCGTTTCTCCTCGAGGAGTTACCTGCAGTAACATTTTCAGCAAGAGTGTAACAGGAACACTAAAACCAATAGGATCAAAAACCTTGTGAGCAATAGATAAAATCTTTCTCTTTGTCACCACGGCTTCTGTAAAAATGGTAACACGGTAAAAATCCTCTCAAGTCACAACTCAACATGTCCTCATTCAGGTTGCAACATAAATTTAACACTGACACTGTGTGATCCGCTTTATTTTCTTTAGTGTTCCAATCCCAGCATCTCAAATCCATGCTGGAAGTAGACATCAGCTGCATAGACTCCTCCATGAATTTTACTATCTCCTTGTCAGTGTCAAGGCTGGCCACACAGTTGTCCACATACAGAGAGGTATTCAACTTCTGCGCTGTCTCATGTAAATAAGATGGGGCACGATCCTGGTGAAAGTTTATTGTTGCTCCCAAAATAAATGGGCTGGCAGACACTCCAAACAACACTCGCGTGTGTCGAAACTCTTGCATTGCATCATCCTCTTTACTCCATAGCAGAAAACGTAATAAATCTCTGTCCTCGGGTCGCACAGAAATTTGCAGAAACGCTTTTCTAATATCTGCAATTATTCCGATTCTCTTCTCTCTGAATCTCGTCAAATTTGCAGGACTCAACTCTAATAAATTCGGAGTCTTCTCTAAACAGTCGTTCAAAAAAAGTCCTGGCTTTTCACGTGCAGAGGCATCGAACACCGGCCGGATTGGCGTAGTTTATCTATTTTCATTCACCACAGCACGATGAGGTAAGTAGTGGGCAAACTTTGTTTAATTTCCAGCAGGAACTCTTTCAATCATTTACTCATTTTCCCACTTTTCAAATACCTTTTCATATGCAGCAGTCAGTCCATCGGATTCTACTTTCTTTTTTGTACTTAAAAGGCTCTTTTCCGCAGATTTTCTGTTGCTCGCTAAATCACCGTGTCCCACAACAAAGGGTAAGGCGACCTCATATCTTCCCTCAGGATTTACTGTTACCGTTTTCAGAAAATGCTCCATGGCTGCTTCCTGTAACTCTTCTCTTGACTTGTCCTGTATGGGGTCTCTAATTCCGATTGCATCGAGTTTTCACTGGTTTTCTACAGCTTCAGTTTTTGTGAACAAGGAATGTGATATTTGCAAATATCACCCACAGCTCCAACGCACCACCTCATCGCTGACTGACCTTACAGACTAGGAAGGACGACCTTCGACGCTTCAGTTATTCGCTAGCTCTTGGACCGTCTATTGCTCTTAACTTCACTCTGGTGTGATCACCATTGTTGCATTGTTACTTTGTTACTATTTGTACTTATTATTTCAGTAACTAAACTGTGTGTAGTAAAATCCGAATTACTTACTTATTCTATTATCACTAAACTGGACTTACCTTGGATTCATTGGACATTTCGGCACAACTAAGAGTATCATTATCGTAACATATTTATTATTACTCTTACGATATTACTCAATTCATACTATTTGGCATAATCGAACATTGAAACGGAAATAGAACCCGGCGAGAATCACTCTTTACCATTCGCAGGAACTGGCATAGAGCATATTTGACCCGATAGGTCATAACAGGAAGTCACTAGTAGAGAGTTGTCAGTCTTTAATTCTTTACCGGGTAATTTGCCTGACAGAGTCCAACCGAGAAGGGTTTCCATTGTCACAGGGCAACTCTCTAGTTTCCGTAATTTTCCTGTATAATGTTTACCACTTATGTCGGACCAATCAGCAAATCAATGTTAGGGTTTCCCTGTCCACTGTCACTTTACTTAATCCCGAGATTCTTCATTTCTTTCATCCACGGTTTACTTTTAGCACTGGAAATATTTCCGGAACTGGCTGCTTGATCCAGAACACTAAAGGTACACGTGAATTTCCTATTCATACTGCTTAGGCGAATTTGATATCTCGTGTGATGTCTCGATCTTCAGTTTGCACTCCACCAAAAGGACTATGCCCGATTGTCATCTTTCCGGTACTCTCATATTCCATAAGCTTGGCAGCTTCCTTTGATATGTAGAACTGCTGAGAAACGCCATCAACAACCGCACGAATTATCTGTTCTTTTCCTATATTCAGCAAAACGACCATCAAAGTTTGAAGAGCAACATCAGGGGTACAGGTTTGGTTCGCTAAAGTAGCAACTTTATTTTCACTGCCTGACTCTTCCTGAGCAGCACTTGCAGCGCATGTCCCTTTTTACATAATTTGCAGGCTAACGTTGCGTCACAATAATGAGAACTATGGCCGGCCTTGAAACAAGTAAAACAGCAATTCTTTTGCTTGAGAATATTTTTCTTAGCCTCCAAGTCCATTTTTCTAGCCTTAAAGCAATGTTGGCTTTTCTGGTTTGTCATACCACAAAACACACATGGAAATTTCTCTTTCTGGGAATTAGCGCTTCCACTAAAGAGACCAGCGGCAGTTGGGACATCTCTTGTTTCCTCAGCCTTTGCTTTTTCCTTTTTTGTTTCCTTCTCGATTGCAAATCCTTTACGGGCAAGAGCTATTCTCTCCTCGCCTTCCACTTCGCATCTAAAGGATGACATAAGGAGTGTCAATTGGTTTTTTGGTTCGTCTCCATTCTCCTGAGCAACAGCACCACGATTTCTGAATCTCTCCCACGCCCGCAAAACATCTTCGGGAAGGCAAGATTCCACTAACGGATACAACATGGACGCGTATTTGTCTGTTGTCACGCCAAGAGCTTCCAAAGCACGTAAATATGTTTCTAGTTTGTCATATAATGAAGATAAAATTATCTTAGCTTTTGGATTGAGACTTGAAAACTTCTAAGCACTACCAGTTGCAATGAAAATGCTACATAAATAGCCTGGCTATTATATAATCACTAATATAGTAGTATACCTAATCCATGTATTAACCCTAATTTTGCTTAACATTCTACACGCAACAAGTAATTCAAATAAATAAGCAATTCACAAAATAAACATTATTCTAAAGTAAAGTATACTACATGGCGCCTTAACAAAATGTGTGCTGCTTTTTAAATATTGTTTAGAATTACCACAATGAATTATTTTAATTTTAATTTAATTTTTTAGTGGTATAAATCGGCCGAATTTAGTAAAATTTGAGTGGTGCAGTGGCCCTGTGACGTGACCAGTACGGTGGGAGTGACAGTTCTGCGTGAAACTGAGGACTTTTACCCGTTTTTTCGGTTTTTGTGAAGTGCCTCGCCGAAACATCATAATTGGAAGATGGCCGAACCTTATCGCGGAGGACTTTACATAGGAATTTGTAGCGGTATGCAAATGAGGCCTTTCCTACTCTTGGAGACACCGTATACACTAACTACAGTTGTGTTGGGTGTAATCTGATCTTGGGTGAGGAGAGTCGCTGTACCTTTACGTGCTTTAAGTCGACATTCATGAGGATGGAATGGTTTCTAGTCGGCTCAAGCAGATCCTTGGTCTTACCCATCTGGTCCGTGCGTTCTTCTGAGAGTAAATCGACATGCTTCAATTCTATACATTCAGCTCACTTTCGGTCAGCCACAAGGGTCACCCGCAAACTCAAATTTTGACATCAGCATATTGTCTCAGTCTCAAGGAGAAGCTCCGCTAATACATGAGTATTGGCGTAACTTCTGTAAGCCTATAAAGACCCAAGGCAGGTATATACTAATATAAGATTTTTCATGGTCTTTTTTCTCATATTTGTATGTACTAATAATTATAATACTGTAATGATTTTTCTGGAAGTATGTGTGCAGGGTCTAATAATTCTTTCGTCTACTACTCAATGTAAGTCCTGTATGGCAGATCTCCGTGGATACTAGTGTGATTTGTTAAATATTCCTTATAATGGTTATATTTCGCCTGGTCAGTATTCATTGTGTTCCAGTTTCTGGTAGTTTGTGGGTGTGGTGAATGGAGGATCTGATTTTGTACGTTTATGGAAGGCTGAATCTTACTGTGTTATATAATGTATTAAGGATGTTAGTAGGGGGAGTTCGGTGTCGTCATGAATAAGATTTCCTCCTGCCAACATTGCCATTCTAAAAATGTAATTAATGAATCTTTGTAATGTGTATTGAATCGCTGTAAGCTATATTCAATTAATAAATACATACATACATATATGGAAAACAACACAGTAGTGCTACAGTGGTGCAATGAATCAATACGATAATTTGCAAATGAATGTTATAATACAACAATAAATACGTTGGAGGAATTTAATGACCGATTGATTCCATATAACGAGTTGGCTTTTCTTTGGACCCTATGAACGCAATAGAATAGCTTTGAACTAATTATAAACCGGTAAAGGGTTATTGCATTTTCCAATGGACAGGATGTCCGAGAGTTCCCAGTAATATCGTTCTAATGTTAACGCGAATCCCAAAAGTGTGGATGAATCTATTGCCTTTCTCCACGTAATTTAAACGTTACGTGGGGAAAGTACTTGAGGAACACTAAAATTTTGGAATTCATCTTTAAGGCAAGATTCATGGACTTATGTTTTATTTTTTTAACTGATGTTGTCCCTCTGGGTATGGTCAATGTACTTTTTGCTGTACATTAAAGCTGTCATAAATACGATTTTTTGAATCAATATTTTTGTACGATGTCGAGAATTGAAACGAGAAAAAATTCCAGCTTTAAAACCGACATCGATTCGAATTGATAATTTTTGGTATCAAAATCGAATCGAAATATTTTTAAAAAGTATACACAATTTTAATTTCACTTGTGAGTAGAAAAGGAATTCTTTCGTATTATGCTGATTAAAAAATTCTGAGTCATTAGTGGCAAAGTATAGAGAATCTTAAATATTTATCTAACTATAAACATAGCGTACCATGACTAGAGGAATCAGAGATCGGCAAAAATAAGAAAACTGTCATTTAAGCCAATATTTCTAGATCTAAATCGGTTTACGTTTTGTTACGTTTACGATATGTTTCACGTTTTAATACAGACTGGCAGAAGTTTACGCCTTCATTGCAGAACTAGAGGAATTAGAGAGCCACATAGATAAGAAAACTGTCATTTTAGCCACGATTTCTTGCTTCAAATCAACAACAATTTTTTATTACGGTGACAACATGACGTGGTCAGTAATATTGTGGGACTTATTACTTTGGTGTCAGTCTTTGCTTCTTCTTACACAGCTAATTATAACTACAGAAATGAGGAATGCTAAGTGAAGGGTAACTACGAAATCACAGGAAAATTCATCGAATTGGATAACATGACAGTGTACGAGACCGGCGACAGTTCCACCTGCAGAGCCATCATTATTGGTTACGATGTTTTCGGTTTACTCAACAATAACAACATTCAACAAGTGGCGGAAATAATTGCCAAATGTTTCGGTTACAAAGTTGTCATTCCCGACTTCTTCCGTGGCAATGCCGTCAATCTCACAAATTTTACACTCACACCGGAAAAGTAAGTTGTCCATTTGAAAGAAACTTTTTTAGATTACTTAAGGTTTTTAATTGTTTCGCCAATTAAATGTTTTACATTTTAATACAGACTGGTAGAAGTTTACGCCTTCATTGCAGAACATGGCAGTTGGACCAATGGTGTGAAGAATGATTTCGTGACCGTAATGAACCACTATAAATCGGAAGGAATGCAACAAATTGGTGTAATCGGTTTCTGTTGGGGAGGTTACATGGCCACTCAAGCGTCTATGGAATTTCCCGAAATAAAAGCTGCGGGTTTGATTCATCCTTTTTTGGCGTTTGACCAGAAAGCTGAAGATGTAAAAGTTCCCATGTTTCTTCTGCCTAGTAAAGATGAACCTGACATGGTAAATTTACTTTATTTGCTTCTTTTATTCGCTAGAACTATTTTAAGTGATCATTTTGAACTTAAGTTTTTCTATTTTTCACTAGGCAGCTTTCTTCAGGACCCTACAATCGAAATTTGGAAGAAATTGTGGCCTACGAGTTTTTAGTGACATGCCCCATGGATTTGCTGGGGCTCAGGGGAACTTCAGTGATCCCCTCAATAAATATAGAGTTAACCAAGTCATTCAAATTCTAGGTTACTTTTTTGATAACAATTTTAGTGTGTGCTATTAATTTTGACGTCACAAGAAATATTCTTGTCCATCTCGTTAGTTGCTACTTAAAATGTTTTTAAATTGTTTGAACATTAAATAGCTGTAGGAAATAAATGAAAACATAAAAACAAATATCTCTGTGAAGCAGCAACAATTTTTGTTTGTAATTTTGTTTATCCTATCATGATGACAACTGGGGCAAATAGTCAGCAAATTATTGCGCAAAAATTTGTAACACTTTTGTCACCTCACTTATTTACTTCCAGTGGGTTATTGGCACAATGGTAATAATGAAGTTAACCCAAGTGAATGCTTTGCATTACTGTCTACAGAAGTGATGAAAATATATCTAACGTCATTCAATATATCTCTTAAAGAGTATTTACTTATATGTCCAGCATCAATAGGACTTTCAGGTGATGAGTTTAATTCTTTTGAAATCTCAATCCAACTCTGAGCTTTATGGTCTCATTTTTCTTTTATTTCCAAGTTTTGCATATAAGTGTACATTGGCCCCTTGGTGGCGTTGATGGTACTTAAACTTTGTCAGCATAATCATAATACATTCTGCAAACTGCTTATATAAATCAGAGGTTTGCAACGGCGCACTTTTTAGGTGCCCGTGACCACCCATGATATTGCAATTCTGCCTGTGCCCGTGCCCGTAGGGCCTTTGAGTGTTTCTATAATTTATTACATTATTGAAGTTTTACTGAAATCAATGTTTAAATCTTTGCTAAAATGATTTTATACGTCTGATGTTCAAATTTAAATTTTAAAGAATTCCATGATTTACAGTGATGTAATGTGAGTGTTTGTGAGAGCATATATTTTCATATTTGCATTCTCAGTTACTGCAAGTTAGTAACGAAAAATCTTCTTCGACATGTTTGGTGGCAGGAGTTAAAGGCAATTCTGATTTTCTAAGTGAAAACGAGTTTAAGTACTATGTGAGGATCGGCTTCCAGTAAATCAAAGCGAAGATCTATTAAGATTTTGCTATGCTTTTTCGTAAATTATGAATTATGCCCATTTGCTTATATTTTTGTCTACATGAATTATGCGTATAAAAACCAACAAAACTTCAAAGAATTAGCAGCTATACAGGATTGTGAAATTTTTTCATGCGATCAATCACTAGAATGACTAGAACTTCCATTTTACGGCATTTGTAAACAGGACCAGTATTAGCATTCTATTTATTGTTAATTTTAACCCTATTGTTCAGTTTGGGCTGTTAATCTTGTAATGTGCAAAAATAAGTGTACATACGGCAATAACATTACTGAAAATACCACCAGAATAGCTTTTCAATAATAGCCGTCTATATGTAAAGCATATCACACATATAACGGTGTAACTGGAATTTGATAATCATTAAATAACAATGGAACTAATTGGAAATTCTCTTTCAAAATTAGTATATTTGTAATGTTTGACCTCAGAATAAAACATAAAAACTCAAACATTGAGCACGTGTGATTGACGTTAGGATAAATAACTTTTTATGCCTCTTAGTCATTCTTTTGATACGGCCTTATATGCGTTTTGCAATGGAGTGTACTTTTCCACTGACAAAGGATTTTACACAATGATAACCTTCGTAAATAATTGGAAGAATAAGAGAAGCGATGAAAGACGTTTTGATTCATTCTTTGCCTAATATTGCCAGACCTCAGGATCAGAGCTCGGCACCGGCCGGCCCCAAAATGGCCGAATTTTGGGGCCGGCCGGGGTCGGCCGCACGATTTTTTAGAAAATGGCCTGCCGAAGGCCGGCCGATTTTTTAGGAAATTTTAGAAAAAGGCCGAAGGCCGGCCGATTTTTGAAAAGATATTACAGAAAGGCCGAAGGCCGGGCCGATTTTTTAAGAAATTTTAGAAAAAGGCCGAAGGCCGGCCGATTTTTGAAGAGACAATAGCAAAAGGCCGAAGTATCCAGTACTACATCATCATATTACCTATGATGCAATTCTTACAAGCCATGCAAGTTGTAAGTTGCAGTACGCGCATGCTAACAAACTGAAGCTTTAAGAGGACTCTTCGAATGCAGTTACAATTTTGTGTTGAGGAATTCGGCGAGTACGAGGTTTTTTATGGTGCGGTTCCCGTTGGAATTTTCGAAGGAGTGGTGATAAAACCATACAACTTTGTAGCACTAAGTTTTTACTACAAAATATTTAGTGATTTGTAAAAACCACAAGCACTTTTACTACTGTACGCTGTGTTCAGAGGGGTCCTGTCAAGTCTGTCCATGCAGTCAAAATAATTCAAATGTTGATTTGAATTATTAATTAGTGGTGGTTATGGGTGACACTTTAACTCTCGTTATTGTGCAAAGGCATCAGTCGGACTGATGTCTATTAGAAAATGAATTGTTTTATTTTTGTGAATTTATTCGTATTTAGTAGTAACTATAAAATGAATTACTCGTTTTAAAACTTATTGTACTGGGCATCATTTCTGTAGAATGTACATTACTGCTGCGCTCATTTAATTGTTAGTACTTTCTAAATTCTTAGTTGTAGTTGCTGTACAAAGACACCAGTCGGACTGATATCTATTACAAAATCAATTGCTTCTTTTTTGTGAATAATTTCCTCATGCCTAGCAGTAATTATGGAACCACAGGCATCATTCTTTGTAAAACCATTCTATGATAATGTCACATAATATACATACTGTTTACATAATTTCTAACTTTGTCAACGAAATCCTAATTTATCATTCTTGATTGTGACAGGAGTAAATAAGGCATCAGTTTGACTGATGACTTTAGAATGACATGAATTGTTTTACTTTTGTAAATTTATTCGTATTTAATAGTAACTATAAAATGAATTACTCGTTTTAAAACTTATTGTACTGGGCATCATTTCCCTTTTTAATAAAGTTTGTCTAAAATTTTTAATATTAGTGTTGGTATGAATAAGGTAAGCATCAGTTGCATACATATCCATTATGCATGATTGCACACTATTAAAGTTATTTCGTTGTTGGGATCTATCTATCGGGAAAACTGTCGCATTCAATGTGGGGAACACTGTCTGATTAGTTGTGGAGAGCACTGTCTGATTAGTTGTAGAGAACACTGCCTGATTAGTTGTGGAGAGCACTGTCTGATTAGTTGTGGAGAACACTGCCTGATTAGTTGTGGAGAACACTGCTTGATTAGTTGTCGAGAACACTGCCTGGTTACTTGTGGAGAACATAATCATAGTCATCTATTTGATTTGCGCTTGGCGGAATTTCTTTAATTAATTACGTCCAAAAATTTACACCGAACTAAGTGTCAAAGGTCGTTCTAATATTGAATATATGTTACAGGCAGAAATTTTACGAAGAATTTAAAGGACGGTTGAAGGCCGGCAGAATTTTTGAAGAGATATTACAAAATGGCCGAAGGCCGGCCGATTTTTTAAGAGATATTGAAAATAGGCCGACGGCCGGGCCGATTTTTTAAGAAACAAACTAAAAGGCCGAAGGCCGGGCCGATTTTTGAAAAGGTATTACAAAGAGGCCGAAGGCCGGCCGAATTTTTAAAGAGTTTTTACAAAAAGGCCGAAATGCGGCCGATGTTTTGAAGTTATAATACAAGAAGGCCGAAGGCCGGCCGAATTTTATGTAGCATTTTAAAGGCGGCCGAATTTTATGTAGCATTTTAAAGGCGGCCGAATTTTATGTAGCATTTTAAAGGCGGCCGAATTTTATGTAGCATTTTAAAGGCGGCCGAATTTTATGTAGCATTTTAAAGGCGGCCGAATTTTATGTAGCATTTTAAAGGCGGCCGAATTTTATGTAGCATTTTAAAGGCGGCCGAATTTTATGTAGCATTTTAAAGGCGGCCGAATTTTATGTAGCATTTTAAAGGCGGCCGAATTTTATGTAGCATTTTAAAGGCGGCCGAATTTTATGTAGCATTTTAAAGGCGGCCGATATTTTTACTTACGAACAGCTGGCCGGCCGAAGGCCGGCCGGCCAATATTTCCTAAAGGCCGGGCCGGGCCGGGCCGAAAGATGTTAAACTCAGAGACTCAAATGGCCGGCCGATTGGCCGGCCGGCTTTTTTGGTGCCCAGCTCAGCTCAGGATCGAGTTAGCCTTGTATTCATTTTTTACTTGACAATATTTATTGTATTGTCCATAATAACGAGTTTTTTTTTATTGATCCGCTACAAAAATTCCTTCCATTTAGATTTGCTAAAAACAATTTTGACACGCTTTCTTTATATCAATTGTAAAGAATACTAACAATTGAACATTATAAAATCTGCTAAGCTATGAAACGTTCTGAAAAGTGATAAGTTCACAATAGTTTTTTGATTGCAGCACGTATTACGCAATTCCTACTCTTAGACTGCTATTTTTTGAATGGTGATATAGTTTAAATTATTTATTTATGCATGAATAAATTATTCGTATTTCTTTGTTTTGCTTTCGCTTTTGTATTAATATTAGTTTTGCAGTAGTATTTTCTACTGATGAAGGTAATTCATATCCCAGCGACGTTAGTATTTACGGGCAGAATTGTTACGTAGCTAACTAATTATATGGTATACTGTAACTCTAATGCAATAAAATATATGAATGAATTCAAAAATATGATACTGAAAATGTTAGAATGCTTCTCGGGGGTAGTTCTCGCCATACAAGAAATTCACTGCCAGTGCTTCAACACAAAATTAATCGTAACAAAACAGATTTAATTACTTGCCCAAAGAATGAACAACTCACAATCAAATTAATGCTCACACAATGATTCAAAGGATAATCAAAATTCGAAAGCTCAATTCAAATAATCAGAATCAAAAATATACAAATAGAATGAGAGGGAAGTGTAGAGAGAGAAGTACTTCAGCCAACGACTCAGAATGGAATAATTCAAAAATACAACGCTCTGCACTTGATGGAGGAGTTTTCCCTGGCTGGCGGTTTTGCCCTTGAGGCGAGTCCAATCTCTGCGCAGACTACGGTCTTCTATGTTGTAGAATTTGCTTCTAACATTCACCTTCCCCGAGCTAGATATCCGAATTTCGGATGTCGACGCGATAAAGTAGGTAGTTGTTTTGTTTTCATCCTAGTCAGACGACGACAGATTCGCATATATTGCACGGTTTAGGAAAAGAAGGATATTTTGTTGATTTTTTTTAAAATAAAGAATATAAAATGAGAGATGGTAGGTTGGAAGGAGTTTCTGGCACGATGGGGTGTACCCAATAATTCGGTACCTTCCATATTGTGACAGAAGAAGGATTAGGTAGTAGAGGAAATGGAAATGTAGCCAAAGTATCTGTTTGAAAAAAACGAATGAGTGAGCAATTTGATCAAGTTGTGCTTTTGATAGTTGTTTTTGAGGCATTTTTCTGTGGAGCAGCAAAGAAAATCAAATTAGCTTATTACTTTTAGTTAATTAACTAAGTATCAATAATCATACACACAATTTTGGATTATATTGCATAATGAGTACATACACACTTCCTTAACTAAACTAAATTATCTAACCTACGAAGAATGTAATTATATTAGTACTAATAACTAAATATTAGGAAGTAAATAAAGATTAGATAGGTTTTCCAAATGTAAGGCTCTGTAATGAAAACAATGAATTGATTTAGTTCGTTTTAAGTTTGCTTAATTAAAGTAATAGTGGTAATAATAAGGATTCATGAAATTTTAGAATTTTTTAGAAAACAAGGTATGACTGGATATACTTCAAACACCAAAGTTTGAACTATGCCAGTTGAAAAATTAACCTTATGTTAACTATTGAATTGGGAGGTCAGAAGATCATTCCTATCCCTATTTGTGCGAGAGGTATCAGACCAGCTGCACTGCCTATGAGGGAAACATCCGCTATAGGACTTTTATTACATTGTGCGAGTGATTTCCTATCATCTGCACTACCTGTGAGAGAAAAACCTGCTACAGGAATTTTACTATGTAATATAATGTACGAGTGATATTCCATCATCTGTACTACCTGTGAGAGCCAAAACTGCTACAGGATATTTACTATGTTCTATAGTTCTCGTTTATTTACAATCTTTACAAGATTCCATTTTAATGCGTAAGAGCCATTTTAAGACTGAATTAAATTTTCCTTATCGATATTCTGAAGTTTTAGATACTAATATTTAATATCTGTTTGGTAGATATCTGTATTATTTATTAGTCAGTTTAAATTTTAAATAAAGTAGGACCATAGTAAACTAGCATTATTGCAAAAAATTTTTGGTCTACTAAATAGAAAACAATGTTAGCATTACTAATTTATTGAATTGAAAAAGGAAATGTATATGTGCAGTCAGTTGCTATTGTAAATGGTTAATAGGTAATGTAAATAGATACTGACTAAAGTAGGTAGATAAAAAATAGTACCGAATAAATGACAAAAAATTTTTAATATTGATTGTCTCCCTCGCCCGAGAGGTGTATATTACCACACATACCTTCATTCTGATGTGAATTTAGGTCTTCCCTTGTAGTTTCTGGAGTTTGCGAGTCCTGCGAGGTAGACCACTTGTCGCGGTCTTCCTCTTGGACCAGTGACATCATGACTCCGTGTTTACTGGGACACTGTTTTTCGGCATGGCCGAAACCTTGACATTTATTGCATTTAATTAGGCTCTGAAGGCTAGACTGTTGTCGAGATGTCGACAGGGAATGCCCACCTCCGTTGGGAGTTGACTTAGAATCATTCTGTCGATTATCTCTAGAATTATTAGAATAGGACTCAGTATTAGTAGTTGCATTGGAATTATTACTACCATCAGACTGTCTATAATTATTATTTGGTGTTTCTTTAGTGTGAACATCATTTTTCCTATTAAACCATTCGTTATTGTGTGAACTTCTGTTGTTTCCTCTGTAATACTGGTCACTAGATTTGTCATTTCCTCTAAAATTATTAGAATTGTTACCATTTGAAGTGTTTGGCTCTTTACTACGTTGATCTGCTTCTTGTTTTGTAGCAGGGGGTAAACCAGATTTGTACCTTTCCACATCTTGTAGATTTTTTAGAGCCAATTTTCCATCGGAAATTAAATCATCAGCCGTAAAGTACGTACGATGACTGACAGCAATACGTAGACGTGGAATAAGACCATCTCTTGCTCTGGTAATAGAAATGTCTATTGGTTCGTTTGGATTAATAAGCTGGGCCAATGTTACCATATCATAGACGTAAGTCTCTAAAGCTTCGTTGGGTTGCTGGCGTCTAGTGTAGAGAATTCTCTGTCTTTCTTGTTGTACGGCTGGAGAGTCGTACTTTTGTTTGAACATTTGTCTGAATTCTTGCCATGTAGCCATTTGGTGCTTTACAAGGTCGTACCATTGCTTGTTCTCCTTTGCTAGAATACTAGGTACAAGGTTAAACCATCGACCTTCATCATAATGCTGTGCTCTGAAGTAGATTTCCAAGTCGTCAAGATAATGATCGGCTGTGGTAGTCTTAGAATTGTACTGAGGAATTTTTAGATTAGGATTTGGCGCATTGACAATGATATGTTGATTTACTGGAAGGTTAACAGGGATATTCTGATTTATTGGAGGAATTAGGGGAGGCTGTGGTTGGCGACCAACGTTACGG
The DNA here is from genome assembly GCA_020352615.2 of Yoshiicerus persimilis. Lineage (NCBI taxonomy): Eukaryota > Metazoa > Arthropoda > Collembola > Entomobryomorpha > Tomoceridae > Yoshiicerus > Yoshiicerus persimilis. The sequence continues at coordinate 84,127,345 of CM036940.2, forward strand.
TCTCCTTCAGCGTGTCCTCTAGCATCTAGTAAAACCTGCAATGCTTCTTGTAAATATCTATTTAATATATCTCTCCTTTCTTCAGGAATGAGCTCTGCTAGATCGTTAGGTAAAACAGGTAATTGAGCCATAGTATTTGAATAAATGGAAGATAAAGACGAAAAACTTTCAAAACTCAGTAGTTGAGTCTATACTGGAATTATCTCGATTGTCTGAGTCAGAAAATGTGATAAGTGGGCTTTCTACCTCTGGATTGCTAGGAAGAATAACCGGATTAGGAATATTTAGATCTAATGCTTGAATTTGTCTATCTATATAGGCTGCGTACTCTTCTCTCTCTCTCTATTCTAATTTCTAATCTCTGCCCTACTATCTCTATCCATACAATAAACTAAGTAAGGTAGGTTACTAAAAATATTGCAGGACTTTATAGGTAGGTAGGTAGACAGGAAAATGTTAATTTGAATAATAGACAAATTGGAATGATAAATGACACATAGGTATTAGACTAATATTATCTCCAAATATGTAGGCCTTATAGTAGTGGATATATGTATAATTAATGGTAAACGTACCGAAATAGGTAATAGTAGTAGAATAAATGCAAATAAGAGTATCCTCTTGAAGGTGAATATGAGTTGGCGTTGTGAAGGTGATTGTCCTTACTGGAAAAGGCATGGGAGAAAAAAAATGGCGGAGGAAAAATGGTGTACCAACGTTACGGTACTTCCTTTAATGTAAAAAATAGATGACTACTATAAATTGAAACAAAAATTATTTAAGTATATTTTTTTAGTAATAGTTTATGGGTTATTTGGAATTAGAACTTTATATTGCGTAAATTTTGTACTCATTTATGGAACAATAAAAGAGTACCGTCGAAAAGTCTGATGTGTTTTGTACAAAAGAAGGGGTATTGAACATGTACTCAATAGCTGTACAAATTCGATTTTCGACGTAGGTCATAGGCAATTCCTTAGGCAAAACTTTTATTGTACCATATAATATAAAATTAGGATTTAATAATTGTTCAATAGTAATAGGTTGCATAATAATTAATACGATACTTTTTTACCATACAAAGATGAAAACCGGAAGTGGCAGTTGATAGCAGCTGTCCTGGTTGTGGTCACTAAGAATTCCAACGTTACGGATTTCTGACCGAAGTTTTGATTTAATGTTGTCACTGGGAGTAGGAAAAACTTGTAATTGGTAGTTGGGCGCCACTTGTTACGTAGCTAACTAATTATATGGTATACTGTAACTCTAATGCAATAAAATATATGAATGAATTCAAAAATATGATACTGAAAATGTTAGAATGCTTCTCGGGGGTAGTTCTCGCCATACAAGAAATTCACTGCCAGTGCTTCAACACAAAATTAATCGTAACAAAACAGATTTAATTACTTGCCCAAAGAATGAACAACTCACAATCAAATTAATGCTCACACAATGATTCAAAGGATAATCAAAATTCGAAAGCTCAATTCAAATAATCAGAATCAAAAATATACAAATAGAATGAGAGGGAAGTGTAGAGAGAGAAGTACTTCAGCCAACGACTCAGAATGGAATAATTCAAAAATACAACGCTCTGCACTTGATGGAGGAGTTTTCCCTGGCTGGCGGTTTTGCCCTTGAGGCGAGTCCAATCTCTGCGCAGACTACGGTCTTCTATGTTGTAGAATTTGCTTCTAACAGAATAAAGAAAGTTGATGATAGATCATTTACTATCTCATTCTTTGCTTAATGTTAAACATTTTAGCAGACATCATGGTCTAGTTATCCTTGCATTTAGTATTTCCATGACAATGGATATTAATTCTAATGTTCACAGCAAGGTTTGCTAACAAAAACGTAATTTAGACAAGCTTTCTCCATTAAATTGTAAAGAATACAAACAATTGCACATTAAATTAATAGGACGAAAAAACGATCTGCTGAGTGCAAATTTGTAAATTTCGCAAAAGTCTTATGAATGCTACTCGGATGACACAATTCACACCTTTTGAAGGTTACATTTAAATGGCGAGAGTTTATTTAACAGCTTACATGCATATCAAGGTGATTTAATTTAGTAATTCAACAAATGAATCTTAAACATTTTTTCTTTTCATATTTCGATGTTGGTAGATATTTACATATCTTTAACATTTTTCATTAGTTTGAAAACTATATAATAAACGCAATAAAGAGAGCGAAAGTGAAATGAAAAGTGCACAATTGAAAGAAAAAACCTAAGACGACTCCAAAACGCTCCCATCGTGCTAGGAATGCATTCCGCCCATTGTTTGTTAGGAGAGTAGCCTTAACTTTCATTTAAACTTAAAGCATTAAGTTTAGTCAATAAAATGTACTGACATTGGCCTTTTTAAAAATAGATATGAAAACGCTTACATAGTAAACAATCCTATTAGAAGTTTCTTTGCGTAAATTCTGCACGGATACACCCGAAGGTTCTCATACGCATACGCTTGAACTGAAATTTTACCAAAGCCGTGGCCGTAACCATTAGCTATGCAGAGTTTTATGCAAAATATTTGAACACGCAATTAAGCATCCTCTTTACTACATGATTATATCGATGCGGTATACTAGTATTATAATGAATGCTTCCCGTCCTATGTGATGAATTTAAATGTTATGAAATTTACACTAGTTTGGAAAAATCTTAGAATTTTTTGCAAATAATTCGTTTTAAATAAAAAAAATGCCATGTAGTGTAAAAGTTGTATTATATTTACAAAACTTATTTTAAAATCATGTCTAAACCAGATTATAAGCAAGTACAATTCTCACATTTTTTTCACACTTTATTTAAATACATGCATATCATTTTTAATAATGTTTAAAGTACAAAACATTAAGTCACACCTTTACCAGTATTTTGATTGTAATACAGTAATATAAATGTATTCTACCTCTTTTAAAGAAGTTTTTGCAATTTCATACATCTATTAATACTATTTAATGTAACACATTCCATTAAGTTTTCATAGCTGGTATAATTTTTATTTAGTCGCTTTTCCGTTCCCATTACTTTTTAAGTTACCTGAGTTGCCTGCAGCTGAAGTTGCAATTTTTTCCCATTCCACTACATTCTGACCTAGAATTCAATCAGAATGTCTGCCGGCATTTAACACCATGGCATTCAGTTTTGTTTTACCAACTGCAAACTGCATTGTCGTGCAAAGTTCAACATTTTACTCTTTGACATTGGGATAAAGCATTCAATATCCTATTCAGATTTTTGCTTTTACGTTTCGATACTGAGCAATGAAATGTACATATTCTGTACTCAGATTCCTGGTGATCAAAATGAATCTTGAGTAGATTATTAAAGACCAACTCAATGGGCTTCAATAATTATAGTTATTACTAATTTTGATTAATACTTGGCGAGTGTAGAACACGTAGAACTTATCCTTTATATTTTTACGCACAAATCTTTTTCTCAGAACTCCGTGTAATTGGTAAAGCTAAAGATAGGTACATGGACAATTCTTGATACGAATACACACAAAATGAAATTCATCGGCCACCCCATAGAACTTTGGAGAGTATATGGCATGTTATCATAAATTACTATGGCAGAGTCAGCATTTATATAAAATTCTAGTGGCATCAAATAGCTATGTATTGAGTAAAGATTTCAGGTTTCTGGATTTTACCTTGAATTAGCTAGAGGGACTGTCATAAGGAAATTACAAATGTCAATATATCTAATATATCAACTTTTATCTCAATGCTTTCCTTTGATGAATCGCTCAATTTGATATTAAAAATGTGAAGGCATCCGCTTTGAAAGATGTTTGTATCCATTGCAAAGCAATTAACAGCAATCTAAGTATAACATTTATAGAAAATGTGAAGTCAGTATTCATCACAATATCTAAAAATAAAACTAGTTTCCTACTGAAAGATTAAATTAAATTTTGTTTATAGATAAATACCATTTAATTGTTTTGTAATGAACAACAGCATCGTTCCAAATTTTCTTAAGCAAAGCTTTTTCCCTATTTCGAAATTATCCTGAGTGTAAATAATTTTACTAATACTTCCCATTTCTGCAGTTTCGACCATTAAAGTTTAAATTCATATTATTTGCAATTAAAATTGAATTATCGTACTCTTGGCACTTTGATTGTAAAGAGAAGCTACTGTGAGTCCCACCTCATAACCGAAATCTTATGTTAGACTTCTTACATTGCCGTATCCAACAGTGGCATCAGTGGTATGTACTGACTTTTATAACGTTGCAAACAAGAAATGGAATAAATAATGTTTTGTAAGTCGAAACGCATTTAAATCGAGAGTAGGAATCGGTTTCCATTTGTCAAAGCCAATATCTGCTAAGATTTGATTAAATCGAAACGCATTTTGTATAATTTGGGAATTAAACTGCGAATTACTCTTATATGCTTCTAAAAAATCAGTAATAATTCTAATTATACTGAAATGTGGAAATATCATGTGTGCAATCAATCGACATATCTGCTGTTGTGTACTACTTTTGTTGGTAGTATGTATTTTAGAATAGAGCGAGCGATCAACCGTTCGTAAATGATGTAAATACTAAAACTGGGAGAAACATTTTCTACAAATTTTACATTCAAACTGCTTTTTGCAAAGAGATAGAATATGTTTTGTTAAAATACATTTTTTAAGTGAAACGCTTTTTGCACAATTTCACATTCGAATTGTTTTTCTCCTGTATGGCGTTTTACATGTAAGTTTAAATTACCTTTATACGAGAAAACTTTGTAACAAATATTACATTGAAAAGGTTTCTCCCTTGTATGAACTATTGCATGCCTTTTCAATAGAGAAGGCCAATAAAATCTTTTGCCACAGACACTACATTGGCACCGAAAAGGTTTTTCTTTTAAATGAACCATTTCGTGATCTTTTAAAACCGATGCGTATATAAAACGCATGCGACAAACTGCACACTCGAAAGTTTTGTCTTCTGCATCACATCGTTCATGCACTTTTAGACCACCCAAAGGCTTGCATATTTTACCATTTGTGCTGCATTCGAATGGTCTTTCGTTTGGGTCAGATTTTTTGACGTGTATCAATGTACCACGCGCCGAATCCGCTTTTTCACAAACTGTACAATGATGACAGTTTTCTCCTTGGTAATGTGTTAAGTGTAATTCTAATTGTTCAATAACTGTCAAAGACGTCCTGCAAAAGTGACAATCAAAAGAGCTTTCTTCCAAATGGTCACCATGATCTCCATTGTTGGTTGATTGTACAGTTTCACTTCTAGGGGATGATTGGGGGTCTTTATTTTCTCGGTAATACTCTAAGAAATGTATTTCCAATTGTTGTACGCTTGGAAAATTCTTTCTGCAAATGTTACATTCAAAAGTGCTTTCTTTAAAGTCCATCTTAAAATGGTTTTCTTGGTCGCCACTGTTGGATGCCTTGAAGTTTTCATTTTTACCGGCTAATTGTTCGATTTGCAACACAGGAGAATATTCGCTAAAATTTCGGAAAATATTAGTCTTTATTCACTCAATAGAAATGCATAAAATAAATTGCTGCGGTAAACGATACCTTTGATGGTAAGGTTGATGAGAATGTTCATAATTAAGATCCCATGCTCTTGGTCCAGTATCAGAATTTATTAGTGCACTGCTTGCATACGTACTGTTAGTTCCTGGATAGCCCTCTATACAAAAAATTGATTTAAAATATGTACTTTACAAGTTTAGTTTCTTACAACAAACTATTGTACTTGATTTTGTTTCTACGCGCACATTCAAAATTACTTGGAATTATAGATTTTCTGTTTATCCATCTATTCCTTTATGTATATAATTCATTACATATAAACAATTTGGCCTTAAAAGGTACCTTTAAAAGAATTTAAAAATAGTGTAATAAGATCGAATCAAGTCATATGCTAAGGTTTTTGTATTTTGTGTAATTGGGTAATCTTCCGGGCTACGTATTCGAATTGGTTTCAAAAACCTTGACCTCTTACATTATAAAAGGGTCTTGATTTAATCGTGCATGCAAACGAATGGAATCCGCATGAATTGCTTTTTTTACGGACTAAGTGAAAGTGGCAGACTGGAAGATGTGGTAAAATGAAAACAATTGAAAATAGCAGCAAAATGAATTTAAATTACCAGGAATGTTGTAATGCATATGTTTAGTCATCAGAATCAGTCATTGGAATGTTGGGCAGCATAAATAATTGTAAAAGGGTGGTAATATTATAATTGAGAAATATTTGTGTAATGCGCGAGCACATTACAGACTTTTCTGTGTGCGCTTAGTGAGGCAAATAAGCGATACTGGTAATTGTCACGCAATATTATTATGATGAACTTGATAAGAAAGGTGGAAGGACAAACTATGACTATAAGTGATTGCACTTAGCCCGTAGACTCTGTCTTTCCTGCGGATACCATTTGTTGTCATGGAAGGATTAAATTTTAGCCTTATAGTAAAACTGGTAGCAAAATAAGAAATCAATGAACAATAAAAAATTATTTTACCTTTGGTTTTATCCCTTGAGCAATTAAATATGCCATTGTGTTGTAATAATTCAACGGAAATATCTTCATTGCTTTCATTACTTGATACTATTTGTAGAAATTCGTCTATCGTAATATCCTCTTCGCTTTTTGTCAAATCACAGGTGTCAACTTCGGTTTTGATAAACGCCATTTTCTAACCAATCAATGAATTTTGTATTTTGTAACACGTGCTTCCTGTTAACAGTTTTATAATCTCTCTTTAGGCCTTGCAAGATATTTAATAACTTAATTTATTATTTAGCACCTTGCTTTCAAAACTCTATTTATAAACTGCACAGTCGAATATGTGACACTGCCTTCTTAACTTACTTATTCGGTTAAAGCATTTACACCAGTGTTTTGCAAAAATAATACGCGTTCATTCGCGATGATTCTGCTGATTTAAAGTTCCAGGTCAAGTCATTAATTTTTCAGTCGTCTTTCTTGTTTCTGTCTTAGGAACAAGCGACAAACAAAGTAGAAGTGTAAGCAGTTGGATGTATTATCTAGCTTAAATAATGCTGTAGCATCAAGAACTTGAGCAGCATATCAAAACTAAAAAGGAATATTGAAGACCAGCTTGTAAATTTGCTCACACGAATTAGTTGGTTAACAGGTCGACTACAACTTCACTATAATAATCTGCGCTTTCCTGGCTCTCACCACTCACCACAAAAGTTCAAATTTCAAATAATATTTTAAAGCGTAATTAAAATTGCAATATTGTACCCAAGGTGTTAATTGGCGAACTTATTTCACTTTTGTGAAGTTAATGCATCCCTTAAAGGCAAGAAAATATTGGGAGCTCTACTTCTTAAGTGAAATCTTCAGTAAGGCTTTCTACAATGGCATCCAAATGTGGTATGTATAGACTTCTCTTAACTTTGGTAAACAGTCATTGGAATCACAGCATATAAGCATATAAATGTTTCATACATTAAAGATAAAGTACAATTGAATGGCTTATGACAAGTTATTTCAGTAGAGCAAGACTAATCGCCTTAATATTTATTCCTAAATATCTATCACGGACGCTCATTTTCATATATCCTGACATATGTCCTAACAATGTATGTCCTAACAATGTATAGGATTATCCTGTACGAAAGTTAAGAAGGTGTCTTGTGTCGGATTGTAAGTCAACATAATCGCTCATGTACATGATTTTGAGGAGTTGATATAATAAATACATACATACATACATATGTATTCATATTTTTCTATAAAAGCCTTCTCATCAAAACATATTGTACTTTAACAGCAGAAAAGTACATACGTTACTTTTTCCAAAATGAATCAATGTTCTTTACCCTATTTTTATCGAATAGTATTTATATTGACATCGTTGAAGTCTTGCTTTATGACCCTTTATATTTATTCAGTAGCGGAAAGCTACTGTATGTTTTCGGGATGTCTGTCTGTCTGTCTGTCTGTCTGACTGTCTGTCTGTCTGTCTGTTAGTTAGTTAGTTAGTCAGTTAGTTAGGTAGTTAGTGAGTATATGCCATATCTCAGGAACGCGTTGAAATATTTTGATGAAACTTTCAGTGGACCTTCTAGGGACAAATTGTAGGTCATCTTTCAAAAATGGTGTTAATCGGTTACTCCCTTCTGACCTTTAACCTCATTTATGTCCAAACACATGTTATGTGTTATATTGCTAATGTTGTGTGTATGTTGTGGTATGTGTCGTAGTCCTTACTAGTGATCACTACATGATGTAGTCTGACTGGCGGCCGCTATACGTCGTAGTCTGCACTGGTGACCACCATACGTCGTTTTTTGACTAAATTGAAATACTTTAAATTTGATTTGAATAAATTCAAGTAAATTCGAACTTTTTTGAATAAATTCAAGTAAATTCGAAATGTTTTGAATAAATTCAAGTAAATTCGAAATGTTTTGAATAAATTCAAGTAAATTCGAAATGTTTTGAATAAATTCAAGTAAATTCGAAATGTTTTGAATAAATTCAAGTAAATTCGAAATGTTTTGAATAAATTCAAGTAAATTCGAAATGTTTTGAATAAATTCAAGTAAATTCGAAATGTTTTGAATAAATTCAAGTAAATTCGAAATGTTTTGAATAAATTCAAGTAAATTCGAAATGTTTTGAATAAATTCAAGTAAATTCAAAATTTTTTGAATAAATTAAAATAAATTCGAACTTTTTTGAATAAATTCAAGTAAATTCGAAATGTTTTGAATAAATTCAAGTAAATTCGAAATGTTTTGAATAAATTCAAGTAAATTCGAAATGTTTTGAATAAATTCAAGTAAATTCGAAATGTTTTGAATAAATTCAAGTAAATTCGAAATGTTTTGAATAAATTCAAGTAAATTCGAAATGTTTTGAATAAATTCAAGTAAATTCGAAATGTTTTGAATAAATTCAAGTAAATTCGAAATGTTTTGAATAAATTCAAGTAAATTCGAAATGTTTTGAATAAATTCAAGTAAATTCGAAATGTTTTGAATAAATTCAAGTAAATTCGAACTTTTTTGAATAAATTCAAGTAAATTCGAAATGTTTTGAATAAATTCAAGTAAATTCGAAATGTTTTGAATAAATTCAAGTAAATTCGAAATGTTTTGAATAAATTCAAGTAAATTCGAAATGTTTTGAATAAATTCAAGTAAATTCGAAATGTTTTGAATAAATTCAAGTAAATTCGAAATGTTTTGAATAAATTCAAGTAAATTCGAAATGTTTTGAATAAATTCAAGTAAATTCGAAATGTTTTGAATAAATTCAAGTAAATTCGAAATGTTTTGAATAAATTCAAGTAAATTCGAAATGTTTTGAATAAATTCAAGTAAATTCGAAATGTTTTGAATAAATTCAAGTAAATTCGAAATGTTTTGAATAAATTCAAGTAATTCGAAATGTTTTGAATAAATTCAAGTAAATTCGAAATGTTTTGAATAAATTCAAGTAAATTCGAAATGTTTTGAATAAATTCAAGTAAATTCGAAATGTTTTGAATAAATTCAAGTAAATTCGAAATGTTTTGAATAAATTCAAGTAAATTCGAAATGTTTTGAATAAATTCAAGTAAATTCGAAATGTTTTGAATAAATTCAAGTAAATTCGAAATGTTTTGAATAAATTCAAGTAAATTCGAAATGTTTTGAATAAATTCAAGTAAATTCGAAATGTTTTGAATAAATTCAAGTAAATTCGAAATGTTTTGAATAAATTCAAGTAAATTCGAAATGTTTTGAATAAATTCAAGTAAATTCGAAATGTTTTGAATAAATTCAAGTAAATTCGAAATGTTTTGAATAAATTCAAGTAAATTCGAAATGTTTTGAATAAATTCAAGTAAATTCGAAATGTTTTGAATAAATTCAAGTAAATTCGAAATGTTTTGAATAAATTCAAGTAAATTCGAAATGTTTTGAATAAATTCATATAAATTCAAAATGTTTTGAATAAATGCAAATAAATTCGAACTTTTTTGAATAAATTCACATAATTTCAAAATGTTTTGAATAAATTCAAATAAATTCGAACTTTTTTGAATAAATTCAAAGAAATTCAAAATTTTTTGAAAAAATTCAGATAATTCAAACTTATTTGAATACATACATTTGTTTTGCTTCCGCTACTGTCTTATATCCGTTTTGCAATGGTTTATTATTTATGACTTTAGGCTTCGGGTGGGATTATGCCACACTGGGAATATTCCCAACTTTTTAGGGTGGGTTAGTTCACTTTTTGTGATAAAAATGGAAAAGTTGGATTGGTTTTCAAAGTAACAGGAGGGGAGACCACCATTAAGGCATGCACAGCGCCACATCATCTGTAATCATTTGTAATAAGGCATGAATGCTACCATGAATCATCCGTATTCCATTAATGTTAAAACTTTTGTTTGGATTTAAGTTGGCATTGTAATGTAGAAAACTGAGCGTACATAGCGTAATGTTATAATAATAATGCAAATAATGCACTATATCTATCAGAATAGATAAATCAAAAGTAGTTGTCTATTTGCAAGGCTTATTATTTCACGGTTTATTATATTATACGGCGTATGCAAATAATTTAACAAGTAAATTATTTGTACAATGGAACTAAATTTAGGCATTCTTTCAAAACAGGACATTTCAGACATATGACGTATGAATAAAACATCAACAATTAAGCAATACTTGTGATTTGAGTTTCGGTGAATAAATTATTTCTTTGCTATGCTTTCGATCTGTGTATTGTATGCGTTTCGAAACGGTTTATTATTTTACTGGTGGTAGTTAATAGCATTATAACCTTAGATCTTCAGGGACAGAAAAAAGAGCGCTGATCTATTACCCTATTCTTTGCTTAATATAGTGCATATTTCAGAAGACCTCAGATCGAGTTATCATTGCAGTATTCAAATAACAATGGATAATATATTATAATGTTCATAAAAACACGTTTTTATTAATATGATTCAAAAATTCCTTACTCTTTGTCTTACAAAAAGATAATTTTGACACGCGTTTTCCATTATAGAGAATACAAATAATTGAACATAAAATCTAAAGAACTATGAAGCAATCTGGAAAGCTCAAATTTCGCGATAGTTCTGTGAATTCTGGGAGAATTTACATCCTCAGAAGGTTATTATTTGAATGGTGGCAGTTTATTTATGAGTTATGAGTGTATATGTAGTGACTGAATAAATTATTGATCTTTCTTTTGTTTTGCTTTCGCTGCTGTATTACATGAGTTTTACAATAGTTTATTATTTTCTACTGATAAAGGCAGTTAATATAACACTAACATTAGTACTTTACTGACATAATAAAGAGAGTAGATGAAAGATCATTTATTATCCCATTCTTTACTGAATACAAATATTATTCATTTTAGCAGACATCAGGGTCGAGTTATCCTTGTATTTAGTATTCCCGTAACAATGGATGTTTATTGTAATGTTCAAAACAACACGTTTTATTAATATTACACAAAAGTTCTTTAGATTTAGGTTTGCTAACAAAAGCATAATTTTGCCACGCTTTCTCCATATCTTCAATTGTAGAGAATATAAACAATTGGACATAAAATCAGCAGAATTATAAAAATCGCATATTTCGAAAAAGTTCTGTGAATCCTGCATGGATCATGCAATTTTTGAAGACTACACCCTTTGAAGGTTAATATATGAATGGCGATAGTTAACAAGTATGTGAAAATGTATTTTAAGGTGATTCAAGGCTTGTATAACTTAGCGTTATATTGAAACTTTTTTCATATTTCAATTTTTGCTTTTTGGCATAATTAAAAAAAAACATTTATCATGAATTTGGAAACGCCACAATTCATGCAAGAAAATGATAAATTGATATATAAAATGCATAATTGATAATAGCCCACAGTAAAACTGAGACGACTCCACACGCATATATCATGCCATCCATTCTACCCAATTTTTTACAAGAGATTATAGTATGCCAAGTAAACAGAAGTGAAAACCTTTTTTGACAAGAAAAGTTTCTCGATTACACTAAACAATCTAGAATTTATAAGAGCATAAAATAACTATTTCAAACAAATATTTTCGTTTTAAATGTGTCATCATATCCGAAAAATGTTCACCAATTCATGTTTGCATATGACGAAAACAAGTCACTTTTTTCAAAATTATGTTAATATGAGATATTCCACTGGTTTTAAAAGTTGCTTATTCTCAACAAACATTCAAACTTTTAGGTTTTTCGGTGACTCTCTGAAAAAGACATGATTTTAGATTTAGATTTCGAAGCTCAGATTGTTACAATACTATTAGATATTATTGCGATAAATAGATGCACAATGAACAATGTTGATTTATGAATTAAAACGCTAATTCGTATATAACAGATATTGAATCATATGTTAAGATTCATTAAGCCAATTCATTTCCAGATTAATTTTAGTGTAACTTGTAACATTACACCTCTGTGGTTCTAAATTGTCCTGGAACCATGAAATAAAGTCAGGTCAAAATCATTAATAATAATATATTTCTAAAATATGATTACCTATAGTTCTACAATAATCTTGTACTACAGTAATGGAATACCTAATAGATATCATTAAATGAAAAAAAGTTTTATTATTGTTACATTTATTCTGGCCACACTCTGGCAACCACTCCTGAAAACCTGCCATACTAAGCTGCCACTCCGTGTAATGAATTTTTCTTAATGGAACTTGTGGATGATAATTAACGTAACTAATAATTATTTGACACTTGGCCTTCTAACAGCATTTCTCTAAAAGCAAAAACCCAGCTAACCAGTCTGTTATAATAGCATCAGGTGTTCTTGCAAATTTTCGTTAAATACTGTAAGAATAGGATATAAATGTATAGGTAGGATAGGAGGAAAAAATGTACGAAAGCATGGATTGAAGACAGTTGAATTCCGACCCGCGGACGTAGCCACGTTGCTACTTAGGAATCGCATGTTAAGGTATAGAATTAAGCGAGGCTTTAATTCTGTCATGCCCTTTACTTCCCCTGCTGGTTACGTACGGGAGGTGGTTGAGGAAGGTAAGGTAGAATGGTTTGTGTGTTGGAACGCAGGATTACAGGTAGTGCGCAGTGCCTCGTGGAGGTCTTACTGCGACGTCGCTGTGTCTCGACTGGACGCTCATGGAACACATGTAGGATAGGGATGTGTAGTCGTCGATGGTAGGGCAACCGCTCGGCCCTGATGCAGGAGGGAAATAAACATACATAGATACAGAGCTAGTGTAGCTGACTGTACTGTGTCATATGTACCCACGCATCTTGTAAGAATAGGATATAAATGTATAGGTAGGATAGGAGGAAAAAGTGTACGAAAGCAGGGATTGAAGATAGATAGGGCAAAAGTTGAATTCCGACCCGCGGACGTAGCCACGTTGCTACTTAGGAATCGCATGTTAAGGTATTGAATTAAGCGAGGCTTTAATTCTGTCAATACTATATAATTGAGAGAGAAAGAATTGTGTTCATCTGCTCTGTTCATCGATGTTCTTGAGATAGAAACTTGCCGATTATTAAAATAGTATTGATGACTTGGCCTGAAATATTAAAATTTCTTTAGAGGATTCTATTGATCACAGATTTTATGGAAGCATTAAAGAATATTGTTGGCCACTAAAATGATATCTAATCAATGAATTATCAAAAACTTGTGAGAGTTTGGAAAGACTTCGGAAGTATGGGGATCGATTAGGAGATTGTAATGATTAGGGAGGGTCAGAGTAAATATACAAATAGTAAATTCCTAAATGTAACAATGTAATGCTCGTTATATATTTTTGGCAACATTCAGTCGGCTTCTGTGTTTCTCTAACATTCCACTGTCTAATTCTGATTCTCGTCAGTAACTTGGGATTACTCAAGCTGCACTTCTTCTATTCTTCTTTTTTTCTTTTGAAAAAACTTTGCTAATTTTATATTCTAAGCCTAGTTCAAATTTTGCAATAGTTCTGTGAATTCTGTGAAAACTTATATCCTTAGGTTATTATTTGAATGGTTTATTTATCAGTTATGAGTGTACATGACTGAATAAATTATTGATCTTTCTTTTGTTTTGCCTTCGCTGCTGTATTACATGAGTGTTACAATGGTTTATTATTTTCTACTGATAAAGGTAAATATAACAGTAACATTAGTACTTTATTGACAGAATAACGAGAGATGATGAAAGATGATTTATTATCCCATTCTTTGCTTAATATTATACATTTTAGCAGACATCAGGGTCGAGTTATCCCTGTATTTAGTATTCCCGGACCAATGGATGCTTATTGTAATGTTCAAAACAACACGTTATTATTATTATACAAAAATTCCTTAGGTTTAGATTTGCTAACAAAAGCATAATTTTGCCACGCTTTCTCCATATCTTCAATTGTAGAGAATATAAACAATTGGACATAAAATCAGCAGAATTATGAAATTATCTGCAAATCGCATATTTCGAAAAAGTTCTGTGAATTCTTTTCGAATCATGCAATTTTTGAAGACCACACTCTTTGAAGGTTATTACTTGAATGGCGATAGTTTACAAGTATGTGTAAATGTATTTTAAGCTGATTTATTTTAGGTCTTGAATAATTAATCATATTGGCAATGTTAAAACTTTTTTTCATATTTCAATTTTTGCTTTTTGACTTATTAGAATATTGCTTTTTAAAAACATTTTTGATAATTAAATATGGATGCTATTTAAAGGGGCTTAAAAGAGTAGGATTTTGTTTTAAAAAAGGATTTATTTAGGCTTAATAGGAAAGCAGCAGATGTGTTGTGGAATGTGGCTTAATGCAAGTATTTAATCCGTCTTAAAATACTTAAATTTTATACTAATTACAAATTAGTAAAAAATATTTATCATCAATTGAGAAACTCTACAACGCATGCAGGAAAATGATACTTTGATTATACTATGTAAAATGCATAACTGATAGAAGCCCTTAGTAAAACTGGGACGCCTCCACCACGCACCTACTATGTCATCCATTCTACCCAATTGTTTACAAGAGAGTAGTAGGCCAAGTAAACTGAAGTGAAAACTTTTTTTAATAAGAAAAGTTTCTTAATTAAACAATTCAATCTAGAACTCATATGAGCATAAAATAACTATTCCGAACATATATATTTTCGTTTAAAATATGTCATCTTTTCCGAAAAATTATCAATTCAAGTTTGCCTGTGAAGAAAAGCACCACTCTTTTTCAAAATAATGTTAACATTACATAACCCACTGGCTTTTAAAGATTTCATTCTCCATAAACATTCAACCTTTTTTTTCGGTGACCCTTTGAAAAAAATATGATTTTAGATTTAGATTTTGAAGCTCACATTATTAAAAAATATTGCAATAAAGAGATGCTTTCGAAAATGAAAAGCTGATTCATGCACTAAAAGGCTAATTCGTAAAATAGAAATTGAATCCCATGTTAAGATTCATTAAGCCAATTCATTTGATGACTATTTTATTTCAACATTGCGCCCACCTGGTTTTCCGAACCATGAAGAAAAGTCAGGTCGAAATTATATTATCCGTCATGATTGGATTTCTTCGAAGCGGCTTTGACACACGGTGTGAAGAAATCCAATCACTAGGATAATCATGATTAAACGCGCACGTTTCGACTGCACTTTTGTTAACACTGTACGCTAAACCATCAACGTACAGTGTTAACAAATAGTGCAGTAAAACATGCTGTTTAATCTACGATTATATTTTAAAAATATTGTTAGTTTTAAAATATTCTTGTATTACATCAATGGGAATACCTAATAGATGTCATTACAGGAAAAGTGGTTTTATTATTGCTACGTTTATTCCAGTCAATCTGTGGCAATCCCTCCTGCAAAGATACCATACTAAGCTGCCATTCCGTCTGTGCAGTTTCTTTTAATGACTAATGTGCATGATAATCCACGTAACTAATACGAATTATTTGATACTTGGTCTTCTAACAGCACTCCCCTAAAAGGAAACATCCAGCTAACCAATTTTGCAAATATATAATAGCATTAGATGTTCTTTCAAAATTTCGTTAAATACTAAATAGTTGAGTAACCAGCGATGAGTGAGAAAGAACTGAGGCAAATGTCTATGTTATAACAACATTATAACATCCAAATCCTAATTGTTCTGCTCTTTTCATCCCGTGTTCTTCAGATAGAAACTAGCCCGCTTATTAAAATATTGATGACTTGACCTGAAATCTTAAAATTCTGGGATGATTCTATTGAGCATATGTTTTATGAAAGCATTAAAGAACTTTGACCACAAAAGTGATATCTAAACAAAGAATTATCAAAAACATGAGGCAGTTTGGAAAGACTTCGGAAGTATGGGGATCGAATGGGAGATCGTAATTTAAGTGAGAAGGGACGGTCAGAGTAAGTATATGAATAGTAAATTCTTAAATTTAACAATGTAATACCCGTTGTTTATTTTTGGCAGCATTCCATCGTCATCTTTGTTTCTCTTGCATTCTATTGTCTACTTTTGATGCTCGTCAGCAACCTGGAATTGCTCAATCTGCACTTCTACTAAGCTCCCTTGTCTTTGGAAAGAACTTTGCTATTTTCGTCTAACTTCATTTTATATTGTAAGCCTCGTTTCCAAAATTTAAAAATAATTTTACTATTAATTAGTTGTAATTCTCCAATTTGTATTCCATTAGTTTCCCATCTGCTACATGATCCTCGATAAGCGTAGAAAATTTCATTTCAATATATTTTTATGGAGGTTTATCGTTCAGGATAAAATGTCAATAATGGTGTAAAAATATTTTCGGACTTTCCGTTACGCAAGTTAGACAAAACTGCATGTCCAAGGACTTGAGATTAGACCAATCTTTTGGTATATAAAACTTCATACGAAATTTTTCCAATAGATTTATTGCACAAAGAATGCATTTCTCGAGTAAAAACTTGATGTGAGAAATTAACAACAATTATATCAACGATTTCACAAATAGCCAAAGTACCTTAAATATACCTTTTTTCCTATGCATTTGCTTACAACTTTCAGAATGATTGAAATCATGAAATCATGTATTCTATAAATACAGAACTACAGCAATTCCACTTTGCCAAAAAATTTTTACTTTCCTACAAACTGTAACAATAACAAAATATCTACTTTTCTTGAAAATTTCAGGCACTGTAGTAATTCCGAAATCGGATAAAGAAGAATTCACAATGGAAGCCTGAAAGCCATAAATTATAAAAATGAAAAATAAAGAAGATGTAGTCCGTGATGGTGGAGAAGGATGATACCATGGAAAAGACAGATACCAAAGAAGCCGCCCAACTTCGAAGAGGTCCAAGGTTTGGAAAAAAGGAAGATCATTCTTGAAACTGAATAGAGTAATGCACAAAAGGCTGTGATCAAAGCATAATGCCCTTGAGGTTTCGGAAAAGAAATTCGGTGCTGTAAACTGAAAAGTACGATTCTATTCATTTTTGAGCAGCTTTAATTTTGTATTTATTATTTTTATTGGCAGACAGAGAAAGATCTTTTTGAATTAGGTCGCAAAGTCCAAACCATTGAAGAGAAGTTTGAGCAAACCTAAGAAACGTTAAAGACGACACAAGCCAATTTGGCTCAAACTTTGCACACTGGTGATGAATCTGAAAGGTAAACTTTAAACCAGTCCTTTTAATGGCATTACTTGGAGTTCAGTAATATTTAATTTTAATATTATAATTTATAATCCTAGTAAGTATAAAGTATTGAGGAGAAGATGAAATCCCTCGAAGCTCAATTGAAAGACATTAACAACATCTTAGATGCAAAGACGCTAAAAATTTGCTAGCAATAATAATAGAAAACTTAGCAGTTCGATAGTTGTTCATCATATCGATTATCGAGCAAACAGACAAAGTCAATCATTTTATTTTGTAATAAATTTTTGCAATCAATCGCTGGGGCATGGCAAAAAGCTTTATGGAACAAAGAATATTTTAAATTCAAGTATTAACATTGGAAATAAAATTGGAAAACTTATTAATAATTACATAACTCAAATGGTTTGATAATCATCTTCATTTTCAGTCCCATCCCAGAAAATAGTTTAACCATCCGCATCCTAGAAGAAATGAGCCATAGCACAAGTTATATACTATAATAAAATGTAAATAATGACACACGTGTTGTTTTTCAGCTCTTAAGTAAATGATGAGTTGATATCAATATTAAATTATGCTGATCAGGCATATTATCGAGGCATGAGAATATTTCAAACGGTTTACATTTAAATTTACAACCAAGGTTGACATCACTGTTTGTGTTGACTGATTGTGTAAGAAAACTGTAATATCCGACTGAGATCTATCTAGTATATTCTATAAATAATTCTATTAATCTATATTCAGTAATACCAGAGACTATACTATACTAGAGACTGCCAGGGGTCTGTTGTGGGGCGAAGCGAGATTTTTCGGCACTAGGTCCGACTAAGGTTCCTGATTGGCGGTTAAGTTGGAGGAGCTATCTCCGAACTCTAATTTCGATTGCCTATTAATGTTGTAGAGAGCAGCCTATTTTCGTTCAACGTGACTTACAGTACACGTGCTTCAATGGTGTAATCTTTTTACTGTCATGGGCTATAAAAGTTGCTTGGTTTGTGGTAAAAATAGTAACCAAAATCCAGACATCAATTTATATGGATTTCCGAAAACGCCGGAAAGGAAAACAAAGTGGATCAAAAATCTGAATTTGAACGTTAAAGCAGTAACCAGATATAGTCATGTGTGTAGTACTCATTTCCAAAGTGATCAAAAATGCCGTAGTCGGTTAATTCGTAAAGCATTGCCATTTAATGTTCAAAAGTCTACAAATGACAGGTAAAATTGTATTACTACTTACTGTTTACTCTTTTGGGAAAGTTTTGATGATAAAACGGTCCAATTGAATTTTAAATATATTTTCCTACTAATTGATATATAAACATTTCAAACAGATCACCGTGCTCTCATCAGTTCCAACTGTTGTGTAATAACAGGAATTGCATAACTGCAACTAACAGTGGAATAGCTCAGCAAGGTACATCTGTTGCATATCCATCGTCTACATTAACACTGAAAACTAAAGCAATACTGCCTAAGTCAATAACAAACAAAGAAAACATTTTTCCAATTCAAAGTAATAAACAATACAGGTAATAATAAAATATAAAATATAATCTACTGTTTAAACTACCAAACTTATCAACAAGGAAATATTAGTTATTGAATTAATGTAATGAATGACTATATTCATTTCCAGTGACCAAAACCCTCCAATATCTATTCAATCATTGTGTAATTCAAGTTGCGTTATCGGTGTACCTAATGGAATAGCTCAACAAGGAACAGCTGTAGCATATCCACCGTCTACATCAAAAATGAAAGCTAAAGCAGTACTGCCTAAGCCAATGTCAAATATACAAAACATTTTTCCAATTCAAAGTAATAAACAATACAGGTAATAAAAAATATAATCTGCTGTTTAAACTACCAAATTTATCAACAAGGAAAAATTAGTTATTGAATTAATGTAATGAATGACTATATTCATTTCCAGTGACCAAAACCCTCCAATATCTATTCAATCATTGTGTAATTCAAGTTGCGTTATCGGTGTACCTAATGGAATAGCTCAACAAGCAACAGCTGTAGCATATCCACCGTCTACATCAAAAATGAAAACTAAAGCAGTACTGCCTAGGTCAATGTCAAATATACAAAACATTCTTCCAAATCGAAGCAGTAAAGAAACTGAGTAATAATACAACATAAACTACCGTTGCAAATACCAAGCTCTTAACAAGTAGAAATTGTTAATAAAATTAGTGAATGACAATATTTATTTGCAGACTCCCGAGTACACCAATATCGAAATCGTCATTGTGTAATTCACATTGCGTCATTGTTGCACCAAATGGAATAGCTCAACAAGGTACACCAGTAGCATATCCATGGACGCCAAGAAAAATGGTTACTAATCGCAATGATAAGCTTAAGCAAATAAAAAGACGACTTCTTACTGAGCAGCAGAAATGCCGGAGAATGAAACAAAAAATTAAGAGATCAAAAAGTCTTACAGAGACACTAAATGATATATTTAAAGACGCTCCTGCATTGAGAGAGTTGGTACTCTCTCAAGTTCGTCGCTATAGTCTAAAAAAGAAGCACTGTCACTACACAGAAGTTGAAAAGCATATTTCAATGGAAATCTACTATTCATGTGGCTACAATGGTTATAGGTATGTGCTATGTGCAGTTTCAACATTGCATGTAATAGGATTTGTGATAAATAAGTTCGTTTAGTCATTACTACTTTCCTTTACAGAGCATTACTACAACTGGGATTCAAACTACCTTCTATGTCAACAATTAGATTGTGGCTGACGGATTTTGAATTTCCTGTTGGAATTAATAATCAAATTGTACAACTTATAAAACAGAAAGTTCCGTCGATGAGCAGTGAAGACAAAGAATGCATCCTAGTTTGGGATGAAGTAGCTATTAAGGAATTGGTGGAATACGATCGTTACAAGGATTGCTTTACTGGAATATCTGACTTTGGAAATGGAAATAGGTCACTAGAAACAGCTACAGAATGCCTTGTTTTCATGATCCAAGGGCTTCAAAGTAATTGGAGGGTGCCTTTCTCTTACTACTTTTCGAATTCTAATACGACAACTGAAAAATTGCGAGATATAGTAATGTCAAATATTAAGAGCATTATTTCAACTGGTTTAAAATTACGATGCTGTGTTTGTGATATGAGCTTCACAAACCAGGGATTGTACAGAGCTTGGGACATCAATGCAAGCAATCCATTTATTACTGCTTCATCAGAAAAGATTTACATGATGTTTGATATGCCTCACTTGATTAAACTGATCCGAAATAATCTTCTAAAATATATCTTTTGCTTGGCAAGCAAAGGAAAGAAAAATACATTAGTAAAGTGGTTATACATTTCCCAGTTTCGAAGGAAAGACATAAACTGTAACTTAAGAATGGCTCCAAAGTTAACAGATGCACACTTCAATATCAGAGATTATTCCAAAATGAAGGTGAAGTTGGCTACTCAAGTATTTAGCCATTCCGTGTCTGCCGGCATGATGACGATGATTAGAACGAAGAGACTAAATGTATTAGCAAAGCCAACCGCTTTATTTATAAAAGATGTTGACACAATGTTTGATTTGTGCAATATATCCGTTGATGTGGATGTTAAAAGTGCTAAGTCAGCATCTAAGGTTAATGATAACAGTTACTTGTTTGATAAGTATATCAAATTGATAAAATCTATTACCTTGCAAGGTTATAAAGGTGGGAGACCTGATTTTTTAATGGGACTAGAAACAACTTTAACTGGTATTAAAATGCTGATAAGCGATTTGAAAAGCAGCGGTTATAAAAAAGAGTATACAAGAAGAATTCAACAAGATTGTGTAGAAAACTTCTTTTCTGTAATAAGAATGAAAGGAGGTTGGTGTAGAAATCCCACTGCGCGACAATTTAGACAAAATTTTAGATACCTGTTTTTTAGAAACTCAATTAAACCTTCGCCAAATGCTAATTGTGAAAATATTAAGCAAAAATCACTGATATCCTTAAAAGAGTTTCAGGATTTCGTGGAAAGTAATTGTATTGACAAAGCTGCTGCTAATGGAGTAGTCTCTCAAGGCACTGAGGTGACATGTACACTTGAAGGGAATACAGAGGTACAAGAAAATTGCACAGTAACGTTTTTTGAAAAATGCTGCGGTAAACAGGAAAAAGAAATAATTGTTAGAAACCATAATAACATGGTTGCAAAGTACGTAGGCAGCTTTTGTGTCAAAAAGTCATTTTCAAAATATGATTGTTCTACTTGTAAGAATATGATTACAACTGATAAATTGGGTTCTAAGGACGAAATATTCTTATAGAGAAAGCTTATTCTTTAGGACTTTTAAATCCAATTGATGAATTTTCTTTTTCAGCTGTAGTTAAACCAGAACATGCAGATATTTTCTCCTTAATAGGTAACTCTTTCAAAAATGTAGCCAACAAAACATTACAGATTGATGGCAGGGAAGTCATTAAATCTGTTTTAGAGTTTTATAGGAAAACAGAATTAGTAAACGAGTGGTTGGAACATTCAATCTGTAAAGACCACAGAAAATATATGATATTGCTTTTTCTAAGAATTCTAATGTACAGGCATGTTAAAGATAAAAATGATCAAGTCAGGCAGGCTAAATCATGGTCGCAAACTAGAAGACATTTGAGAAATCAGTAGTGGTTTAATTGATATTGCAAATAACTAACGTGTTATTTAATGCAATGCTTTCATTTAATCATTTAACATGTAGTTGATTATTGTGTTACAATGAATGGCTGATTATTTTTAATAAATACATTCAGTAAATGAGCATTAAGGATAATACAACTTATTTCTAAGACGAATATTATTTTTCGTGTTTGGACAGTAACATAAGTCGTTTTTGTCTACAACAAAGCCTGTTTTCTTAGACCTTTCTACCTGTTCTGTAAATATTGGTTGGTTGATTTTGATTTCTTGTTTTTTAATCCATAAGTCACGAGTTCTTCGAGCGTCTATAATAGCCGAATGAACGGAGCATTGAATTTCATCCCCAAAGAAATGTTTGCAAAGGTCCTTAAGGAGAACGATTCAAAAATGTCTTTTCCTGACTTTGGGTCTTTCTTCTTCTCATAAAAATAGTTTGCTAAATCATCCTTCACTACATCTGTCTGTATTCCAATACACTCTAAATCGCTGTCCATGTCATACCCGACCACAGTGTTCCCGGCGAAACACAATTCGGCAAAAAAATTCACCTAAATTAAAAGAATTAAATATATAAAATAAAGTGAAGGACGTCATAATATTATTATTAGGTTTTGCAATTTTGCACAAAGTTGGAACTTACAATTTTTAAAGGAACGCCCATTTTCAATTTCGATTTGTCTAATCCAGTTATGCTTGGGAAAAATTGGCACACTTCTTCGTCTGGCTTAATGAAGCACCACAAAATGACATCTTTATGTTCATTAACGACTGTTAAAACGCTGCCCATCAACTTATGCTTCTTAGTTAATGTCCTGGCAGAAATCTTTTCGACATCCAGGAACACAAACCCATTATCAGGAACTAAATCCCCTCGGTAGATGAAAGGCACCTAATAACGCAAAAGAAAATAAGTTATTAATAAAAAAATCAATTAATTTGTTACTGATGTAGACACTGATGTAAATTTTAAAAACAACTTACGTTCCAAGCAGATCGACCTGCCTCAGGAGAAAGAGGCGGCCATGACATCACGGTACCTTGTTTGCCTACGCCATCCTCTTTCTCCTGTTTTTTCTTATAAGCCTCCGAATTCTTGGAACCTTATTTTCGAATTCCGCACACTATAGCTTTTTGAATAGCTGGAGGTCTTGTCGCTGAGAATGCTGAGATCATAAAATCTTGGTAATCATTGTCATTTAAGTTTTGAACTTCTGCTAATAGTTTTTCCTACAAACAGAACAACATCAGAACTGCATTAAATTATATATCTAAACTATTTTATGACAAAATAATACTCATTTTCATACTTCAATACTCAAATTACAAATTTTAACTATAATTATTAATTTTACTTACCATTATCGTCAGTTTTCCTAACAGTTCTTCAATCAACCGATGTGTTTTCACCTCTAGGTCCAACAGCAACTCAAATTTTGCCTCTGCGCAAATTACAGCTGATCCTTGATTCTCCTTGCACTTGCTCCTCCCTTATCCTTGTTTTATCTACACACACAGTTTCATGAAGACTGGACGTTCTTACGTTAGTATATACTCGTATATACTATTAGTCCAAGCTTTTTCTATGCAGTAATACTCGTTGGTGTAACTAACTAAATTAAATGTTAACATACATTTTGAACTATAAAATGTCCCCTTAAGTTTTTGTACCGAAGAATTTGATTAGGTACCTATATATTGCTGGTATTAAAAGGCATGTCGCACTTTATATTGACTTTTGACACATTAATACATCTTTATTGAATTGCTCCGATAAATCCGAACTGTCCGATAAAGGTAGCTCATGGAAAATTTTCAATTTATTTAAATTGCTTACATTTAACTAATACATTTTTTTCGATCGTTCATTCTAACATTGCTTTCAGGTATTTTAGGTATATGACTAATTGGCACAATTTGAAATTCATGTGGTAGTATATGGCAAATAAATAGTTAATATTTTATGACTTAAATTTAATCTTTCGTCTTAATGATTTAAATTTTCGTCTTTTTCGGCTGAATGTTTCGGCAAATGAATTTTTCGTCTTATGATTTAATTTTTCGTCTTGCGATTTAATTTTTCGTCTTGTGATTTAATTTTTCGTCTTAGGAATTCATAGTTCCTTGTGCATGTACATGCACACGGAACATGTACATGCACAAGGAACATGATAGGTAATTATCATATTAACATAATAGCTTATAAGCATAAACTAAGAAAAGATTGTCAGTTCTGTACCTAGCAAGCACCGAAAGAGAAATGCTAGCTAGTAGTCGCTTTACTTTCCTAATAGAAAGAACTATGGGTTCTCAATTTGTGTACTCATCAGACACTGATTTTTCAGAATCTGAAGCAGAAATTGACATACCGAAAGACAATGACAAATTTTACGTTGTAAACCATGACATAGATGACGATAATTGTACTTTCAAGCGTATAAAAAGCGATTGTGCTCAGTCAGTAATAAGGTAAGTAAGAACTACGTCATTGACATTGCGTCCATGAAGAAACTTCCAACTTTTCCTCCTAAAGTGAAGAAAGTTCCTCTTGGACAGAAGCGCAAACGTGGCAGACCAAAGGGAGCCACCAAAGCTTTACTTAAATGAAAAATGAAACCCTTCATAAATATAATTGTAATATAATTGCACTTCTAAATACTATGGAAGACGAAATATGAATTCCTAAGACGAAAAATTAAATCACAAGACGAAAAATTAAATCGCAAGACGAAAAATTAAATCATAAGACGAAAAATTCATTTGCCGAAACATTCAACCGAAAAAGACGAAAATTTAAATCATTAAGACGAAAGATTAAATCGCATCCATATTTTATGTAAACTGAATTCCCATGCCTATGAATAATGTAACTATGAATATTTTAAAATCGTACCCGATTGACATCCAGAATTACAAATCTGTGGAATCCAAGAGTTACAAGTACAATTTTCATTATTTTCAATCAAGTTACCATTAGCTTCAGTTAAGGGTAGGGCTGTAGATTTTGATGTTGTTGGTGTTGTAGTCGTTGTAGGGGAACCCGTTGTAGTGGGTACTCCTTAAAGCAAATCAAATTAGATAACCGATAAATAAATTGCATAGAAAAATCAGCAAAAGTCAAAACTTATAGCTGCAAGCCAATGTCTAAATTGCGTTTATAATATTTTTTGAATTGCAAACTTATGCCACTTTATTAAATTTAAAGCTCAGTTACCAGAAAATGTAAATGGCGGAAGCCTTTAAAACAGATAATCGGAATACATTTTGCAAT
This sequence comes from Yoshiicerus persimilis, assembly GCA_020352615.2. Taxonomy (NCBI): domain Eukaryota; kingdom Metazoa; phylum Arthropoda; class Collembola; order Entomobryomorpha; family Tomoceridae; genus Yoshiicerus; species Yoshiicerus persimilis. Next base: position 84,152,928 of record CM036940.2, read on the forward strand.
TTTGTTAATTCCAATTTTCAATAGAACTTTGTATTTTGATGCCACCAACCTGTAAGACATTTTCCCTCCTTCTGAAATTTCCTTACTAAATCGCCTGTACAGTTTCTTTTATTTGTAAAACACCAATCTATAAACAAAATAACATTAAATTAAATTGTCAATGTTAAAGGAAACGTTAAAGAGTAGTTACCATTTGAAATGTTAAAGGTAAACATTTATATTCAAATACCTTTTTTTAAATATCTGCGTGGATTGTGAAATTACTTATTTTGGGCAATAAATGCAAATTACGGCCCTGTTATTTCTCTGGCGGAACAAATTAATGTAAAAAGCCTTGTTACAAGAATCTGGTAATTAATTAACACCCTCTTCTTGGTAACATTACATGCAGTCAGAAAGCCAGCAGGTACGTACAACGGAAATAAAGAAATTCAAATAGGCAATCGGTTGCGGTTTCACCAACCTGTACTACAATTCTTTTCAGCTATATACTACTGCTAATGAAGTTCTTAATAAAAATGTAAAAATATTTGTAACTATATACGTGAGTCAGTATTAGGTTCGTTGTGCAAAAACATTAGTCTGACAGCAGAATTTGAATCACATCTGCGTACATTAAATTCTATTGGTTCAGACGTCCTTGTATTCAAAATCAAGCAATCTCCTTCTTTTGGTACTATGTTTGCTGCTTTCAATTTTTCGTCTATAAAAGGATTTGCATTTCCATCAATATCAACCATCCGTCCGTTGCTAAAGATGTAGTCCAAAAAAACGTCTTTAAGGACGTCTATCTTTCCTGGAAATTCTTTCACTTCTGTATTAATAACTTGTTTTATCTTCTCAGTAATGTCAGCGTACATTTCTTCTGTTTCAATTCTTACAAGCGTATGTCCCTTATACCGTACGCAGCAAAAAGATTCATACCAGTCCATCTGAAAAATGTGTATTAAGTTAGGTCATTAAACAGGAAAATCATAAGACAGACGAAATAATGCAACGTAGTTTCCAAACCAGCACAAATCGATACTTAGTAGCCATTTACCATCTACAAGTAAATAAGTGTATAGATGCTAAACCTACTTTTCGCCGCATTTGACAAAGTAGCTTCGTATTAGTTAAAAACTTACTAAATCTGTACATATCATTTAAAAAGCGGAACATTTATTTGGGAATATCCATGGCACTGTGTATAGCAGTGTATAAAGAAATATCATGGTACACACGGTTGATTTTCGATTTCCGCGTCAAGCCAAACGCACAGAATTTATATACACATGTAGTTTCCTGTTCACTGTAAAAGACATGGATACTCCCAACTCTCGGCAATGTATAAGAAATATTTAACACTTCATCGGAGTATAACGTAGGCGTGCAGTAAATGCTTTTATGCCGCAACTGCCGTAATTAAATTACATAAACATGTAATTTAGTTGGTCTTAGGCTATTTGCGACATTCACGGCGAGCCGCAAATAAAATGTATGCCACGTTTACGGCATACCGGCATATGGCATACATACTAGTGCAGGCCACCGCACTATTTAGTCACGTTTCTACTTCAATTATAAATTAAAAGACTTTTAGGCTCAAGGAGATATTTCAGTTCTCAAAAATAGTACAAGTTTAAAGTCCAAATCTTACCGTATAATAATCCTGGGAAACCCATACTTCTTTATTTGAGTTGGCGATGATTGAATTGATATAATTGTTTATACCTATACACCTTGAAAGGTCTTTAATCTCGTTCGCCCTCTCTGAAAATAATTAATAGTTGGCAATTAACTGATTTGTATATCTTTTACACTGTATTGTAATGCTTTACTAATTTAGAAATATTTATGTACCTTTTCCCACTTCTCAGGGTTCATTACGTCTTTAGGTATTTGTGCCGAGTATTTAAGTTTAAATAAATTCTACATGCAAAGTTTACTGGAATGTAGCTGACACTATTCATTTTATTAGGCAACTCTTAAACGTGTGTAATGTAGATACTTGTGATTATTTGGTTTATGACCTTGTTTTACTCTGTTTGACAATTATGGATCTCCGAGTCCGGAAATATATGTAAAGGAGGGAATTTAGGCATTGGTTTAAATTCAATGAAATATAATGGGGACAAAACCTGAGTCGTTGGTGACGACTGATTTATTAGCCTAGTCATCTGGTGTAAAATGTACATCTTACTACAACCGAGGTTTAACTTTCACCTGGGTCAGCATCTTTATCACCCCAAATCGCCTAGTCTCAAATAAAACCTATTTATTTTGTAGTAAAGTAGAACGTCCAATTCCTTTAGTTTTCAACTATTTTGGTCTAACGCAAATAACAATATGTAATTTTTCTTTTTAAGTGGTAGTCTGCTATACAGACTACCACTTCTTCATAGGTATATCTATAACGGATTTGCAGAATTATTCGAAAAAATGCAACCAACAAAATACAGCATCTTTTTGGATATTTGGTACACCAACGGCGATTTTGTCATTTAGTTCATTCTGATTATTCATCAAGGCTCGTGTTATCAACTGTGGATACACTAGCCGTGGTTATTAATAGATGTAAACTGATACATTAACATTAATTACCACTGAAACAAATGTAACCCACTGAATTGCAGAAAAATTCATGACAATAACATTATGTGATATGGGATGTGATACCATGGGATGTGATAACATATTTGTTAGCTATAACAGCAACGTTCGGTATTAAGGAAAATGCCAGACATTAGCTCGGCTATTAATTTTTGCTTAGCCTAAATACTACGTATTTAGGCTATTTAGGAAAATGGCTTGGTCATTTTCCTTAAGGCCTAAATTCCTTAGGGCATTAAGCTAATATAGTTATTTATTTTTTACCCTGTAATCATCTTTATCGGAGAATTACTTAACCTACATGAGATTTTAATGCTTATCGGACATTTATTATTAAATTATTATTTATTATCAAGGTCCTATTGTCGGACAACAAGGTTAAATGGCCTTTACAGTATTGATTAGTAATAATATGACGGATGTAAAAGTACTAACTGAAAATCTGATAATAAAATTCATACTAACCCGATTTTCCCACCCAATTTGCAGTAGGTATGTTAGTTATGGGGTAAAACTAAGTATCTTTTATGAGGGGTTGTGCGGTTGCCTTTCTTGTCAGATCTAATATCAAATGACATCAGAAAACTCAATCGTTTCTCAGCAAATTGTTCTTCTGAATATCTACAATATATTAGCCTAAGAAGGAACACACCATCACAGTATTTAAAAATCACATTAAAGTGAGCTATTTTCCTTATAACCAAGTGAACCGGAAAGATAAGCAAAATAGCTTATCTTTATGCCGTAAAAAGTTTAGGCCTTGAAGAAGTTGCCTAGGCATCTTTCTAAATGCCACGGCAAAATGATAGTAGGCGCATTAATTTCAGGCATTCAGCTAAGTGCCTAGACATTTTCCATAAAGCCGAATTTTGCTTGTTGCTGCTGACATATGCACTATACAACGAATAATACTTTAATTGTAAAATTTTAAGTTACCAAGTCTTCTATATCCGGATCTTTGACTTTCATCGTAATCCCCAATTCCAAATTCGCCTAAAGTCACCTGATCTAAATTTAAAAGCCAAATTTAATATCACAGAAATTTTATACCTAACATCCATAACATTCCTTAAAACTGAGTTCATCCCAAAAAAATTAAATTTCATTTAACAAATGAATTTGAATACACAATATCGTAATTTCAGTAGAAGTTGAGGTAATTTGATTACAAATTCAGATAAATTTAAGTAATTTGATAATAAATTGGGATGATGCGATATTAAATGGGGGTATTTTGGTAATAAATTGGGGTTCTGTGATAATATTTGTAATTTGAAGTAGTTTAATAATGATTTGAGAAAACTAGATAATGATATTAAGAAATTTGATAATGCTTTGAGGGAAATTAATAATGATTTCAGAATATTTGTAATGATTTGAGGAAATTAAAAACTTCCCAGCATTACCAGACGGTACCACGACGCCAAAAAGAAATGTGTATACATGTAGGTACCCATAGGAGTGAAAGACCAATTCCCTGAAGAAGAATCCCCGTTATCGTTATCTGAAAAATAGACTTCTTATATGTATAATTTCAGTATTTTACGTGAATGCCTAAGCATGAATATCTGAGATTAGAAGAGTCAGTTCATGTCAGTCAACAATTTTTTCATAATGGCATTAATAAAGGATTAATGTTTGGGACACTTGCTTACCTTACCTACCATACCTGCTTATCTAGAAACGAAAGAATTTTGTCCGCACTTCAGTCTTCGTCTTTGCGGTCTTCACAACGTAAAATCTGCTTCCGAATTTTTATTCCCACATACTGTTACTGAAATTAATTTGCAACTTATTCATTATACGTCAAAAGGTCATTATGGAGAGTTAACATTTCTTTCCTACAGCGACAACTTAGACGGTTTGCATGCTCACTCAAATTTGGCAGTCATCTAAATTCCCGATAATTTTTTAACATCTGCCATTAAGTAAGCAAATTTAAATAAAATAACTAATAACGAATAATAAATATTATATAATTGCCAAGAAAACTCTCGTGTCCCAGTTATACCCCAATTATTTGCTCCCCACTCAATATCTAAAGATTGTAAGATGCAATAGTGAAAGATGCACCTGCTCCATTTCTAAAAAGAGCTGAAATAAACCGAGTACCTTTTACATTTCTCTACGACTGATAAACCCAGAAAAAATTACCGACCTTTGCAAACGGTTAATTATTCGTGACAGTACTGTTTTCTAATTTGAGCTTTCGAAACATTTCCAATATTTTAATTTATATAAATAATATATAGGTATAATGATTAGGTTGCCAGGGGTTGTAAATGATAAATTTCATTAATTAGAAGTCAATTTAGTTCTTAAAAGATTTTCGTGACATAATTATGTTTAATACATATTCTTCAATGTAAAACTAACCTTTGCATACGGAATGCACACTCCAGTTTCAACGGCAGCCAAAAAACGTTAATGAAATAATTGATGTACGCGACACTATATACACATGTATGCAACAAAACAAACAAAGAAGGTTACTTTCACTAATTTCGCTACGTTTCTAATATAATTAAACAAAGACAACGCGATTGACAATTACCTGGTATAGAAAGTTGTCCTAAATAATGTGTTGTAATTAAAGCCGTTTAGTGTATGCTTATTAATGAGTATATTGTTATGCTGCAGGTAATCCTCGGCATGTAATAATATATTCTTATGCAAATTATTCTTAATCTTATTCAACTTATTTGAAGACTTTCTGGTAGCAAGGGGCAATGCAGTAACGAGTTTTTATTTTGACAGTCAACAATGTCAAAGTCATCCCAACAACATAATTCCCGGTTTCACTAAAAGGCCCCCCCCAAAACGGATTTGGCCCCCCCTAAATAAATGGCCCACCCCTATAAGGTGACCATATTTTCCATGGTACACTTCATGGATACAAAAGGCCCCCCCCCAATGTATTTGGCCCCCCTAATGTATTTGGCCCCCCCTAATGTATTTGGCCCCCCCTAATGTATTTGGCCCCCTCGTAATGTATTTGGCCTTCCCCTAATGTATTTGGCCCCCCCTAATGTATTTGGCCACCCCTAATGTATTTGGCCCCCCCTAATGTATTTGGCCCCCCTAATGTATTTGGCCCCCCCTAATGTATTTGGCCCCCCCTAATGTATTTGGCCCTCCCTAATGTATTTGGCCCCCCCTAATGTATTTGGCCCCCCCTAATGTATTTGGCCCCCCTAATGTATTTGGCCCCCCCTAATGTATTTGGTCCCCCCTAATGTATTTGGCCCCCCCCTAATGTATTTGGCCCCCCCTAATGTATTTGGCCCCTCCTAATGTATTTGGCCCCATTAATGTATTTGGCCCCCCCTAATGTATTTGGCCCCCCCTAATGTATTTGGCCCCCCCTAATGTATTTGGCCCCCCCTAATGTATTTGGCTCCCCCTAATGTATTTGGCCCCCCCTAATGTATTTGGCCCTCCCTAATGTATTTGGTCCCCCAATGTATTTGGCCCTCCCTAATGTATTTGGCATCCCTAATGTATTTGGCCCCCTACTGTATTTACTCTTACTCCAACCGGAGCAGTGTACTTACCTAAAAAGGTATATTCATTTATGCGGATTGTAGTCATTTCAAGTACGTTTAGCTACTAATTTTAATGTGCAATAATTAATATTAATATCTAAGGCATATTTCTCTTAAGGAATACTAATTTAAATCTTATAATTTTTTATGCTAGGGATTGGGCAGACCAACCTGATCAGCGTGTATTTAAATTTTTATCTAATTCAATAAATGTAGTAAAATTTAATGTTAAACAAAAAAGCGATCATTTAAACTATACAAATTCATGGGAATTTAAGCTTTAGCGGTTTAATATTAGGCCCGTGAGCCCTGTGAGTAAGCCGTAAAGTATTGATAAATGAGCCGTGAGCCGAATGAGTGAGCCGTTTTTTTGAGAAATGACCCGTGAGCCAAATGGTTGGACCCTGAGGTTTGGAAAAATTAACCGTGAGCCGAATGAGCGATCCGTGACGTTTTGATATGTGAGCCATGATCCGAGTGAGTGAACCGTGAGATTTTGATAAATCAGCCATGAACCGAATGAGTGAGCCGTGAGCCGAGTGAGTGAGCCGTATGCCATTTCTGAAATGAGTCATGAACCGCTACGGCTCATTACTCACTGAAATTTCAACCTCTGGCGCCTAGATAGGTTGAATAATAATTAAATGTTAGCATGCAAAGTGCAACGAGTATTTTTCTAACCTAACCTAATAAAATATTTATTTTTATTAGATTAGCTTATAAAAATGCAAGTTACGCTTTGCATGCTAACAATTACTCATTGTTAAAATATCTAACGCGCATTTTGCTAACATAACTTAAAATATTATATATACATTAAAGTTTATTAAGTTTTGTCAGATATTTTAGGGAAATGACCTGGTCGTCTGTCCGTACGTCGGATAGACAACTTGAGAACGGATTGACCTATTGACTTCCAATCTGGAACCTATCTAGCTAAGGTCCAATGTGACGTTCAGTTCAAATATGAGGTCAATCGGTTAACCGGTTCTAGAAATATAGCCCTAAGCAAAGAGCCTACAGTACTATTACTTATTATAAGTCTATGTTTATTTGTCTTCTGTGTAGCTCATATACTCATTGGCTTAAAGCAAAAGGGCGCAGACGCTTAAAAATTCAACCACAGGCCACAGTGATAAGAATTGAAATTTGCTAGATTCGTTTTTTAGAATCTTAGATTTGATTTTCGGGCTACGTTTAAAAAAACGCTCATTAGGGCTGATCGGCTCGTGTATCAATATTACGACGCCTGCAGATTGTGTGTGCTGGTTTCGTAACATCAAGAAAAATACAGCGTACAAACAATAGACATTTAAAATAAAGCAGTGTAAAACTGGGGTAACCAAGTATCGTCAGCGAATGGAAAAAGGGTCATTGTAATTTGGACATTAAATTGGACAACGACCAGCAAAGCAGACCCAATAAACGATAGTGCCGAATAGGAGTCATTTACGGTAATTGTTTTATTATTATTATTGACCTCAACTCCCAATAGCAGCTCAATAGCAAATTTCTCTCAATCGCAATAGCAGCTCGGTAGCTAGCTTTTCTCAGCTCGGTAGCTAGCTGCTCTCAGCTCGGTAGCTAGCTGCTCTCAGCTCGGTAGCTAGCTGCTCTCAGCTCGGTAGCTAGCTGCTCTCAGCTCGGTAGCTAGCTGCTCTCAGCTCGGTAGCTAGCTTTTCTCAGCTCAGTAGCTAGCTGCTCTCAGCTCGGTAGCTAGCTGCTCTCAGCTCGGTAGCTAGCTGCTCTCAGCTCGGTAGCTAGCTGCTCTCAGCTCGGTAGCTAGCTGCTCTCAGCTCGGTAGCTAGCTGCTCTCAGCTCGGTAGCTAGCTGCTCTCAGCTCGGTAGCTAGCTGCTCTCAGCTCGGTAGCTAGCTGCTCTCAGCTCGGTAGCTAGCTGCTCTCAGCTCGGTAGCTAGCTGCTCTCAGCTCGGTAGCTAGCTGCTCTCAGCTCGGTAGCTAGCTGCTCTCAGCTCGGTAGCTAGCTGCTCTCAGCTCGGTAGCTAGCTGCTCTCAGCTCGGTAGCTAGCTGCTCTCAGCTCGGTAGCTAGCTGCTCTCAGCTCGGTAGCTAGCTGCTCTCAGCTCGGTAGCTAGCTGCTCTCAGCTCGGTAGCTAGCTGCTCTCAGCTCGGTAGCTAGCTGCTCTCAGCTCAGTAGCTAGCTGCTCTCAGCTCGGTAGCTAGCTGCTCTCAGCTCGGTAGCTAGCTGCTCTCAGCTCGGTAGCTAGCTGCTCTCAGCTCGGTAGCTAGCTGCTCTCAGCTCAGTAGCTAGCTGCTCTCAGCTCAGTAGCTCAGTGGTTTGTCGGGATTGCGGTTGACCCCATCTTCGAACTCAACGTCACCTTGGACATTAGCTAGATATGTTCTAAGTTTGAGGTCAATCTGTTCTTGAGTTATCCATAAGAAAGACGGGCGGACGGAGAGACGGCCAGGTCATTACCCCAAAGTAGAGCAGTGCGATCAACTCAATATAAAACCCACTCAATACCCACCCCAAAACCCAACCCAATTGGGTTTTGGGTTAGTTCAAAATATTTTATATTGCATTGGGTTGGGTTGCATTTTGCCAAACCTGGGTAAGGTTGGGTCAAAATGGGTTACAAATTCAAACACATTTCAGTAAGAATTTAAGTTTTTTATTTAAATGTATAATGTATTCATGTAAAATTAGTAGTCCATTGTATTCCATCTAGTATCTATTGTTTTATAGTAATATTGTAAATTCATGAACAATATCACACTTTTGAAAAATAGTGTGTTTTTTAAAAATCGCTATTTTTAGATTAGGTCAAATAATTTAACGATTGCATGGGTTGGATTGGGATGAATGATATTGGGTTCGGGTTGGTATAGGGGGGGCCAAATACATTAGGGGGGCCAAATACATTAGGGAAGCCAAATACATTAGGGGGGGCCAAATACATTAGGGGGGCCAAATACATTAGGGGGGGCCAAATACATTAGGGGGGGCCAAATACATTAGGGGGGGCCAAATACATTAGGGGGGGCCAAATACATTAGGGGGGGCCAAATACATTAGCGGGGCCAAATACATTAGGGGAGGCCAAATACATTAGCGGGGCTAAATACATTAGGGAGGGCCAAATACATTAGGGGGGCCAAATACATTAGGGAGGGCCAAATACATTAGGGGGGCCAAATACATTAGGGGGGGCCAAATACATTAGGGGGGGCCAAATACATTAGGGGGGGCCAAATACATTAGGGGGGGCCAAATACATTAGGGGGGGCCAAATACATTAGGGGGGGCCAAATACATTAGGGGGGGCAAATACATTGGGGGGGCCAAATACATTAGGGGGGACCAAATACATTAGGGGGGGCCAAATACATTGGGGGGGGGCCTTTTGTATCCATGAAGTGTACCATGGAAAAATATGGTCACCTTATAGGGGTGGGCCATTTATTTAGGGGGGGCCAAATCCGTTTTGGGGGGGGCCTTTTAGTGAAACCGGAAGAAAAGTGCAACTTCAGCCTGAACTTGGGGTTGCTTTAAATCGGTACTTTTGTCCTCTGCTTTGGAAAGGGATCTTCAAAATATCCATTTTGTAACTAGTGGAACTACGAAATTTCTTTTTGGTATCCTCAAAAAGAAAAATGTATTCCAAGTTTTACAAGTAATTTCCTCTCCTACTTGGAAGACCTACACTTTTTAATTAAGCGTAATCAATTTATATTAAAGAGACTTTTAAAGACCTGGTTTGTTAATTATTAAAAGGCGTACTTGACAAAACTTGAGTCACTTACTGTTCATTGGCATGAAATTAGTGGGATGTAATTTTATATATGGCTTAAGCTATTGAGTGAATACTTGTATGACATATTATTACCTCATAACTTTATATTTAGCTAAACAAGCTGATTTTATTGGTGCTTTAAACTGCAACGTAGTGCCACGTAGTGTCAATAAACTGTAGTCTATTGGCACTGTCTATTTTATTAATGCATATAATATATGATTGTCTGATTGTATACGATAACCAATGATAAGAGTTCATAGACATTCAAATTCGTTCCTGCCCACGAAGACAAATATTTTGTATAAATAAAAACGGTATCTATACTTTAAATGCTGAGTATGCAGTTTTGTTTTAAAGGGTTTGTCCATCATGTCATTTATTTCACTTTCCACAAAGAAAATTGCGACATCATTTACAAGAAATGGTATCTACACTTTGGGTAAAACGAAAGGTATTATAAAATATAAATAGAACATCTATTTGTAGGCGTATTGGAATGATAAATTATAAAATTCTTAGATACAATATCAACTATTACTTTTATGTACTCCAATATCCAAAGTTTTTATGAATTATTTTATTATAAGATTGCTAAATAATTTTTGTGCAAAAAAAGACAATTCCATTAATTATTGGAAGGGAATAGTTGATTTTGCAACAGAAGTGTATTTAAATTCTGTATATTTAATTAAGTTATAAATTAATATTTGAACAAGCAAATTTTCCTTTAATTAACCCGTTTATATTTTCCCAATTTTTGTGTGTAGGTGGAAGTTACAGCACATATGGAGGAGAGTCGACAAACTCAGAAAACAAAAAGCGTTCTGGATTCAGAGGAGTTGCAGAGAGTATAAACTCTGAAAATCGCCAAAACATTATAGTGATTGCTGGTGCTGGAATATCCACATGTAATAATAATGAATTTATCTCATTACTGCCAAATTTGTTCACCTTAAATATATTTAATTAAAAACTCTCTACGGGCTTCAATGGTATTTCTTACTAAGCTTATTACTAATTGACAGTAAGTTATTTTTTGGATTTGAAATATAGCAGCTGGGATTCCAGATTTTCGTAGTGCTAATGTAGGACTACGAAATTCAACTCAACAAGAAAAACAGAATTTTGATCCGCGACGGGATTTCAGCATTACATCCTTCAGAGAAGATCCCAAAAAATTTTATGAATTGGCCAAACCATTTTTTTCGAAAGAATTTGAACCTACTCTAGCTCATTATTTTATTAAACTTTTGGATAACAAAGGATTGCTATTGCGACATTACACTCAGGTATTGTTAGGCTCATAATATTTATGGAAAGTCCACTTGCATTATCTAGATTGCCTGTAATAATATTTATGATCAATGTTCAGAATGTAGACGGACTGGAAAGAAAAGCAGGTGTTCCAGATGATAAACTTATCGAAGCCCATGGAACATTGCACACTTCGCATTGTACAAATCCGTCTTGTCTTAAAGAATACAATTTTGATTGGATGATAGGTATTTTTATTTGCAAACTTACCTTATCATTAATATTTCAGAATTTTAAATCAACGTATAATACTACTTTTCAGAAAAACTTAAATCCGATCCAATTCCTAAATGTATTAAATGCGACTCAGTTATTAAACCCGATGTGGTTCTCTTTGGAGAGGACTTGCCAAGTAAATTTTACAGATGTGTTGATGATGATTTTCCTAAATGTGATTTGCTGATAGTAATGGGCACGTCGCTGGAAGTTGGATCTTTCGCTTCTCTGATAGACAGGTAATTCACGAAAACATTCCATGACATAATTGCTATCACATACTCGATAATATTTTGATAAAACCTGATTGAGAATTTAAAACTTATATTTTTTGAATAGACCTTCAAAAGGTATTTCAAGGTTATTGATAAACAGAGAACTAGTTGGCACTAAGCCACAATCGACTCAACTTATAAAAGAACCAAATTTTTCAAGTTCTGACGCGGCGTATTTGGGAAATTGCGATGATGGTGTAAGAAGACTTGCAAAAATTTTGGGGTGGGAAAAAAATCTTGACAATTTGAAAAATACTAGCAATAAAAAATAAAAGAAACAAGAAATGTGCTTTTATAAAATTCGGCAGGTAGTATACCAGGCCAATTACTTTTTTCCAATGAAGTAATAGTGTTTTGTCAAACCATTCTATAAATGCTTATATACTGATACTTATATACTGATAGAAATGCCTACTTATGTAAAAAACGAAAGGGTTTAAATAACTTCTAAGAGCCTTTAGGGTGGTTAATTATTTGTCTTTCAAAACATCAAGTCTTTCAAAATTTGCTTAGGATTCATCCCTGAAATAGAGTAGGCTTAATCATAGGTTTAAAATTAACAGCAACTACACCTGACTGTAGTTTTAGAATTGAACATATATATGATTACTTTCTTTATTCAGTAGTGCAACTACTGTATGCAATTGGACTGTCTGTCTGTGAGTTAGTTAGTCAGTTAGTTAGTCAGTTAGTTAGTTAGTCAGTTAGTCAGTTAGTGAGATAGCGCTGTAACTCAAGAACGGTTAAACTTTTTTACAATCTGTTTCCACATTATGAAAATATAGGTTCCCCTTATGAACAAGTTCGTAAATGAGCAAAATTGGGTAACGCCTTCCCCTTAAAGGGGGAGGTTAAACTGTTCGTACTATACGTATGCTGCGTGTATGTATTGGATGTTGTTTGTATGTTGTGGTATGTGCCGCTGTATTGGATGTTGTGTATGTTGTGGTATGTGTCGCAGTCTTTAGTTGCACTACTGTGATATATCCGTTTTGTAATGGTTTATTACACATAGGTATTCCAATTTCGATTGCATGTATAATGTTACGCATATATGACAAGAGCTAATTCAAATAAATAATACTCAAGTACTCTTATCTCGTTAATGTTGGTGCATGTGTGCTTTAATATTTAAAATACAAAGTTTTTAAATCAACAATGGTCAAATAAGTTACCTATTTACATTTAAGTCCTTCAGTAAATTTAATTAAACTCAACTTAATAAGATAACGTTCTACGTGTCGTCGAAGTCTTTACAGGCTATCAGTGATATTTACATAAGGTAACTACATATGTATAATATTTGCACGCTGTTCGAATACTCCCTTGTGACAATAATTGAATTTAAATTGAAAAAAAATTAAAAATGCACTGACCCATTGCAAGGACAATATTATTGTAATAGAATGCCTTGGGCACTGACTGATGTGGCCCTCCTACCACAATATAGATTAACAGATAATTTCAATTTTAAGGGTAATACAAGAAATTTTGATTAAATGTACAATGTGAATGTAGTGTAAAATAGTTGTGGGAGTTTCACGTAGTATAATAGTAGTCATCATGTAGTATTCCCGGGAATAACTGTATCGGATCTGAAAGTTAACATGGACTGGACATTTTAATGCTGATGAATAAATGTCAAGGAGAAATAATAAGTAACATTAATTAACCCAAAAATCCTATATAAGGAACCCCAGCTAAGAGAAAAGTTGACATATTCTTCAAAACAACATATTTTTACATAGAACCCTTTCTACAGCATATTTCAGATAAATGATATACCAAAAATTTTGAATTAAATTGGGAATACCTAGATTTTTAGAAGCAGTCAACTACAAGTTTATATTGCTCCCTTCTTAAGCGTAGCGCCAACAAGCAGACAATAAGACAAATTCTTCGAGGCATTACAATTAAGTGAACATAATAACACTGAACAGTTTATTACTCCACTTTCACATAAGTTAATAATTCTATTACAATAATTTAATAAATTATGCTACAGGACATTGTCTTCAGATTGTTTAAGATGCTTTTTAAATTAAAATACTTTCACAATAATGAAACATATTCTTTGCAAGGAAACATAAAACATAAACAATGCGTTGCTTCTCTGATGTTGTGAGTTTGAAAGCGCTATCATCCACTGGGAGTCATTATTTTCAGTTTGCGTGCTACTCGATCGTGATCGATTTCTGATGGAATGTACAATTTTTTTAATTATGAGTTAATTATTCATTTTAATGGCATTTTAAACATTGACTGTGATTTACGCCCAAATTTTGAAAGACACTGTTAATTGCGTGCTCACACGATCCATAGATGTATGATTATTTGATGATGAACATCTTTTCTTGATAAGCCGTGAATTACAGCGTTTAATTACATATTAACTACGACAAATATTCTTATAGTCAGTGTAATGAGTATAATAAAATATATATTATGAAATTATTCTAATACAGCACTTAAGATGCATGCAATATGTCAATTTTGTGGTTTTATAACGTGTACCGATTTTGATGGTAAGCATTTTGATAATTCTAATAACAAAATAATTATTGGTAACAGTAACAGACAAGAAGGTATCATTTGTATAAAAATCAAAAAATTAAAGCTTATTTATAAACTGAAGCCCAGCAAACCTCATGTAGTTCCTGGAAAAGTGAATTTCTTTAACAACTGGCAACATAAAAGTTTTAAAAAAATTGCATTTCTAGTTATTGAAGGCTACTACCATTAAACATTATTAAAGGTTACATACAATACCAAACAACAAATCCAACTGGTGAAATAAAATCTAAATATTTCCACATTACAAAATTGAGCAGCCTTTAAAAACTTGAAAGTAAAGCTATTCGCTTACATGATCTACAGATCAAATATTGCAAACATTGACAGTACATTAAATTTTTAATCAACGATGGATATATATAGAACAATTATATGTAAGTACACCTTATAAGTGAATTATTTGCCTTTTTTCTAAATTGAGTCTAAATATTGAATGATTATGTTGCATCTACAGATCTACTGCTCTCAGATGGACTCTCATACGACAGCTATCGTTATCCATACGACGGTTACCGAACATATTATGGACTGCCTTCTCTTTACTATCCACCTTGCCGTTATGTATACTAATTTCTTTCAATCAGCCAAAATCCATAAGTACAACATTACTTTACTTTCTGCTCATTCCTCTCAATTTTCTAAAAGCTAAAATTTATGACGCAATCACTACTTCTGAAGTATTAGCATTTTGTAAAATCAGCAATGAATTTATATATGAGGAACGGGATAAATTTAAATTGCTCACAAAGAATTATAATCAAAAGTAATTTGCGATGATATTTAAAGAATTTTTTTGGTAAAGCTGAAAGAATTTGAAACTGCAATATTTTTGGCAGCAGTAAACAATATAGCTGCAAGCTGCAATACACCGATTATATTTAGCAATGGTGAGAATAAATTGCACCTTATACGATATTAATTGTTATTACAGAAATTTTTTGTGAAAGATTGAAAAAAGCGTAATTTTATATTGCATTCAGTAATCGGTTCAGTCAAATTACACCATAATTTCAGTAATTTAGACGTTTAATTACACACCACAATTTAAGTTCATGACATAACTTTGTTAGCCAAATTGATCTAATAAATTTAAAATAACCTTAGGATTTTGAAAAGAACATTTAAATATTATATTACTCAAGTCACAGTTAACTTAGCAGCAAATAATTTTAATAGATTAAAAGTGGAAACTATAAAGATAATGAAGGCATTTAAAGATCCCGTGTCAAGCCAAAAAACGAACTCATGTTTTGAAATTGACAACATTCTCCCAAATATGAGTAATTTTGTCTTTGCTTAAATCCCTCATTTCAGGATAAGAAATCACGATCCAAGATTGTGTCCAGTTATCAGTATTGCATTCCTCAAATGTCACTCTCGTGCTGCAAACAAACCAAGTCATACTATAATTACATAATAACATTTATGATATATAGTGGTAGATATATAACGCGAACCCATTTCCGTTGTACTGAAGACACTTGTTATCTCCAACCCCATCCCAATCAAAATTCAAGAGACTCCTGATTTGCACCAAATGTGGACGTTGATAAATCACACGCCAATAATGCCAAACTGGATATGTACTTCCTGGAGGAAGCTCCAAGTCAACATTATTCATGGAAAATTGACCTTGTGTCAGAATATGACGAAGCTGAAATGGTCCTGCGGGAAGTTATATGCAAAATTAGAAAAACTGTTTGGGTTTTCTCTACTATCAGCCGGACGCACATTTTTTTAAATGTTCACCTCGATTAGGATTGTAAGTTGCCTTGGATACTCTCCACATCATCTCATCAGCATTTTCCTCGACATATCTTTCGGAAGTGACATTACCTAATCTCATAGGAATTCGGGTCCAGTCTTCCTTAGATGTCAAAAACTGGAATTAAAGTGATGTATTTTAATTTAGACAGTTATTGTGTATGACAAAGTACTTTTAATTGAATTTCCGGTAAACTTCGATGCTAAAAACTTAAATTTCATACCACAGCCTCTTGGGATAGACTTCCGAACATATAAATTCCATCCTCAAGGTTCCCAGATTCGTCGATCTGAGACAAAGCCCCAGAAGTCTTGATAACAAGCTCTACAAATAATTGTGGTAAGAGTTCTCCTGAGTTTGTTGACTGCATTTTGATTTATAGATGAATCTGGTTGACCGCTTTTGTTGTATGAAATGAATTTAGTTATCTCGTGATGAAACTTTTTTACTGTTCTACTGAGCTCCGGCTTTCAACGACCTTCAATGCAACACTTTTTGACAGTTTTAACTTTATTGCACTAATTAACCTTGCTTGCACGAAAACAAAAAAAGGGCGTCGTTTCTTTAATGTCATTTTGAAAACGCTTATCATCCACTGCGAGCCATTATTTTCAGTTTGCGTGTTAGCTGATCGATTTCTGATGAGATGTTCAAATTTTCTAATTATCAGTTAATTATTCATTTTAATGGAGTTTTGAACATTTACTGTAATTTGCACTTAAAAATTGACAGACACTGTTAAGTACGTACTCACACGATCCATATAGTGATGTATGCTGATTAATTAATATTGAGTTCGTTCAAATTCCTTTCATCCTCTGTGTTTTTTCAAATTTTCATAAGCGCCGTTTCTTGATAAATCCTGAATTACAGCGTTTAATTACATTTAACTAGGGCATGTGTCGTGAAAGTTAAAAAACCTTATAAATCATCGTGATGGGTGTAATGAAAAGTATACAGTATTATGAATTTGTTCTAATTTAACACATAACATCACACTTGCAACTTTGAAGATCGCAAACAACAACAGTGCGGTTCACTCAAAACACGCTTGCCTCCTGAATAATTATCTAACCCTAGTTATCATTATACCTTCTTATTAACAACTTATACTGAGTTTTCATAATATTGGTAATGCATTGATGAACATAATTTAAGTTGAGCAGAGAATCTTGAGCTAAATATCTTCAAAATGCATAATAAATTGAGAGAAATACCTTTTGCTAATTCAGAGAAATGATAATTGAGGCTAGATTATTATTCTCTGGTTAACTCTAACTATTTGCTGTACCACTTACTTTTGTTGACGTAAATCTATTAGCTTTAAGGCGCTATTTATTTTCCATTATAATGAATGGTATCAGTACTACTTTGAAGTTAATAATAGCGTTCCTCGCTATATAATTGTTGTATAAAAGTCAAACCGTGATATTTGATGAAGTAAATTGAGCTGAAGTTTTGTGTCAATTTATTCATAATAAATATTTACATTGACTAACTTCTATTTAATGTTTATATGATTTAAGTTACTTTGTTGAATTACATTGCAAATATAATTGGAATGTTTAAATACCTGTGAATAATAACTTTATATCTTCATATTCAACTTTGCATATTAATTATTTTTAGTGCATTGTACAACATCATTGATTCAGCAAACTACAATAATTATCTGGTTAGTGGTCATTATATATGCGTATTAATGTATTGTACTCAATTAATGTCACATAAAGAGTTCACAGATATTAGATCAACTTTATTTACTTTTCTGTAAACGAAAACAAGGATTTTTATGTACATTATAACGTATTAATAATATAATACATTTCCCAAAAACAAAGGAATTGCTTATACTAGTTTGCAAACATAGAGTATTCATGAAACTATAATTTCCATGTTTGTTCGTAAAAATTCATTTGGATTAAAATGGAGTGTGTGGACAATAAACCATCAAATTATAAATATTTACTGTCAATGTACTAAGAAAAATGTGTCAGAGTTTCATGTACTAGATCTTCCAAATCTTTCTTGAGAATAGATTTATTCGTCGATTGTTATTTTGGGGCGGTTGCCATTTTCAACGGTTCTTGAAAAGTGGTTAATTTCTTCTGCAAAAAATCCAGCATCACGGATACCTAAATCCCTCATACCTAAATTGTCGATTACAGGCATTTTGTGACTTTGACCGTTGAATGGTTTCGATTTAGATTACTGAATTAACGTTGGTTGAATTCGTTGACTTCCACACACTTCAAAGTAGGTAGGTGGTTCATCTGTTTACAAAATAGGAATGATGTGTTATCTTTCAAAACATGAAGCGAGTTAGACTAAAAGGTGTACTAAATCCATCTTATCTTTCATTAAATAAACAAAATATGTATAGCAACTTTCCAATGAAATTTTGTATACGTATAGCTGCATGTATTACACTAATATTCGTAATATTTTAGTTTAACGTGTTTTTGAACATGAATATCATTCAATAATGTTTTATGTACAGACGTTTCGTTTTCAATTTTATTATATGTTAATATTTCAGAATCCTTCATTGCAAGCAAACTAATGGTTTTTTTGAATTAATTTATAAAATATTTATTTTTTATTTATAACATTTACTTTTCTTTGACTTTTTCCCATTCTATTAATGTTTGAACTTTTGACGGTATTTGGAAAAGTGGATTCAGTTGTCCCCTCTACACAACTTGATCAAATGCAATTGAAGTTCATGACGGAGTTAAAAATACAAATTCAAAATCTATACCGACCAATACACATAATTCAGGTAAGGCTTATTAGGTGAATATATGTGTATTGCTTAAGTTAATTCAATTTTATTCTGCTTAATATGAAAACGCCTTAGTAAGCAGAATAGGCTTCACAGGCTACATATATTTACATATTTATATATATATATATATATATATATATATATATATATATATATATATATATATATATATGAAAAATACGAAATTAAAATAAGCGATATATCTCTTACCATTACTAGGAGCTGTTGGGATATTATTTAAGTATGGATTTTGGGATGGTTGATGAATTGGAGTAATTTCTACATGTCTATTGACGATGACTGCACTTGGTACTATTGGTCCATGGAGGCCTAATTGATTAGATAACATTAGAAAAATGTATAAATTATCCTTTAACCATTATAGTTAAACATTTATTTAACGTTGTACTAAAGTTAAACATATATTTCTGTACTTTCTCCTATAGTAATTGAAATTTAAAATGTATTTAAGTATTTGTAGAAGAATGAACAAAAAAATTGAGCTTCAACTAGCAAAATTTATTTTGCTTTGTTTTGAAGAAAGTAAACTTTGGGGTTAATAAAAGTTCAAGCTATTCATAGTTTTGTACATAAATTAATTGTGGATTATTATCAAGCATGTAACTGTTAATGTTATCAGAAGATGCACAAACAGTATAGTAATTCGAATTAATATCATTTATTTGGGGGGAGTGCGAATTTTTGATATCTTAATTCAAAAAGTGTCATTTTCTGGGATTTAGAAAGAATTTGCGTTGAATTTTAACAAATTTATTATTTAGATTTTATCAAATAAAAATTTACTTACGAGTATTGGATTTTCCCGAAAAGTGTAGCACACATTTTACAATAGCCAACAGTATTGTCATTAAAATGATGATAACGACTACTGCGAATATTGTGGTGAATTCAGGAAAATTGGTAATACCCAAATTTCCCATTTCTCGTTAACAAATAATTTTGAATCGAATAGATCGTTAAAATGATAATTATTAGTTGAAAATATATTTTTTAAATAGTTTAGTTTGCCTACAATGGTTGGCACTCAATAAATTCTCTACTGAATCTGCTTCAATTTTGCAATTGTCCATTGACTAGTTTTACAGATTATATTTATTATACGTAGAGGATCAACTGCAATTCCATCGAAATATGTGTTTGTCAGCTTTATGAATGACGTAGTTTCTGTGCATGAAATATTGTAGACATGAAAAATATCCTTATCGTAGTCACCCAAAAGTATGTTATTTCAATATTGACCAACGCAGAATGACGTGAAGCAACATTTGGCGCTCAATTTATTTTTGGTGTGAAACAATACAAAGCTTGCTTTCAGCAGAATTGAAATGTTTGATAATAAACATTTGTATGATTGACACTGTTATAACTTCATATAACTCTAAAAGTATCCTTGACCTGTATCAATCATTCACATTTCCAAAAAATTGACAAATAAGAGAGGAAACATATCTTTGATATTTAGAATAGCATTAATTCAGCGACATTTATTGAGGTTTGCAGCCGCCCATGTAGATTAACATGCTGGATACCACTACCCATCAAAAGGTAAACAACAGTCACCGAGAAGAAACGTCATCAATATGAAATGATTTCTCATCATATTATTTTGGGCTATTTAATTCAAATTTCCAAATAACTCGGATTATGTAATACTACTATTCACAGTGCAGATATTTATGAATTTCTAAATTGAAGTGGCCTTTTTTCAGTAGTAAACATTTGATGTGAATATCTAATAACATTCTAATGACATTGGCATAAAATAGCATTTATGACAGGAATGCAATTTTGTTCAAATCTGTTCAAACTCCTGGCCGTTAATCAATAAAAAAACTACTATTTTTTATAATGTTACCGAATTAGTACTCGAAATAATTCCATCTATTTAAAGTCATGCAAGCAAAAATAATTTCATAGTATTAAAATGGTATATTATGAAACTGTTATTAATTTAATTTCTTCTGATATAAAAATTATAATATTTTGGTTTCTAGTTTTGCTACATCTTTTCCCAAAACTGAAACATTTCTTCCAATGTTGACTTTGGAAGTAATGTTCCAAACCGTTTTCAAAAGTGTGAAACCCATTCCGTGAATGCGAAAGAAACAAAAATGGTTTTATAGGTATATCGGTACTCAGTAAACCCGATTATTTAGCTCCGTCAACGTTTATTCTGTAGAATACATAGTTCTATTGTGCTTTACTTTAACAAGAAAAACAAGGAAAATCCTTCCTAAAAATTCAGAAAAATATCAATATACCACAACAGAAAATCCAAAAGCTATAAATAGTCGAATAATATTTGTATGTGCAGTTTTATAAGGAAGAGTGATGACTGAGTGATGAGTAAATGCTGAAATTATCAGAACTACTAACTTGACAATTCTAGATTATATTACATTGTCCTTATTTCTACTTTGTAAATGTTTTCCAGAATAACTCCTACATATCTTTCACAGAGTTATGTTTTTGAACTACAAAATCTACGACGCTCCTTACCCTTGACACTGTATTTGACTTGATAACAAGATATATTTACTATGTGTGCCGCTTTACATTGCGTTTTTGAGATGATCGACTCTTGTCCCAAAAACCGTGGATATACGCCGTTTTCCCTCCAGCATGTGCTCACTTATGTAACAAGAAGAGAAAAACCCATCGAAAAATCAGCGTCCTGTAATTCTTATGTACGACTACTATAGTATATTCGTCTTGCTATTTCACTACAAATAGGAGTACTAATTTTGCCGTGCATGCAAAGCTGATTTCCATGCTAAAGCAAGTGGATTATTACTCTGTTAATAATGGTTAAACCTAATGGCAAAATGGAATATAAATACGCCTGAATACACATATATCTTCAAATATACACCAAATATGCATATCTGATGTGTGTTATCAAATGTAGCACTTTTAAATCCATACAGCACAATGAATCATACATCAGTAATAAACTTACATCGAGCCATAACATATTTTACCATAGTGTGCAGATTCATAAAGGATGAAAATTGAGTAGAAACAAATTTGTCATGACGTCAAAGCTTTTATTTGCTAAAATTTACCATTTGTGTCATCGAAGCTCAGAAGGCAATTAAAATTGCCACAAACAAAGAAAGCCTAAATAATTTAAACACAAAAATATATACGCATTAAGTGATTAATTTTTTTCGAAGAAAAGTTTTTGTGCTTACAATAAATAAACACTAATAATACGACTTATAAATTGATACTTGCTATAACCAGTTTTGTGCTACCTACATAAGTACTGACAGGCATTACGATTCCTTTAGTCAACCTCAGTCAAAACATAATGAAAATGTTATTGACAAATGTGGTCGAGAAGTGGAAAATAGAACGTCAGTGTCTCACTTGTCAATTCTCAGCATTGTTACGTTTAGTCTCAGGACATGAATATATTGATTACCTTTGAAACATAATTTACTAAACTAAAGAGGACCCAAAACATGTTTTTCTCTTCTTCTTTCTAATGGCCTATATACTGTTTGTGCATTAAGAGAAAAATCGATATTTGTGTATGTATATACAAACTGATTCCCAGAGTTTTGTTATTTAGGTATGCATATATGATGTGCGATGTTATGAGTAATAACCTTCAACGAAGGAAATCGGCAATAAATGTTATACTTACTTACTTGGAATAACTTTGCATGTCATTCACACACGGAAAAAGTGCTTGCCTGAATAAAATTGTACTTAATTTAATGGTTTAGTATAAGACTGAGCCGAGGAGTTGAACACTGGCCAATTGCGGATTACAATAAATAATTGTTTTAAAAATGAAAATTCTATTTACGTTAATACTGACATTTCTCTGCCTTCAAGTAGAGTGTGGGCCACGCATAGTCGTAGAAACTGAAACGGGATGGCAAAAAGTAATGCAGAACAGGGGAATATTTTCTGAGAGGGAAATTGATTTGAAGATAAGTTGTACTTCTAACGACCCGATTCAATGGGATTTTGAAGGAGAATTTGTAAGTGAAAAATAATATTTCCTAAATTTATTGGATTATTATGTATTTACTAATATAAACATGTATACTGGTTTAAATATAAATATGTGTAAACTAATTAAGGGGGAAGCAACTAATTTGTGGATGCCGCAAATCACTGTTGCTGATGTACAAAATTCAAGTAGCATTACGTACAAAATTATATACGATGCAAAGTTTACCACTGATGTTTCTGGACTCATAATATGTTTCCACGTGCTAAATCCTACCATTAAAACAGAACTGTTTGTCTTTGTATCACTTCACTCATCAGTATTTTATGAAAATGAACAAACATTTAAATCAAAAGGATTTTATGGTGTTCCCTGTCCGGTAACTAATCCTATAGTTACTGTGTCCTTGATCAAAGCTGAAGATTCTGGTGCCGAAAAAATTATACAGGCTCCATGGCATCCTGTCAGAGGGTTCCCTCTACAATTAAATAAAAAACCTGGCAGGTACTTCTGTCGTGCAAAAGGCGTTAACAGTAAGCAGACGGAGGAAATTCTTACGTACAAAGGTAATTTACTAATTTTATGCATTAATTGGCATTTCAGCTTATTGTTTTTCTTTAATTATTACTTAAATGCTAACTAATGTCTCCAAAAACGCATTAAAGTATTTTCTGCTTTAAATGCTATAACTCATTATACCGTACATCAGAGAAAACTTATTTCGCTTACAATTTAATCCCGTTTTCTTACCCAACGTCATTTACAAGAAAAACTTTTGTTATTATATATTTATTTATTTTATTTACTTTATTCATACATATTTTTTCCATGTCTGTCCATAAAACATAAACATAAAACATTGATCCCTGTCATTTTTACGTACTAAAGACTGCAGCATTTGAATATCAAATAAAATTCTATGACTTTGTTTAGATTTACAACTAACTCCATGGGCCTTTGACATGAATATTTTTAAGGATGATACGACTACATTTACTTGCAACTCGACCAATCAAAAAGTTTCCATGACGATAACCCCAAATAACATTCCCGTGGAGAAAGTATATGAAAGTGAACATGGTATCATTTGGCGACTCCTTCCAGGGGAAAGAGCTGAAAACGTTACCCTTAATTGTTTCACGGCAATTGCTAATCACAAATGGCGCATTACATTACTTGGTTGGTGGAGCTCAATTTTTTACAAAAATGTTGGTGGTGATTCATATTTATGTTGAAGTGTATTTTCTTATTAGATCCACCTACCATTCATTTTGACCACAACTCAAGGAATATTTACTGCAAGAGTGACTCAGCCAACAAATTTATCCAAACCCTCAGATGTCAAGATGAAAACCACTGCAAATTCTTTTCACATTGCTTAGATGAAGGAGAAAAATGCAACAAGGATAAATCCAGTCTGAATGTCCACTATGTAAAGAAAAATGAGCAATGCAATTCAGAAAAGAGTACAAATATAGTTCCATGTGTGAGCATGAATTTCAATTATTTCAATGGAATGGTTCGTTGTGGAATTGCAAATGTGTGGAAAGCCAAGACGTTTTTTATATCACTTAATCAAAATAGATGTAAGTACATTTAGTACATACAAATATAGAAATATTATATATAATAATATACAAATAATATTAATATACAAAAAATAATAATATACAAATAATAATAGTATACAAATATTACAGTATTATATATTACAATATTAATATGTTCCGCTTATATGAATGTCATTAAACGTATTATTTTGTTTAGATTTCGATTGGAAAAACAATCCTCAAGAAGAATTTCTAAGACTGAATGAGTTATCATCAAGCACAAACAATTCAAAGTCCTTTAAATGTGAAGGCTCCTACTATCTATTTGGTAGGAATTTAGTCTTCGCTCTCAGATTCTCAAATGGAACTACTAAGACTGTGCCAAATACTTGTATGTCTTTACATTTAAAGTTTATTATCATTAACAACCCATACCTGATCTGCTATGCTCACTTTTATTACAGTTTTTGAAGAATACAGAAACCAAAATCCAGAAGGGAAATATGAATTCAACGGTGTTCGTACTTTAAATGTCACTTTACCATCTGATATTCAGGAAATCGATTGCTATGGGTATTTTGCTGACTCAAAGGAATTTTTGAAAGTATCCACAAGTTTTAATGAGAAAAGTTTGTAAATTTCATTCTTTATTTAAATTAATTTATCTCTCTCCAAAAAACTTTTCAATTCAAATAAAATTTTGGTATTTACAGAAATCTATTTGCTAGTTATATATTTACATTCGTACAACGTTTTCCTTTCCAACCCCTTTTTTGCTAAACATTCTGACCAAGCCACTATTTAAAAAAATGTCTGTCGAATAAATTTTTAGTAAATACCAAAATTTAAGGTTCCAAGTT
This sequence comes from Yoshiicerus persimilis, assembly GCA_020352615.2. Taxonomy (NCBI): domain Eukaryota; kingdom Metazoa; phylum Arthropoda; class Collembola; order Entomobryomorpha; family Tomoceridae; genus Yoshiicerus; species Yoshiicerus persimilis. The sequence goes on from CM036940.2 coordinate 84,178,154, forward strand.
GAGTTATATACAAATGCTAATGTGATATGCATACAGGGTCATCTAATGGAGGTCTAAGCAACTTAAAAAGACTGGATCAACCTTCACTAAGGTCACTGACCTTCTCAACTGTGATTGGTGTATTCTTTCAACTTTTAATGTGAAAAGGCTTCACAAAGGATTACTGGCATCAGAAAAATGTTGAAGAAAGAATTTTTTAATGAAGTCGGTCGTATTCAGTGTAAAAAATGGTAAAAGTATTCACTGTAAGTGGAAAATACGCAAATTTAGTTTCTAAAAATCTAACGGCAAATTATTAATTTAAAACAAATGTAATCCTTGACTTATTTATACCACAAAACTATTTGCAGAACATTAGTTACAATAAACCTAATTTCGTGGAACCACAAAAGAACTGAATAAAGTTCTGTATTGCTGAATATTTTGACTATTGTTTTGGGAATTAAGGTTCTTGTTTCATGATCTGCATGAACATTGGGAATCCTTAAGAAAAGAGTATCACATGATTTAAATACAAACTACGAAACTACAGACTACGAAAATAAGACTAATGGAGATTAAATATAGGTTCAATAGAACAGTCATGGCAGTCAATACTACATAACACAACAAAGAGCTTATTGGGAAATTATTATATTTTTCCTTTTAAATGATGGGCCATTTTCCGCAATAGGGATTGAACTTAAACTCTTAATTACACTATACTAGTTGAGGTCAATTATTAAAACAAACCGGTCACCCCACTTAAATCCGTTCAACTAAATCTGTCACGCAAAGTTATAATTTGAGCACTAGCTAATCTAACAAACATAAATAATAAAAATTAGTTCGCCTCACGCTACGATAGGTGTAGACAGATGGATTGATATTTATTCAGGATGAATTGGCCACAGCTATTACAACATTTCAGATTATAAATTACAATTTGCTACGATTAAAAAATATAATAACTAAACAATAGGCTAATTTGTACTACATTTATAACCAAAATCCATATATTTCATTCACTTGGCTTTCAGATAAATCCTTATAATTATTGTAGAAAAAATTTATATTATTTGTCACTAAATCAATTATTTGTAATAAATACCATGGGCAAACAAAAATAAAGTTTCTACTAAGCAATTGTAGTTACTTAATAAACTGGTACAGAAGTCTGATACAGAACTGTTGTTAAAGTTTGCCTGTGAAATTAAAATTTCCATTTCGTTGGCTTGAAATTTGACTTAGGTTAATTCGTAATTGGAAAATACTTTTATACTTATTTATTGTTTTTGACCCTTATAAAATCAGGGGTATATGTTAGGTATAGGGACACATAAATAAACTAACTCTTATTTTCAATCACAGAATTTTTCACCAATTTTGATGTCGTCCTTTCTTTTCAATCTAGACATCAGTATGTTGGTCAATTAATAAAAGCGTAAAATGAAATTTCTCAAAAAAATTATTAATTAATTAGGTTTAGTTCAGCATTTGTAACGCTATTGGTGCTTCTATCTGTAATGTGACAACCCCGTAATTATTCCGCCTAAACCCTTCAACAGTGACCCACTTCTTCTAAATAGTCGCATTGTGAGTCCAAGGGAAAAGATACGTGTTACTCACATTGTCAGCTAATCATATCAACATTAAATATAATACATTTTCGTCTGGTGAAAAAGTTATGTAAAAGTTATATGTAAAATTCCTGCAATTTTTGGCTTTGTTTTCATTGTTTTGAATGCATTCAAAACCAATGATTATCTTCGCTGTCGTCTTATGTGATACTGCATCGTATATTTACGTTCCTTTCAAAATCAACTTCATTTTTGAAAGTGAAAGCACTAATTTCCCCCAAATTTCTTTTGAAATGTCTTTTTACAGACATGCAGCCTAGAAAAACAAAAGCATTCCAACCACATTTCGTTTACAATTTAAATGCAGATTAAGTTGAGTTAAATATTTACTACCTGACTATATTTTGAAAATCGGTGGTTTGAAAATTTAGTGTAATCATTGGATTCGTTAAGATGGGACGCTAACATCCAACAGACATTTTAAATCACATTTTTGATGTAAACTTCCGTTTTTCTTTGAATGTTGATATCCTGTAAACAATAAGGGAGCGTCCATAAATTACGAAGTCACTTTTTGCCGATTTTTGACCCCCACCCTCCCCTTTGAGGACATTGAAGACAATTGATGTACACCCCTACCCTGTCTTTGAAGACCTAGCCTACATACAGCCTTTTTTTGCGTAGCAATAAAATTTTGCATTAAAATCATCTTTGAACGTTACTGAATTTATTATATCAGGAATGCAAGGAAATTCAATTTGAGCGTAGAGATTCAACTCCACGTTTTAGAGCAGGACTAATGATACGTTTAATAATTTTGTGTAATAATAGTAATAAATCCAATCGTCAGGAAATCCTTTCGCCAATTTCGATTTGAGCTGGTAAGCAATTTTGAATTTGCATACTAAACGTAAGCTTGAAACATGTAACTCTAGTCCTGCAGATTGTCTTATATATTATTTATTTGGTACTCTTAGCATGGAGTGCATATTATACTAATCTTCTTTAAGAGTACAACCTTGTGGGAAGCAAACAAGACAATAAAAGCGCTCGAAATGATGCAAATGGCATCGATACGCATTTTTAAACTTTACATTTGGATTGCGTAGACTACTATTTTATTGTTTTGTTCTACAAAAATAGTTTGACTACCTCAGAAGTCAGACCTCTGACACCCCTCTCATTTTTAAAGAATTAGATGATGTCATTTGGCTGACTCCCACTATGGATGACCACGTAATTTGTGGACGCTCCCTAATGAAAGTAAAATATATTTTAAATCGTTAGTAATACAATCATCATAAGCAGAAAATGCTTTGCTGATGCAATTTGTTTCTTGATATAGGTGTTTTCATATCTTTTTATAATCAAGGTAGCAATGTTAGTATAGTATTGAGAGCAGGCTCTAAAAGTCCTGCTCGTTTTCCTTGATTCCCGCCGCCTCGCCCGCCTGATTCACCAGAAAAATCCTTCTGGAATGTTCTTTGCCACGCAGACGGAGGAAGACGGTGGAAACTGAGGAGAACCTCGTGGCACTCTTACTTGAGGTCTTGCTCTGCTCACACAGAACAAGAGAGACGACCCGACCTTTCAACAATCAAGAAGCTTGGCTTCGATCCTCCATTTGTCGAAACATAAAATTTACTTTTGTGCTGTTCCTATTTTTCCAGTAATTATCATTTTTGACTGGACTTCTTTGGTCACAGTCTGTTTTGTAATTTAAAAGTATCTTGGCCTTCTGCCACTCTGTATTTTGTTTGCCCCTGTCGTTAATTTAAAATAACTTCAGCCGTATCTTTTGAAATAACTACAATAGTATTCTGTTGCGTTTACTCTTGCCGTAACTCGTTCTAATTACAGTGGTATTCTCTTTTTGAAAACCACTTCCGGTCAGCTGTCTTTGTAATTACTCCAGTCGTATTCTTTGCAATAATATTGCAGTCGTGTCATTCCAATTCAAGCAAGTATTTTTGTTGTGTGAAATAAATTGCTACTCTTGTGCATCTAGCAGCAGAAAACAACCTTGGACACGACATTGTCATTGTCATCCTTCTCCTAGGGGCCCGGTACTGATCAGTCGTAAGAAATATTGTAAGACCATAATTAGCCGCATAACAATATTCACAATAGACATTTATTATTTTGGGATCATTACAATGCATTATATAATGAATATTTTATGTGGGCATTAATAGTACTTTGATTTATGAGGGCATTAATAGTACTTTGATCACCATTTAACATTATATGTATTTCCCCCTGATTCCCCATTGTAGTAGTACTTGGCACTCAATGAGCGACACCGAATCATTTAAATAATTATATTCTCCCCGTAGACGAAGGCGAATCTAATCTTATATATATATTTATATAGACGGAGCCAACCCTTTCTAGACCACACGTTTTATCTAATTTTGCAAGGTGCGGTTTGATATAAGGGTGACGATTATTTTTGCATTGCCACTCAATGCAAAAACAATTGCCACACCCCTCCCACTCACTCCAAGCTCCTATTTTTATTTTTCTAAATTAATTTTCTTTCCTCTATCGTCGAGGGCCAGCTACTCTACTCTCTGAGCTACACCGAAAATAAAACAAATCCCCAGTCGAGACATTTTCCTTTGCCGAACCATTCCCTTTCTGCCGTCTTGAACCTAATACTTTAATTTTTGCAAATTGCCTTTTGCAATTCTTCCCAGCCGCCCCCTACCTATAAAATATTACGCTGTTTTGCACTTTTCATTTCTATTATAAGTTTTTGGGCATTTAGCCGCCACGCCGCTCCCAATTCATCATTTCATTTAAATGGCCGATTGCTGACGTAATGCACCTTTCTCTTTACAGTCATTAATCCCAACAGCTCAAACATAAAGCCGATAACCTACAAGCCCAGCCCTAGTCCTAAAGCTACTACAATACTTAATACATTATAAAGTACATAAGTTAACATTGTTCTCTTTGTCAGTCTAAATTGCAGGAAAGTACAAAGGAAGCTAATACATGCAAGTACCTAAAACTAATGTAGCATTTATTTTGCCATTACAGCCGCTAAACAAAGACGCCTAGCCTAATAGCCTAACAAGTTTGGTCGTTTCTTTTCTACGTAACTAGTAAGTATTGTTCACTCCAATTACTTAGCTCATTACGCATTTATTTTTCGTTTAGGTACCTACTTACTATTACCTACCTATGGTACATACACATTAGGGCGCGCGTATTATTCTACGTTTACTTTTATTCAATTTTAACGATAAGACAACGCGATTTATTTTAACTTTTTAATTTATTTAACAAATAACTGCAATACTTTTAGTAACTTTTGACCACTATTCACAATCATTTAAATATTTTCGAACATTTAGCCGACACCACAGTGAACAAATCTAGCCGTATGCCCATCTTATTTTTAAACATCAACTGTATGTTTTTAATTATTTGAACTTTTTCGAATTGGCCCACCATAAACTATTATAAGTAAAGATGAGGGCTGCATGTTTAGGCAATTCACCTGCCACGTCCGTGAAGCATACACCAGTTGCGTTCACAGCCGACATTTTTACTGAAATCAATTATTTGAAACAACAGATGAGCAGCATGCAAACGCAAATAAACGAAATCAAGCAGTTTTTGTCCATGCATAATTTAAATAATTTCACGCAGAATTCTGCTGTTCTCAGTCGTCCAGTTTTTGGAAAAGCGCATAGAACAGCCGATAATAAGGTTATTTGCGATCATTGTGGTATTGTTAATCATATTCGTAAGTTCTGCAGGAAAAGAATAAGAGGAGATCCACCTTATTACCATAATTATTATTCAGCTCCTCAATTTTCCGACGCTAGCTCTCAATCGAGTAATGCCGCACCCAAGTCAAATCAGTCGGAAAACTAATTGAACTGACGAAACTTTTCCGTGAATTATTTGGTGAATTTTTCAATACCTTTAATAATTTTACTAAGGCTCATAAACGTAGGCGCAAACGAAACAGTCGTTTATTTATGCCGAATGCTGATGATCCTAGTTCTAACAATAATAATAATAATTTTATTTCTCAACTTAATGCTAGTTCCAATTCTTTAAGTTCTAATTTAGTTAATAGATATAAGAACCTAGTTACAGTTCATAACGAGGCACACTCCACACTTGAGAGTTCTAATTCTTTAATTTCTAAATTAGGTGATAATTCTGAGCATGCCTCTGACGATCATAGTAGTGCACATTCTGGTTCGGAGATTTCTAGCACACCTGTAAAGCTCATACCACTCCCTAAACGCCGTTTCAGCCGAAAGAAAAAGTCGGAGAAGAAGATTTCCACAAAAGCCGTTGAGGTCGAGTCCCACAGTCGGATTCCCTCCGCATCTGATCATTCAGACGCCTTTCGTGAAAATGTACAGCCGCTAGTAGTAGAACAGACGAAAACCACAAATAAACGCGCAAAACAGAAGTCTACTGAACCTCTAAGTAAATCCAAAGCACCAGATCCAAATTTGCATAAACTACATGTCAGTCGTAAAGATACTAAAAGTCGTAGTCTGAGTAGTTCTACTATGGTTCGCGCTAAAAGTTCGGCCGTTGACGTGACTTTGCATAGAGATGGATTTTGGTCTTTCGAAATAGGTACAGACGAACGTTTAGACGACTTGTCAATTCTTTTAGTCGCTCACGATGCTCGGCAAAATGCACTGATGTACTTTGAAAGCGAGACGCCCAACAACCCATTATTAGAACGTGAAAGGTCTGTAAATTGTTTAGAATTTGGCTCTCAGGTTCCTCCGAGGCAGCACAAGGTTTTCGACGATCTATTCAACGATGCCAAATTAAGGACCACTTTATACGATCCACCACATCGCTTTGACAGCCGCAACATTACCGACGATTCTATACGACACCATTGGAATTCTCTCGTTGCACTAGATTTGTAAAATCTTTTTGATGAAATTTGCATTCGAAGTCGCTAGTTTTTATTGAATTGTCATTTTTCTGTCGAAACTGTCATTTTTGTTGAAGTCGTAATATCTCTGTCGAAACCGTCATTTTTCCATTCGAGGTCACTAATTTGTTTGTCGCAGAACTCCTATCATCTTTAACCGTTACGCTGTTTCTATCCCTGTCTCTGAAATTGCCGCAAGTCGTTTGTCGAGGAGAGGACCGTGAAAACACCCGCCGGAAGGTCTTATTTTGTTGAACCGGATGTCAGGCCGCCCCTAAAACGCCCACCCGGAGCCTTCTTATCTGACATAACGGGATGAGAGCAGGCTCTAAAAGTCCTGCTCGTTTTCCTTGATTCCCGCCGCCTCGCCCGCCTGATTCACCAGAAAAATCCTTCTGGAATGTTCTTTGCCACGCAGACGGAGGAAGACGGTGGAAACTGAGGAGAACCTCGTGGCACTCTTACTTGAGGTCTTGCTCTGCTCACACAGAACAAGAGAGACGACCCGACCTTTCAACAATCAAGAAGCTTGGCTTCGATCCTCCATTTGTCGAAACATAAAATTTACTTTTGTGCTGTTCCTATTTTTCCAGTAATTATCATTTTTGACTGGACTTCTTTGGTCACAGTCTGTTTTGTAATTTAAAAGTATCTTGGCCTTCTGCCACTCTGTATTTTGTTTGCCCCTGTCGTTAATTTAAAATAACTTCAGCCGTATCTTTTGAAATAACTACAATAGTATTCTGTTGCGTTTACTCTTGCCGTAACTCGTTCTAATTACTGTGGTATTCTCTTTTTGAAAACCACTTCCGGTCAGCTGTCTTTGTAATTACTCCAGTCGTATTCTTTGCAATAATATTGCAGTCGTGTCATTCCAATTCAAGCAAGTATTTTTGTTGTGTGAAATAAATTGCTACTCTTGTGCATCTAGCAGCAGAAAACAACCTTGGACACGACATTGTCATTGTCATCCTTCTCCTAGGGGCCCGGTACTGATCAGTCGTAAGAAATATTGTAAGACCATAATTAGCCGCATAACAATATTCACAATAGACATTTATTATTTTGGGATCATTACAATGCATTATATAATGAATATTTTATGTGGGCATTAATAGTACTTTGATTTATGAGGGCATTAATAGTACTTTGATCACCATTTAACATTATATGTATTTCCCCCTGATTCCCCATTGTAGTAGTACTTGGCACTCAATGAGCGACACCGAATCATTTAAATAATTATATTCTCCCCGTAGACGAAGGCGAATCTAATCTTATATATATATTTATATAGACGGAGCCAACCCTTTCTAGACCACACGTTTTATCTAATTTTGCAGTATGTATTATTAAGCATTAAGGAGGGGTTCACTGATCAAAAATTATCGAGTTAAAATCCTTTAATTCCTGAAATCTAAATTTTTTCTACTCATATTTCTCTATCGATCCTGAAAGCACGATTTAAAGAAAAAAAATTAGGTCAAAATATGAGATCATTTGGAGTAGGAGAAATACATTGGAGAATTTTTCATTTTTATTTCATCTTTAGAGGATTTAACCTCATAAATGCACTATCATGTTCGATAGAAAATAATTCAAAATTGCTAGAATAAATGTCTCAACATTTTTATGATCATGAAACAATAGTAACTCTTCTATTATTGCTTTCACCTTTTAATCCCCTGTTTCCTTCCTTGTTCTTTGCCTCCCAACCTCCCAATTGGAAAAGATGATTCTTCAACATTATAATGTAATCTCCCTGGTCATGGTGACAACCTGCTGACATAAGCACATATTATGTTCTCATAATTTCAGTACAGTAATAAATTAATTTAACTAACATTAGCTAATTTTAAGGAAAAGGTTTAGGGCACTTTTGTACCTTTATTTTAGAATGTTCCTTGATCCATCATATTGGTTTAGCTGTCCATTCTCTTTCATTTCCCCACAGTAACTATTCGGAGGACAAAGTCTATAAAATGAAAGTAATAATGAAAATCTGGTCGACCACAATCGGAAACCACGGGAAACGAACACTGTGTAAATAAGACCACCTTGTAATCCCTTTCAGGATTCTTTCCATTTCCAAAAAGTTGAAACGTTTATTACTGCACTTCTATTATTTCTATTAACCAATCGTCAATTCCTATTCTAATTGTATCGTTTTCTTGACAATGATATAATTAGAACAGGAAAATGATAAGTATACAGTGTCCAAGAATTGATAATGAAATGATAAAGATAGGAATACGAAGCTATCAAAATTAGTTTCCATTCCAGTGTAACAAAAAATGGTGATAAAAATACGACATTGATAGGAATGGGTCTAAAGTAGTATTGCTGAAAAAACCCGGACTACCGTGATTCCTTGCAGCGAATATTAACCGACCATGACCAAAAATGGTCTATTTTAAACCTAAATACTAATCTAGTTGGCCAGGAAAAAATTGATCTCTATAATAGCCATACTTTATTTGTTATATTTGTTTTTCCAAAGATAAGTTGGACCAATTATTCTTAAAATAGGGTAATTCAGATTTCTATTTAGAAAAATGTGACTATATAGGGCTGTTTTACCAGGACAACTTCTTGGTTTAACTTTTTGACTAACATTTGTAAGTATGAATTTTTTTAATTTTCACATAACTGATTTTTCAAGAATACTCTCAAAACTGACAATCAAGAAGAAACCAAAACTCGCATGGGTAAATGTGATAGCGCAAGATTTTCTAATTTAGTTGCCTTCGTTTCTCATAAGTGTATTTGAAAAATATTCTTCAAATATTTATTTAATAGTGAAAATTACCTGTATTGTCTAATAAACCACTCGTTATTAAACAAAACCCACGTTTTATGCTACTTTAGTGGATTTTCCTTCTGTAATACATTCAAAGTACCCGAATCAAAGTTTCTCCGTTGGTCTGCGGTGATACATTATTTCTGCTATTGTACTCAAAAGCATGTCCCTGTGAAAATTGATATGACTTGTACTTAATTTTCAATAACCAGAAAATACTAACACTGGGGATAATAATTTTTGTATTTTATGTAAACATTATTTAGTATAACTCATAGAATGTCGGCATAAATTTGTCTTATTATTCGTGTTAGAAAATTAGAAAACAACAAATATTAGAACTTACGGTAATAGTAGAAAGCCATTCTATGGGTTAACACTGATATACTGACCCCAAATTTCTTTACAACAGTAATTGTTATCACAAAATTCACTTTTATGCATTATGAAGTGAAAATTTCTGGAATATATTGCGTTTCGTATGGTAAGGATTAGAAGTTCAGTTGTTTATTATTAAACATTTAAATTTCGAACAATGCTATGCTGTAGGGAAATCACGCCAGCAGTCGCAGTCGTCTTATTGGAGCTACTTGGCCATGGCCCACAACTTGACAGAATCCCCTTAGGCGATGCACTCCTACTGAAGTGGATATTCCTGTTTTTGCAAAGAGAAGTCTCATTGCTATTGTGTGAAACATTTTTATCAAGACCAAGACTCAAACGAGATACTTTTTCAACAGGGCATTTTGGTACACATTTTATAATAGCGGAGAAATGGTTACTTACTTTCGGGTAGATGTTTGCATTTAGATGTAATTTAACCCTTCGGAGACCAGATTTATTTATTCAAATTTCTTTCACAGTAGCACTGATTGGGTAGGCCATAGGATACTGTATACATTTTCAGTCTTTGAAGAACTTTCACGTTTGGTAATACATGATAAATAAGAAAATGCTATTCAGGCAAACTTATATTAATTACGCAAGTTCAATTAGTTTGTTGTTTTATATCTTCAGAAATGCCCATATTTTACAATAAATTTACAATACTGCCTTTGATTGTAGTGCAGTCAGAAAATTAAAAGCATTGTTATTTTGATTTTTATTCAATCATTTTGCAACTCATCATTTACGAAAGTGAGCAAATGTTTGATTTTTATGCGAAAATACGGCTCCAGTAACAAACCAATAATCCTAATGAGCTTATCTTGTTAACACTAATAATATCACACATATCAATGCCAGCAAAACAAAGAATACTTCACATTACATAAAATACCATGTAATTAATCAAGACGATAATGAATTCAACTGAAATGCAAGTCAATTTTTAACTAATTGATTGCACTACATCAGAACAATTAACCTCGGTTCTTTAAACACATTCTGTATTACAAAGCGTATTGTACTAAACTCCACTTCAAACTGTCAACGGAATGTATTGTAGTATACCCGAATAAAATATTGATATACTTATGTAAATGAACTGTGATAAGCGGTGTGCATACAGCAGCTTACACAATTAACACAGCATAAAAGTAATACTAAAAGTTTAAATTAAGAAATCTGGTGATTTCCTGACGACCAACCTGATAAGTTTGTAAAGATGACAAGTCAATTTACAGTGTTTGACCAACTAATTAATTCCAACTATAAATGAAAGGCATAATCTACTTACCGTAAATACTCCTTTACAGCCCTCCGGGCTCTATTCAATATTTTGAACTTTAGACCCGGGTTATATTAGGGATACATTGGGGTAACGTTGTTACATGTTGGAGACCCCGGGTTGTAACAGAGGCCCGGGTTCTATTTCAAACTTTTTCTCTTTCCCCCGGGTTCTAATGGAGGCCGGGTTCTATGGGAAGTCCCGGGTAGTAATGGAGTATTTACGGTATAGCGTAACACGAGGAAAACCACCTTATTTGAGTACATTAAACCTTAACTGCGTTATTTACAAATGCAAATTTTCAAATTTAGCAAATGCTTTAGTTAATTGCACTACCGGTGAGTTTTTAAGTATCACACATTCCATATAACATATTTAGTTTAACAAATATTTTTGTGATATATTTACTCCTGGAGTAATAAAAACAAACTTGCTGATGCCAAAATAATGGATTGGTGAAGAAACGCCAATTAATAGTTTTCTAAGTCGAATAAATTGGATTGTAATCCACAGTACTGCTTGCACAGAGCAAGGAAGTGTTCAAGGATTTAAATTAAGATATAAATTTGGTTTGTTCTGGTTTCGCTGATAATGTCAAGTGGAAACACAGGTTAATTTGCGAAATAATTTTAGAACTAACTGCAACTCGTTTTGCTAGGTACATTTATCTGAAAATTTCATTATCATTCGCTTCAATTCAGTTGTGCAATAAAATCTACATTCAGCCACCTAATCTACGTATAGGAATCGGAACTGATTACATGAAAAGGCAACCTTCATTAATTAGGAACTTTTCAAACAAATCGACATAATATGAAAAAATTGAATAAGTTGAATTTAATGGGTTCAATTTAACAGATTATTGATATAATTTTATTTTTTATTTGTATTTAGGAACTATATATGTAAACAAAACTATCGTATCAAATTTTTATTCAACTGTAGTCTGGCAGAGAGTTCTATATCTTCCGTTAAGACAGGAAGCTGTGTAGAGATGGTCGGACTTGGAAAAGTAGAGACATAACCATTGCTCAGGGAATTGGTAGAAGTGACCTCGAACACCGGTAACTTCTGACCCGTCGTCCCATTCAAAAGAAATTTCGGTTCCGCGTTCTTCGTTAGCGTGCAGTCCTTTCACATGGCCTCCCACCCAAAGATCTGCAATTTTAAAGTTAATTGAAATTTTTATATACTTTCAAAAAATATTTGCATGTAGAAATCTGTTAAATAATTGTTGAAAGCTTTACTGAGAGGATGCGGAATATAATTATAAAGCCATCTGAATTCATCACTGTCGTCAATTTTGGCAATTTCTAACCCTGCACTTTGGCAAATTTGCGGAGCTGCCATCCAGTTGGTTTCATTATACTGAAAAGAAATATATTTATAAATAAAAATTTTCACAAATATATACGAAAATTTGATCAACCTACAGCTTAGTGAAATCATAGTTATAAATTACCGCTTCTTCCGAGGTTCTGAAAAATATTTTCTGTCCATGTAAACCAACAAGCACCAGTCCATCCTGTTGGGCTTTGGCAATTATGTCTAAAAATGAAAATAATCGTTTAGTCAGCATAAACAGCACTATTTTCAAAGTGTACCTAAATAGATTTTGGAAAGTGTTAATAATTACCGTCAACACTGCGTATGGTTGGAAGAGCTGTAACAACAGCGGCAGAGAACAGGACAATTAAGAAACCGGAATTCATTGTGAAAAAATTCAGTGTTGTAAAATACCGCTGAAAGTAGTGATTTATGCAGTCCGGTAAAAGTTGTAATGCTTTCCTCGAAGATATCGAAGCTTTTTATACCCCAAAACAATTGCCTTTTCTATATAGTACTGGTTATCTTGATTACGTCGGTCAGATTATGACATCAATAATTAGTTCAAGTTTTAACGGCTGCACTCAATAAAAATGTTATTTCATTAAGTGGGGTTGCGTCAAAACTAACAATCATCACCATCGTGAACAGTATTCTATTTACACCTGTCACGTTTAAGATTTAATTATTCTGAAATGGTAAACCTGCCTTGAAAGATATAACTGAATATCAAGATTAAAATGACAACCGAAATCAATTATTACTCTTAAAATGCGCCAATATTTACGTGGCGACGTGTAGGCCACTGTCGACTTTCTTTTGTGGGAAACCTCTCTCCCTTATAAACTTTTTATGCTAATATAGTTATATCTTCATTCTCGAAACAAAACCACTTCAACTGTAAGTGTACAACTTCAAATTATTATCAATTACAGAATACTGAAACGGTCGTCAGAATAACCCGTGATAGCTAATGTCGCAGAGCGGCTGGAGTTCATACAATTGGTTGATTCAGCATAAAAGACTGACATCAAACTTAACGTCATAAAATCTAATTATTTCTGGTTGGCAAGGGTATACCTGATTAACTGATAAATTATTAAAGATGGGTAATTGAATAAACAGTGTTCTATTTCTATTAACTTAGTATTACAATTATGACAACGATATCATAAAGAACGTAAATGAAGCAACGTCATTTGAGTACATACTAATCTATCAGTATTTACAAATAAAATGTTTGAAACTTAAATGCATTACAAATAGTAGTATATTGAACTGTGTAAATGATACTAATTTACAGTTAAGTTACATTTAAGTTGCTAATTTAAACAATTGAGAAATATTCCTTACATAACAAATATCACTAACAACGATGCCAAGACATAGTTTTAAAATTGAGGTATCAAAATAATTCAGGCCTTTTTAATGGCAAATTCAAAATTGTTTTATCCCAACTTGGCAAACAATACAGTCATCTAAAAAATCATATATAGTTTAAGTTTAAGTAAAGTATATATATATATAGAACAACAAGATCGAGTTGGAAGCGAAATGCAGCACAAGCGACAGTCGGTAAGTTTCTGTAGGCAAATCTGGGCTTCACAAAACCACCATTTTCGTTTTTCACCCAATTAAAAATTCAAGTTTGCCACTCTAAATACAATAACCACTTAAACAGTACTTAAACTTAAATTTTCCATTTGTTTTTCGATTTTCTAAAAATAATTATTTACTTTTCACTTTTGCAAGCGTGTACGTATTCGTATTTATTAACCCAATATGGCAATATGTTACAGTTTTTTGTTGAAATTGTCAATTCTAGGAAGAGTACATTCTAATCATGAAGACATCGAATCCCTTCCACTATCACTATATTAGTACTAGGAATGTGGGTATATCCTTCAAAATCCATCAAAATCGTACAAAGATAAACTTTCCGGTTACCACACAGACAAATTAAACAGTAATTGGAACACAATTAATACTAAACAAGAATGGGGAATAAGACCCCAGAAAATATTCAATAGAGATATTACTTAAAATACTATCAAAAAAACTTATGTTTGTAGTATAGGGAACGCCTTATTTTGGGACGGTTGTATTATATATTTACTGGTTGTACTCGGGGATTTTACACGGGAACTGTTTTCACTGGAGTTCAGTTTTTATATTTCACTAATACAAATACTTAGTATACATCTTTCATAATGATTGTAATTTCAAATACATTGCAAAAATGAAAATAGTTACATTATCTTGTTCAACGGGTTAAAAACATATTAAATTTTGTCTCCGTAGAAGTTATAATACCCTGCGTAAAAACCAACTTTTGAGCAAAAGTAATCACAATGGACGGAAAAGTTGACTGTTCATCTGGTTGTCTTTTAAAAAATTTCGATTTAAAACAATCTTATTGTTCATTTGATTACATCTCGATCGAGGTTTAAACTGATGGCCATCAATCTTTAATCGATTTAGAAACTAAGCTACGAAATGACATTAACCACATACTTTTACATTAAAAATATTTAAAGGGTATTTATTTATTGGAATAAGGGATTTAATCCACTAATCGTAAATATATCTTAATTACCTAAGTTACTGAACGATATTTATACCGGTATGTGGATTCTTGGATGTTTTATGGTACAATGTGTTTATACATTTGCAGTGAACCATAAAATTAGACGGGAACTGATATTCACTGCACTTTGTACTCAAGTTAATTTTTGTAATACATTCCACTTAAAAGATAATTTAAAGCTGACATGAGCCCAGTCAAATCTTGGACATTTTCGTCACGCTTTTTAAAATCCAGGGTAATCCCCAGAAATCCGGGACGTCGGATCACCATCACCATAAATAATAATATACTGTGTAACTCGAGTTACATTTCTAGATAAAACATTGTATTCTTAATACTTGAACTAAACATCAAACTAACAAACTAAACATCAAACTAACAAACTAAACACCAAACTAACAAGCTAAACATCAAACAAAACGAACTAAAGCTTTAAAGCATAAAATTTTACTCACGACTGTTATCTGCCGTGAGTATTGAACTGTAGATAATATCAAAGGTAAGGCCACCGGTTGCCATCAGGTCTGTTGTGTTACAATCATTTCTCGTGAGATACTTTTAATTTTTCCTTAAAAATTATTCCCTTTGGCGTCTTCGCTTCCATTCAGGATCTTGATAGTCCAATGTGACTACCTGGATTCCTGGAAAGTTAGCCTGCATCACCCAATTCATTCTGAACAAGTCTTTCTTAGGGGGAGCAAAAGTTCCAGAATTATTATCAATATATAAAACCGGTCCAGTTTCGCTTGGTTCGATCCAAAATTCACCAGCATAAAACACTTCGGGTGCTGCTCTGGCATGTAGTGCGTGTTTTGAAGAAAAATCCACCATTGTCCCAGCTCCAGTCCTCGAAAATCTTATGGAGTTTTCCAATACGACGTAGGTGTAAGTCGGGAAAGGTTCCTCACGTTCAGGTGGTTTCGATAGAAGGTAGTCTATTCCTGATTTCAGAGTTGAACGAATAGGAGCAAGCACAGTTGAATCATCCTGATGTATAAAAATTAATGTTGTCATAAGTACGTTCTTTGGTATTTAGTCATAATCATGGATTGATTCAAATAGGAGAAAGTTGATTACCTATTACCTTAGAATATTCATATACTGATCTTCGAGAAAGTTTAAACATTTATCACCATTACCATATTTGGGGATAATCAAAATTCGTACACTAATTTACGTGCGTAGCCCTGTATTGAGGCGGTACTATACTGGGTACTTTCGGGGCTCTAGACGAGAATCCTATTTTTTGCGAAACCCTATTTCTAGGCTGAATATATTCCTAGACCCAACTGAAAAAGACTCAATGATGTACAATTCCTTATATTTGTAATAAAAATTTGAAATAGCCGACTAACTACCAAAATTTGGTCAGCATTTTTAAGGTTTTTTTTAGTTTAACAGACATATGGTAAGTTACGTTTATTGACAAGCAGCGCAAAACTTTTTAACATTTAAAAAACAAAAAAATACGTTTGCTCATATATGCAAATATTTTTTGTCGTTTGCAGCAAAAACAAGATTTTTTAAAACTAAAAATAAGGTCGTAATAATCGTAAAAATCGTCGTAAATAATCGATAGATAAATGTTTTTCTCAAAGCAGAATACTTACGTATTATCGGCTGTGGTAAGCCTAATAATTTCATTCACTGACCGGTCAAGCGTGGGTCCCCCATACGTGCGGGACCCTAGGTGCTCGCCCAGTTCGCCTAATGGTAGAGCCGCCTCCTGAAGTAGAGTCGACAGTACCAAGCATATTGTAGTTATAGAGTATCAATACTTGCGATTGCTTATAAAATCATGTGTGTGAATGACTGACATACTTTCGTGACAAATAAAATTAATAATAGTATTAAAAACTGTTAACTAGGCAATTATTGGCTGTCTCTTTTTGCTGAGGTTTTCGATTCTATTCTATGCTCTGACTAAATCGAACCCTATACTAATAGCCAAGTGCAAGTGTTCAATAACACAGAATTGGTATTGTATTTTCTTAACTGCGTAGTCAATGGTATAATAATTACCATCAATGGTAAACTGGTAACATTCTCTAAATCCCAAAGGCACACCTCTATTACACAGTGGTTCCATAGATTCTAATAAATAATAGTTAAAAAATGTACTCATTTCTTGCCTGATACCGATTCAGAAGGTCAAAAAAAGCAACAGGAGTTCGTTCCAACTGTCCTTCCACACTGCCGTCCCTTCCTGTACGGCCAGAGTAGAGTATGCACGCTAAAAAATCCCCTATGACTTTATGCAAATCCGTATTGAAACTTCTTGACCAACGTACCGATTTTTGCATCCATAGCGTTTACGTTTAAGTTTTAGTACGTACTGCGTACAGAAAGAAGTCAGTACGTTGGTACATCAATCGCATACTTCCGTACAACAATCAAAAGAATTCCCTATCTCTTCGTAAGCAGTCCCTACTTCGAATTAGTACGCATCTGTACTGACTTACTGTACGAAAGTACAAAAAAAGAAGGCCTTAGCCTAGTTCGAACCCTGGACTTCCTGTTCGCTATCAGCCGCCCTACTAACTGAGCCATTCACTCAGTATGAGTTATGATGGTCTTTTTCTTTAACTCATTGTATCTGTCTAACGTTGCCCCAAAATTTATTTAAAAGGGAATGCGTACTGACTGTAGTAGCTAAATGAGTACTTATCGCCAATACCTACTATCTTTTTATTTTAAATATGTAGGTTTTGTGCACTGTACTTATCCTAAGTATATTCGTCAATAAAAACGTTTCAGTACGCAGGCATATTAAAGTATTTTTTCCAGTGTGGAGTGTTCTGTTGCGATGGCTGTCCGCAAAGCTGCCGAAGTCGGGCTGTCAGAATAAATAGTTTGTGCTGCCGGATAATCTCGGTTCCAAGACTTCATTTCATGGAAGAATCTTTTTATGTCGACCAATCGTAGTTTGAAATAGTGAAAGTTCTTTCCAGTCAAAAGTGTCATCTTTGGACAGTGAACTCGGTATGCAATTGCAGGTTTCCTTTCCAGAGGAAATTCGGAAGGAGGAAACTGCCAAAGCGCTGACATGGTGAATAAATCAGGGCCACCAGGACTGAAATTTAAAATTCAAGTATACTTGCATTTTTTATTATTTTTAATGAATTTTAATATATACTAGATTTGGTATTCTAAAACGCAGGTTGAAGTAAGGCAGTCGTGGTATATGGGGATGTGAGGAGGCGAAGGTGGTGCAGGAGGTGGTGGAGGAGGTGGAAAGTTCAGATTTGCATGTAGAGGGTTTCAGAAATATTCAAATGTTTGTTTTTCAAAGTAGTTCTTACGAAAATTTTGACAACAATTTCTGGGAACCGGTGGTATGAACAGGACACCTCTATTTCTCGCTCCACCACCTCCTGCTCTACCTCCACCTCCCCCATATGCCACGGTTGCCTTACTTCAACCTAATGAAGGCTTTATCTTTGTGTCACCACGATACATCACAATATATTTTATTTTATGTTGTAATGACTGGCTGGACTGGACACATGGAAGGAACAGCAATTAAGAGTCGTGTGTTTACGTTTTCACTCGAATTTTGATAAAAATTTGGAATATAATTAATTACCATGGATTTCATAAAAACGATTAAAAAATTGACACAAAGTACTATCCCTGAGCGCTCTTGCAAGCCATATATAGCGCTTATGTATGGTGTGATAAGTTAAGAGCACTCTCCAATGGTAACCAAACAACATATGAATTAACAAAAAACCAAATTTTCTAATCCCATGTCCCAACACATTGAACAATTCAAATTATCATGACATGATTCGCGAAAAAAACCGCAACTCAATGGCGATTATACCTACAAAAGTTAAAAAAATACAGGAAGGACGGGAAATACTTGGGCTACAAACCTTCAAAACGGTTTTTAGCGATACTCAACCTCTGAATTGAAATAAAAAATAATTTGTGAGCGTTTTTGCTGAAATTCCATAAGTTTGCACAAATTATTTTCCGAGGTTCAGTATCGCTAAAAACCGTTGAACATTTGTAGTCCAGATATTTTCCGACCTTCCTGTATTTTTTTAACGTTTGTAAGTACAATCGCTATTACGTTGCGGCTTTTTTGCAAATGGATTTTTACACCTAATAAGATAAGTAGCTAGGCTGTTGTCAGGAATACCCGTCCCCTTAAGTTTTCAAAGACCCTGTCCTTTCACATGCAACATAAAATCAAGGTTCGCGGAAAAAATTGAATAAAAATAGAAGAATTTTTCAGTCTCCAAGAGCCCTCATGTTACCCAAATTATAATACCAACTAAGAAAATAAACAAATCCAAGTGGTGGTGCTGAAATAAAACAATGTTTGTTGGGTCAAAGTAATAAATTATTTGAACTTTGGTTTGCTGGCCTATTCTCTATTATTGGTTTAATAACCTATTTTATCACTTTGTTATTCAATGTGGCTGAATTATATGTTCCAGACGCATTAAATAATAAAGTACTAAAACTACTTAAAAAACAAGATAAGCAGACAATTGCATTATAAAAATACCAATTCTCGATTGTATAAAAATAAAATAAGAGCAATTACCTTCCTTATGCGAGAGATTAGTAATAAGGATAATATATTATAAAAGCAAACTAGATCACAGCTGAGGAAGTGAGTAATAAACCAGTGTAATACCGGGCAAACTAAGTATTCGAGTGAGTACATATTGTAAAGCTCTTGTATTTTTAAGGCAAAATAGTCCGATTTACTTCAATGGGACGGCAAGATAAGGCATTAGACTGGGTGCAATTTATAAGAAAACAATACATTAGGGGATTGTATACTACAGCAGTACTATAGTGAAGAATTGTGCTTTTAAAGCATTCTCATTCATTAGTATTCTGGAGTTTTTCGACTGTCTCTCAAAAGGATTGACCTATTGATACCATTTTCTAACTTGGCATCCCATTACACTCATCTGGTATAGTGCAAACTCATCACAATATATTCCACACTGAGATCAGACAGACGTCCACCTACATTTATTAAAGTATCGTCCATTAGTAATAATAACACGTATAGATAGATAAGGAAAGAACCAAATACTTTGTAACAAGTTGTATAAAATTCGCGCTCAATTACTCCGATTGATTCATGCACAATTTAGCTGTGGTGCGTTAGTTGTGTATTAGCATGCACCAAATGGAGTTAAGCCTGCCAAAGTGACGTTCCTTAGCAGAACATTCCTTCAACATAACAAACCTTTATTACTCACTTTTAAAAGAACTTATTGTTGTAAAAATGTTATTATATGAATATTTTCATTTTCATGATAATGCTTGAAAATAATAAGAAAGAACTAACTATTTATTGATCCTGTAGATTATTCGGGTGTAAAAACATTACACATTACCGTAAAATACGACAGAGTTCAACAACGTCGGAATGGTTGGGTGTCGGGGTGTCGAGGTGGAAATACTTCACCTACTATTGCTTGAAAGCTTGCCAAGCAACCAATATCTTGCTTAAATATCTTAAAATGGTAGCTAAACCAGTAAAATGCCTGGATATTGTGTCAGTCTACAGTTTTCAAGACGATGAAATACTCAATACTGTCTGAGTCTGACAAAGAATTATTGGATATTTTTATAAGCGAATTTATTTGATTCCATACAGTGACAACCCAGCACAAAAATCACCCCAAAACTTATATCACCCCGCATGAAAATCACACCACAACTTATATCACCACGCACGCTTACCACCCCGCATGAAAATCTCTCCACAACTTAAATCACCCCGCACGCTTACCATCACTCATGAAAATCACCCCACAAATTATATCACCTCGCACGCTTACCACCTCACATGAACAATCACCCCACAACTTATATCACCCCGCACTCTTACCACCCCACTGGAAATCACTTTAAACAATAATCATCCCACATGAAAATTATCCCGGCATAAAAATCACCCCAATACAAAAATTATCCTAAAAGTGTTATTAGCATATTATATTATTAGTTCGAGAAACACCGTTTAAAGTGTAACTTTAATTGCTCCAGAGACTGAGGAAATTTTGGTGGTCTCCTTTCGTATGCTTATAATTCGTAGAATAATCTGTAAGCGGTTTTAGCAATTCTTCGTTTTCGATATAAAAGTGAGAGTCAGTGAGCACTCCATATCTGGAGACATCTTCGGATTGTAAATGGGCAGCACAAGCTGTGATATACATCCGAGTCCCCAAGCAAGCTAATTGAGGCTCAAAAGTTCTATTATTAATTATCACTAATACATTTTGGGATAATTTTTGTATTGGAATGATTTTTGTGCCCGGGTGATTTTTATGTAGAGTGATTGTTGTTTATGATGATTTCCATTAGGGTGGTAAGAGTACGCGATGTTTTCCATTAGTGTTGTAAGCGTGCGGGGTGATTTTCATTGGGGTGGTAAGCGTGCGGGGTGATTTCCATTGGGCTGGTAAGCGTGGGGGATGATTTCCATTGGGGTGGTAAGCGTGCTGTGTGATTTCCATTGGGGTGGTATGCGTGCGGGGTGATTTCCATTGGGGTGGTATGCGTGCGGGGTGATTTCCATTGGGGTGGTAAGCGTGCGGGGTGATTTCCATTGGGGTGGTAAGCGTGCGGGGTGATTTCCATTGGGGTGGTAAGCGTGCGGGGTGATTTCCATTGGGGTGGTAAGCTTGCGGGGTAATAATTTTTGTTCGGGAATGTTTGCGTGTGTTTATTGAATTCCATACAGATTCCACTTCTGCATTTCTTGTAATACTTTTACATATTCTTTGAATTTTGAATAAATATAAATTAGTGCATTGAAAATAATTCAACACTTCAAAATAATTCCTATACCTTTCGGCAATGAATTAGGAGCGTGGATAATAATTCGAAATAAAACAATACACCTTATACCGTTGGTCAAGGCTGGCGACAGCTGAATTGGGATCTTTTTATGCTTAAGTACAAGTTGGTTACAATGTTAGGTGGAGAATGAGAGGTGAGAATCTAGGGTGAAATTGATAGTATTTAAGGTACAACTGATACTGAGTGTATGGCTGGAAATGCGGGTATGCCATAAATGGATCAAAATAAGTTAGGTATAAAAAGAGGTGATTTTAAGTATGGATATAACAAAGTCGCGTGGTGAGCAGTGAGTGTTTGATTGCGGGTCACTGTGCCCACCACTAACTCTGCTGGTTGCTGTGCCCAACTTTAACGCGAACATACAGACGGACAGACAGCAACACATAATGCTCGTTCATTATTATAAAGAGTTCGCTGCGCTCCTCTTAATAAACAAGCCTGACTTTTATTTATACAAGACTTTCTGAAGCCAAAATAATACTAAAATAATACTAAGGCTTCGAAGACATAGTATTAGTGAAGGAGAAAAGATACTGTAGTAGTATCATTGAGTCATTAAATATTCAAACTCGCTTAAATAATGCACGAAAAATAATAGATTACACATATTACAATGTGTTAATATTTATGTATCATTGTAAGAAAAAGACCTGCATAAATTAAAAAAACATTCAAATTCTAAGTAAAACACAATGAGTAAAATAAAGCCATGGTGAAACAAAGCTATTCCTAAGTCTGGGAGTGATATTACGAATAAGAAATTAAACATTCCATAATTACTTCTTAATTATCATTTTAAGTAAATGAAGTCACCTTATCTATTTCAAAACTCATGAACTCAATGGCACACATCATATTGATGTAACCCTAGTATGTATTCGCCTCTGCTATAATACTTCCTAAGGTATACAATGCATCATTCAAATATACTTAACAAGCACTATCATTCAAAGAAGACTATTACATAAAAACAGCTGTGAACAACGGTATTACATAATTTTTATTATTTTGCCAATTTTAAGGATTTACAATCTCCTTTACCTATACATATAATTCATAATTCTGATTTTCCAATTATAATTATTTCCAAAAAGTTAACGGCCAAAATCGCAGCCTTAGTCTTCATTGGGGAAAAATGAAGTTGCAATTTCGGCCGTTAACTTTTTTAGAGCGACCCTTATGTATTAGGCAATGCCAGAACTGAGTTCTAGACAAAGTTTTGAAGCTGATTGATATGCCATATGGCAATATTAAATGCGTATGTCTACGCATGACCTTTGACCTTTTGTAAGGTCGACGCAAAAATAAAGTGTTATAATACGTTTTGTCAAGTAGGAACAATATGTACAACATTTCATTAGTGTAAAACATTTTAAATTTTTTTCAAAATTTTGAAAAATTTTAACACGGGATACAGGTCAAATTTTCAAATTCTGAAAAAGATCTATCTCGGCCATGAAGTTAGATGATGTTTAAAAAAAAGATCATATTTTTTTGACCAGTGGTTTGCCTTCTATGAATGTTACAAGATTGCAACTTTGATGACCTTGAAATCTCGTTTCTCCCCACACGGGGCCATAAAAATTTTTTTTTCAGAAAACATGTATTTTCTATTTAGTGTTATGAAAATTTTAAAGCACTTATAAAATTGTTTTGAGACCACATTTATTTTCATTTACAGGTCTTAAATAAAACACAGTAATTAATGTGTTCCATTTGAATGTTTTTGGGTTATGCGATCTTTCAGAGTGAACATTACCAATTCTTTCAGCAGATTTTGCACGAAACACTTTTGTGTGTCTTGCTAAAATGTGCCTCTCTAAACTACAAAGATTTTTCCACGGATGGTACAAGTAACTGTAGAGTCTTACCGTTTGCTTTTGCTACTGAGTATTCCTACATTTTCACATGTTTTTAATACATCACTTTACTGATTGAATTAACTTTAATATGCCTATGACGATGGATATTATTAGGTAACGATGTAGGCTCTGTGCCCATGGCTATGTAAAACTAAGTAAAATCAATGCAATATACTGGGCCTTGGATATCCAGTGCAATTCTTAGCCAGGGACATATTTACTGTATGATTATTTAAATGTAAGAAATTTTTAATTGAATGAGCAGTTAAAATGAAGGTAATATCGGCGAGACGAAAAACACGCCAAGTCTTACTTTACTGTGCTAGTGGCCAACGTGTAATATCCCCGTATCCATTCACTACATCTGAGAATAAGGAAATAAAAGTAGGCTATTGTCAGGGTTACTACTACAGTTACTAGAGTGTAAGGTATATTCATCTAATCTGATGAATTTTTCTGACAGCAGCAGAATTGCTTACACCAGCAAGAAGTACTGCACATCAAACTGCTTTAGCAAATTCTAGCTTGTCAAAAGTTCAGTTCTCTTTCGGATGTGGGACAGCACCGCAATATGAGATTTCCTCACTAGTTGAGAAGAAAATTCCAAAAAATCTCCCATCCCTTCCTGTAAAAGAAGATTCTGGTTAGATTTGGTTCACATGCACACATTCATCAAAAAGCACATGTCTTCACGTAGCTGAACTAGTATATTTATGCTTACTAGCATTTTAAGCACAGCAAAACAGAAATCTTTATCTCCACTTTTTTTGAGACCAAAACGCTACAGTTTGTTTACTACAACTCTAAAAACAATGAACAATTAATATTGTAATTAATTTTAACTCGTTTTTGGTAACACACGCAAACCTCCACGCACTAAATTCCCCCCACAACTCAACCAACAAGCTTACCACCCTAATGGAAATTACCCCGCACTCTTACCACCAAACTGGAAATCACCCACAACAATCACCCCACATGAAAAACACTGGGGCACAAAAATCATCCCAATACAAAAATCATCCAAAATATATTAATGATAATTAAAAATAGAAATAGAACCTACTGAGCCTCAATTAGCTGTTTTTGGGGCGCGGATGTATATCATTGCTTGTGCTGCCCACTTACAGTCTGAAGATTTCTCTAGATATGGAGTGCTTACCGACTCTCAATTTTATTTTGAAAACGAAGAATTGCTAAAACCGCTTACAGATTATTTTAAAAAACGCAGGTGAAAGCATACGAAAGAAGGCCTCCAAAATTTCCTCAGTCTCTGGAGCAATTAAAGTGACACTTTAAACTGTGTTTCTCGAAGTAATAGTATAATAATATGCTAATATACTATACGGGATAATTTTATTATTGGTGTGACTTTCGTATGGGAGGATTGTTGTTTAGGGTGATTTCCAGTGGGGTGGTATGAGTGCGGGGTGATTTCCTGTGTGGTGGTAAAAGTGCAAGGTTATTTCCATTGAGGTGGTAAGCGTGCGGGGTGACATAAATTGTGGGATGATGTTCGTGCGGGGTGGTTACTGTATGGCATCTCATTTTTAGCAAAAAGGCAGTGAGCTTGGGTTTGCCTTTTAGTTCATTTATAAGAACTTGTGTGTACAGGACCTCGTAATCTCGACTTGTTTAAGTATTTGTTACAGCTCATATCTGCTTACCATAACATGTTGATTTTCCAGTCAAAAATTTTCTTGTTTGCCATAATTACATTTTCAGTTCTTTCTTTATTAAGTAAAGTTGTATCCGGAAGGCCAACTAGATTTAATAAAACGTAAGTAATCTAGCCTACTTAACGAGATAAATACAAATATTTTGGGTGCTGATCATATTTCAATTAAATTATCATGGCATATTAAATTAAAATGTGGAGTAAAATACACAAACACTGTAAAGCAACACAAACTGTACAAGAGAAACTACAGAATTAGCGTGTAAAGGTGTGACTTTTTAGAAATTATGTTTGCAAGTGAAATGCTATTTGATTTCAAAAGTCTGTCACTGAAAAACTTTTTGATTTTAAAAATCTGCAACTAAAATGCGTTTTGCTCTAAAAAGGTATACAACTGAAAAGCTTTTTCATTTATAAAAGTCTAAAACTAAAAAAAATTGATTTATAAAACTCTAAAACTAAAATACTTTTTGATTTATAAAGGTCTAAAACTAAACTACTTTTTGATCTATAAAGGTCTAAAACTAAAATACCTTTTTAGTTATAAAATTGCAGGTCTATAACTAAAATATTTTTGATTTATAAAGGTCTTGGTCTAAAACTAAAATACCTTTTGATTTATAAATGTCTTGGTCTAAAAGTAAGATACTTTTTGATTTATAAAGGTCTAGGTCAAACACTAAAATACTTTTTATTTATAAAGGTTTAGGTCTAAAACTAGAATACCATTTGAAGTCTGCAACTGAATATTGTTTAAAAATGTCTAGTGAATTTGAATATTAAAATAAATACAAAACTTCAATACAATTTTGCTCATCTATTTGTAGACTATAACCTTCTGACTATTTTTTAAATCATATACTTTTTTATTTTATATATTTTATAGGGCAGCAGAAGAACAGGCAAATTTAGAATGGAGGGAAAATCTCCGCCAACATGAAAGCCCGGATGCATTAAGATCGCTTGCCAAATTACCAACTGACCCCTCTGAAGGCATTAGAGAAGACTGATTCTTGTTTAATACGGTATTATTGTAATATTATTTTAATTACCAGTACATTACTAATTAATAGTAGTAGTAGTAGTGTTTTTTTAACTTAGAATTATTTATAATTATTATAATTATTTTAATCATTACTAATTAATATTACGGTCATTATTTCTCTTCCAATGATTACATATTCAAATTATATTCATATTAAAAATTTACTAAATCTTATTGGTATATTTCAGATAACCTAGCATTGATACAAATGGTTTAAAGTTTACTCTACATATTGATTTCTCAGTTTTTGATGATTAAATTTTGGTAATTGAAATTCAAATTTATCCTTGCAATTACTCAAATGCACATGTCATAACGGCACGTTTATGGCCACAAAAGTAATTTCGGCAAGATACTGCAAAGAAGATGGGTATAACCAAGGTAATTTGAAACCATGGTTACCAGGAGCTATACGAGATATGGAGATAGTTATTTTAAAATTCACTCAGAACATTATAGTAAATTATAACAGTTAGTTATGGAAATTATAACATTATAGTAAACAATTGAGTCTCTGTACTTGTTTGTATTTTAAACTTTATAGCATTGGAAACAACATGTTATAATCCCCATATGTGATACTGAGTGAATTTTATAAACAACTATTTCCATACCTGGTATAGCTCCTGAAAATCATGGTTTCAAATTATCTTCGGCTTACTGTGGTGTTCCTCTACAGAAAAAACTCCGGCCAGAAGCAGTATCATTAGCCCGACCTTAGGTCGGACTAATGATAGTAATGAACCAAATATTGGCATTTTGGGAACCAAATATTGGCATTTTGGGAACCAAATATTGGCATTTTGGGAACCAAATATTGGCATTTTGGGAACCAAATATTGGCATTTTGGGAACCAAATATTGGCATTTTGGGAACCAAATATTGGCATTTTGGGAACCAAATATTGGCATTTTGGGAACCAAATATTGGCATTTTGGGAACCAAATATTGGCATTTTGGGAACCAAATATTGGCATTTTGGGAACCAAATATTGGCATTTTGGGAACCAAATATTGGCATTTTGGGAACCAAATATTGGCATTTTGGGAACCAAATATTGGCATTTTGGGAACCAAATATTGGCATTTTGGGAACCAAATATTGGCATTTTGGGAACCAAATATTGGCATTTTGGGAACCAAATATTGGCATTTTGGGAACCAAATATTGGCATTTTGGCAATTTTGTGCTGCAAATTTTGATATTTTACGAAGCAAATTTTCAAGTTTTGTGAAGCGGGTTAAAACTTTTAATGCTATCCCGTTAACAAAGCAATGGAATCAATTTTGAAATTGGAATGTCCTTTTTTTCAAAGCATATTTTATCATAATTTGTATATTTCTATTAATTGTAAAAGAGAAACGATACAAAATTCACGGAAAGGTAGGACCGTATGGAAATTTATTTATGGGTATCTCAAACTGCTTTACTACTAGAAGCGGTGAAATTTAAATTTTGACTAAAAGTTGAATTGACTATTGTGGGTTATATATTCTATGTTACTCATATCCCATATGAGTTCCCACATGAGTTTGGCGGTTAAGAAAGTCAGTGGAGTTGGATTGGCTGCACAAAGTATCGTAGAAGTGCGCGGTCAAGCAATTCTCTTATTTGGCTTCGCTTTTCTTGGTCACATTAAGTTGCTGCATGATGACCTTTATGTTTGGGTCGAGAGGAAGTTTTTAGGCAGCAAGACAAAAGGAGACGGACTTTAGCTGAGCCAAGAGTAACATCTCTTCTCGTAGTAAGAGACTTGACTTGGACATTCAATTAGGCATTATATTTTGTAATGAGATAAATTCTTTATTTTGAATTCGTTATTTTGTTTTGTTTGCATTTAATTATCCAGTTAAATAAATTACTATTATTCTGAGCACTTAAATTAACTCTTGCCACTTGACAATACAATACATTCATCTCCTCTGAGTCTACATGCATTACTTCGCTAAGATAGGCGTAAAGTTCTCCCCATCTGAAGTCATCCTACATTTAGTGGAACCATTTCCCCAGATAGGAAGGCCCAGAACAACTACAGTACCATCATCATAATAATATCAACCAAGATATATATATATATATATCACCGAGACTATGTCGTCGACCTTACGATAAATTAGGAATTTTTGGAAAACCATTTGTACGATTTTCATGGCTAACGAACTTAACATTTGAATTAGGCTAATTCGTTTAAATCCCGGGTACACACACAGCAGACAAACCCGTTCTATAAGCCCTTGGTCGGGCTAAAAAGTACTTGAGTGTCCATCCTATTTTCATTCTTTGACAGTTTAAAAACAGCAAGCCGTAACAAAAGACAGAAGCGAGCCTAGATAGATGGATAAAGTTTTATTGTTAGACGATATGACCAGAATTTTCATCTTTTACAATAGTTTTAAAGAAAGGCTACGGACTTTAATTTTGATGATGTCAGTGTGCAAGGACGAAATGGTGTATTGCAAAAGTTAGTGGAATCAGTGTACAAGAATTTCTAAAATGAAGTATGTCTCTGTTTTCCCATTCTCATCTCAGTACGCGATTTTCTCAACCACAGAGTTCAATGAACTTTTTAATGTAATACTGCACTCGATTCTGGACTTATTCACTTTTTCCAGGTTTTATTCTATTGTTATATATTTTACTCAACGGCAAACCACTTATGAAATTTGCCGACGTTTTCGAATGATTCATAAAAGTCGTCGGCTATCATATCATGTATACAAGCACAGTAGTACATATGTCAGCGCCAATAAGGGTGGTAAGTCAGATATGTCAGTTTGCCTAGCCAACCTGGGCAAGCATAGGGCGGCCTAGACAGACTGTACCTGGGGCATGGGACGTAAAGGAAGCCTTTCTTGAAATACATCACAATATAAATTATAAAGTGCTCTTATAAATTACGAAATTCACATATAAATTATAAAGTACTCTTACAAATTACGAAACTCACATATAAATTATACAGTGCTCATATAAATTATGAAATTCACATATAAATTATAAAGTGCTCATATAAATTATGAAATTCAAATAAATTATAAAGTGCTCATATAAATTATGAAATTCAAATAAATTATAAAGTGCTCTTATAAATTACGAAATTCACATGTAAATTATAAAGTGCTCATATAAATTATGAAATTCAAATAAATTATAAAGTGCTCATATAAATTATGAAATTCAAATAAATTATAAAGTGCTCATATTAATTATGAAATTCACATGTAAATTATAAAGTGCTCATATAAATTATGAAATTCAAATAATTTATAAAGTGCTCGTATTAATTATGAAATTCACATGTAAATTATAAAGTGCTCATATAAATTATGAAATTCACATATAAATTATAAAGTGCTCATATTATACTGTTATTAGGACTTTTATATTGTCTGTAGGATAGTGTGTATACTTATGTAAGGAAAGTGCACATTTGCAAAATAAAATATTATGAACTCTTAGTATATGTATGTTGGGGTAGTTCTCGCCTTACAAGTAATGACTGCCGGTGATCAATGATTCGTATTAGCAACAAACTTGATTACCCAAACACACCTGGCTAAGCGGTTTACGTGAATAATCAATCTCTATGTCTGCTGCCGGGTAGTGGGTTCGAAACCCGTTTGGGGTATAAGGCCAGAGGTTGTTTGTGCGACGCACGAATGGAAAGATAAATAAACTTACTGTGGGGCATTTGGACTATTGTGCCTGTGAGGCCTGTGATCATCGGGACTCCGGGTATAGCAGGGCAGAACCCCATCAGGCATACCTCGTGTGTGCTCCATCTAATGACAGCCTTTATCTTCTCGACATTAACTAACAACAATGCCTGTCTTAGAGGAGTTGGCAATGAGCCCGATTATGTGGCCTGAGCCCTGAACAGCTTCTCTGTAGAAGGCTGTTCGCCTCTTATAACAGAACAGAACAAACTTGATCGAACGTAAAGCTCAATGTATGTTTCTAAGTACAAGTTCACAAAATCAAAATTTAAAATAATATAAGAACTATGAAAGAAGAGAGCGAAATAGTGGAGAGTTTACAATTTGTTATGGGTTCGAGAAAAGCCAATAGTCAAGGGTCTCACAAAATAGAAGAAAAGGAAGAAAGAAATATTGTCATGGGACGAGGAGCTGGAGTGGAGAATTATATCGTAATAATTCTAAGAACCAAAGAACGGATGCATTATAGATTACGCGGACTGCGGTTAGACCAAATAGACTTGACGAATAATAATGAGTTATGGTATATAAGCACAGTTTTAGACAGGAGAAAAGAACATATAAGAATTCGACTTAGCAAATAGAGCTTAAGAACTTGACTTAAAAATAATAACTTGTAATAATAAACTAATAAACTTGGGGCATTCATGGCAAACTAACAAACCGACTAACAGTTTATTTCATAATTCGGCAAATATCCAACCAAGGCACAATTAATTTACACATTACAGCAAACGCCTAAGTCCCCCCCCCCACCTGGGGGCATTACAATATTTTCTGTTGAGTCGGCTTTGCAGTTCGCACTCTTGGGTCGTCTGTCGCCAAATGATACGGTGCAAAAGCTTTGAGAGGTCTTTCCACGGAAACCTGCTCCATTCCTTGCGCACTGTAGTGTTCACAATGGTGAAATAGGGCCGCAACACTACTTCAACTCTTTATGCACCTTCAAAGGGTGCACATGCAGCAACTTTTGCATTTCTGAAATTATAACTCTTTTTACTCTTGACCAGATTAACCAGTTTCAAGAGGAAATCCATTTCCTTCTTAGAATACACATGTCTTTTCGGATTTTTCCCTGTAAATGCAAATATTCTGAAGTTTTTTCGGGAAGCTTTAATTTGATTTAATGATTTATTCAGTGCAAACCGAAAATGATCGCCATACAAATTTCTCTACAATACAGTTTGTCTCCTTTTTGCCATTGGAGACTAACCGATGCAAGAGCTTTTTTCAACCATAGAGTATTATCTTCTCTGTAAAACTTTACTCTTTTCTGTACTTATTTACTCCGTTGAAGGTTTTATCACATTGACATATATTTTACTCTATGACATGCTCCTTCACGTGAAATTTGCCGACGTTTTCGGAAAGATATGATTTTGTGATTTTAAAGTCACGTAGAGGTTTCAACAAAATATCAAGAAAGTTAAAAAATTAACAGCGGTTATGAGACCGATTTTTTGAATTTTAGTTTGCAATTATATAAAAAATTAGAAATACACGTCTTCAATGTATTTCCCTCACTCCCAAAAACCCCAAATATTTCCCCCACTCTCAAAAGCCCCAAATATTTCCCCCACTCCCAAAAACCAAAAATATTTCCAGAAAGAGTTATTATAAGCGTGTGGACGACCCTTTCCCTCCCAGAAACCCCCATTACGGAACTTTCTTAGGGGGGCGGGCCGACCCCCGAGGCTGAAAAAAATGGTTAGGCCACCCTAGCATGAAAAAATGTGGGGAACACGATGGGATGTGTCGTCATGGGGGTGGCGGTCCCCCTCCTGGGTGGGGTGGTATAAAAAATCACGTGACTTTTTCTGCAGCAGCTCTGTACTGTGTAAGAGACGTGGAAAGACTGTGGAAAGTGGGTCAACGTTCTGCGTATATGCTTGCGAGATGAATGCACACGAAGGATGATGTATTCGTATACGTTTTCTGCCTAACAATTTTGTGACAGTACATGGGTAAAATATTTTTGCGCGTAGTTTGTTAAAACCACGTGATGTTAACAATGAATGGATGATGCAATATATTCGAACAATTTTGTGGTAAAATAATTTTAAAACCACGTGTTGTTAACAATGATTAATAAAAATTTACCTCTACTTATCCTAATAACAATGGCTTCCATAGAATTCTTCTACCAAGTAGATGAAGCAAGGCATGCAAAAAGAAGAATAAATCTTATTTCTAAAGCTAGTACTAAGCAAATCCAAGCATTAGCAGAGTGTATAATAAATCTTCCTTACATACCTGTAGACTTGACAGTGAATGAAAAAGAGTGCCTCAGAAACATATAACCAAAGCAAAAATATTTTCCAAAAAGAAATTTTCTTTCGTTCTGAACTTTGGAATGGAACTTTATGAATGATGCAATGCATACTTTTTCTGCTTAATAATTTTGTGACGCATGTTGTTAACAATGATTAATAAATACACTTACAATTCACAAATTGTCTTTCATAATCACAAATTTTATTTCATATTCATAATTTACAAATCAGTATTTCAGTCGAATTTGTTTCACATATTAGGCAATTTGGACAAATTAGTAATTCAATGATCTATGTTCAACTCACTCGTCAGATTGAAAGTAGTCGTTTTTCAACAAGGGCTCCTCGAGAAGCTGCTTGTTGCGATTTGCATAAATCCAACATTTTGAAAACTTATCCATTAAAGAAGGCAGCTCGTCAATGTTGAAGTTTATGTACATTTCCTTTTTGTCCCTTATAGTTGTCCTTTTCAAATGAATGAAAAAAGTATCATCTTCGTGTTTCCTGTAATAACAACTCAACTTAGTAGGTGTTTCCGTTACAAGTTCTTCTGGTACCTTCTTCGGGCGCCAACCACAGCCTTCGCACATAACCTTTGGCTGCTCCTGCTCCATGGTGAATGAGTCCTAATGATGGGGTTACTTTTGTTTATAGCAGTCGCTGCATAAATCATATTCCGAGTCAAACATGCCTTCGCAAAACCACTCCCTGCAGTCGTCGCATAAATAACAACCTTTGCAATTTTTGATAAGGGGTCTTTTGCAGTGCAAATCTGCGTCGTATATAGAATGAAGAAATCTATCGTATCTATAATCTAGGATTAGTGACTGTTGCATAATGATGTGCAAATTTTTGAATGTTTGCTCCATGATGACTATATAATGTTAAGGGTACTCAACACATAAAGCAGTCGTTGCAGGCTGTCCATCCAAAATCATCGAGCATTCCCTCACAAAATCTGTGGTGGCAAAAGTCGCAGCAGTAGCATCCTTTACACTTCTTTAGCGGACGTTTACAACCTAAAAGATTGTCCAATACTGAATCCCATGGATGTGATGAATTCGATGAATCGGAATCCGATGAATCCGAATTTGAGGAATCTGATGAATCGGAATCCGATGAAGAAACGGGCAATTCTTCCAATTTTTCCTTGAGCGTTGAGTTATCCATGCTGACTAAATGACGAATGTGCTATCAAACTAGGAAGCAAAGCGGCTCGTCTTTATAGATAAGGCTTTATATATAAATACATCCAACGCTCTTTACAAAGCAAACAGTAAGCATAATGGCTTCACGAAAAATAGTAAGATGTGTCGATATTGACATCGATAGATTTTACTGCGACAGCTGCAAATTTGACTGGCTGCAGAAAAAAGAATATCAAATTTATTGTTTAAACAAAGGGGAACAATTGTGCTGGCATTGTCTTTGTGCCGCGCGCAAAACTGAAAAAATTGATTTTGCAACATACAACGACGACGACGACTCTGGAATGGAGGATGACGAGTCAATGTAAGTTATAATATTATTAACTAAACGATGAAATTCTAATTAATCATTATTTAGATATAGCTATCTTGGTGCTGATTTATACCCAGACACTCAACCTACCGAAAAGCAGTGGAAAGAGCTATTTCGACATATAAAATATGTGTAAGTGGAATTCTTATGAATATAAAAGCTTAAAATCTATATTTATATGTATTTGCAGGACTAAACAGTGTGATGATCCAAAGTGCGTCACTCATGGGGTTGAAGAAGGTGAAATTGTTGAATTGCCACCAGCAAAGCGTCGTAAAGTGGAATAATTGAATGAATATGATATAGTTTACCTGTAAACATAAGATTGTAAAACTGTGTATGTGAATTTAAACTACTGTATGGGTTATATAGTTATACTGTAAATATGGATTGTGTAGTTATACTTTAAATATGGATTATATGGATTGTGTAGTTATACTGTAAATATGGATTATATAGTTATACTGTTAATAGTTATTGTGCAGTTATACTGTAAATATGGATTATATGGTTTTACTGTAAACAGGGATTGTGTAGTTATAGTTATACTGTAAATATGATGTAAATATTGTGTAAATATGGGTGGTGTAGTTATAGTGTAAACAGTATGATTATGAATAGTATTAAATATGTTTGATATAGTTATATGAATTTGTAAACATGTTGTAGAAGTTAATAAAAATGGTTTTTTTCAATTTATTTTATTATTGCTTTACTAATAAACTACTTCATTTACTACTCATGACTACGCCACATATAATTAATAATCGGAGAAATCCAAAGCTCTAGCAGACGACTTCCTTTCCGCAACCTCTGCTTCTTTGACAGGAGTCACTGGAGAATTTGGAGGCTGCAAATAAGAATATATGAATTCCATTAAATTCTATATATATATATATATATAATTATATAAGAAATGT
Organism: Yoshiicerus persimilis; assembly: GCA_020352615.2. Lineage (NCBI taxonomy): Eukaryota > Metazoa > Arthropoda > Collembola > Entomobryomorpha > Tomoceridae > Yoshiicerus > Yoshiicerus persimilis. Next base: position 84,212,879 of record CM036940.2, read on the forward strand.
TTACCGCAATGGATCCCAAGGCTGTAGGCACGACTGGAGAAGGCTGTAATATATATATATAGTTATTGCGCTTATACAAAATAGAAACCAATGTTATGACTTACCACAGTCTGGGTTGAAGCGTCTTCAGAAGGACGCTTACGGCCCCATTTGTTTCTCCAGTTCGCACCGTCCTCGTCGTAATCTGATTCCACTGCCGCGGGAATTGTCGGCCAAGGCTGGCACCCGTCGTCCGACCCGTAAGGCAAATCTTCTGTTTTAGGAAGAGAGACACCCTGCTGAGGCCACTCGTACTCCTCCGAGTCGCTGCCTGCGTACTCGACAACTTTTAGGGGTGCCAAGTCTGGTATATTGTCTTCTTCCGATGATGATTTTCAGGAACCAGTCCGTCAATTTGGATCATTAGCCTTATGTCCTCAATTGTGGGTAAAACCTCGGAAATCGATGGAGCCGGTTTCTTCTCTGGAGTTTTCTCCAGTTGACTTATATCTAATACCGGCCATTCCTCATCTGAGGAGACATCAATCACCTCCCGAGTCTCCTCCGCGGTGTCTGTTTCTGATGACTTCCTCTCCGGTTTTATGTCTACCAGGTCTGGCAAGTAGTCGGATGATGAATCTGATGATGGTGGCGGTCCTTCCACCTGTCCAGTTACCTCAATCCCTGTCATGCCTACGAATGGCATTGTTAGACTGGATGAATACTTGGTCAGATCCGGTGACTTGAGTTTTTTTGGAGTTTTCTCCAGCTTGAAGTCATCGTCGAGGTCCGGCAAATCATCAGAAGACGACGAATAGCGTTCCTCCATTAGGTCCCTGCGCTCTTGATTAAAGTTAAATAGTGTTGGTCGTGGCTCAAAGTCCGAGTCTGAATCCGAAAGTTGAAGAGGTTTCGAGCGCTTCCTGCATGGTTCAGGTGTGGGTGGACGCGGTGGTCTTGAGGGACCTGGTTTATGGTCGTCGAGCCTCCATTTGATCTTTATATAGTTCTCCAACTTTGAAACCCTAGTTTTCAGCAGGTCACGTTCACTACGTATATTTAGAAATTGTATTTACACTTCACTTTATGAATACTAGTATAACTTACTAGGTGAGAACTTGGATCCGGACATCTTTCTTATTAGTTATAATACAGTCTCCACACGCTGTATTGTCTTCGCCGTAGACGTAAAGAATGCAAGTTTTACTTTTAATGAGCCAGTTCCAGTGGCAGTATGTACAAGTCCATTTATCCTTTTCCAGTACTCGTATATCCTCCGAAGCGGTGTCGTCGTCTGGTCTGTAAATCAAAAATAAAATCAGTATTTACAAAAATTAATGATTATAGATTTACCTTATTTTCTCTGCTTTCACTTTGCAGTCAATGCAAAATTGTTCCAACGTCCACATAAGAACGTAAATCCTTGAATATACTCCAGGGATCCAATCGAACTTGCATCCATGGCATTGCCATCGATCACGGTCAAAAGCTAGTATTTTAGCAGTCTTCCCCATTTTTCTTCTTAATTAAAAACTTGCTCTCATTATAACTACACAAACCCCTCCTTCTTTTAACCTACGTTGAACTTAATCACTTTTGTTACATTAATTGAACAAACAACACATAGGTACTCATTTAAAACACATACACGACAAGATATCAATCTTCCGCAGCAACAGCTAAAAAATTCTATTTCTCTTATAGCACAGTACACACAAGGGTTCACTAACTTTCCTGTCCTTGGAACAAGATTTCTGATTTCATCAAAACCACACTTTCTATCATATAATGTATGAATGGCGAACTTATCAGTAATTCCTGGCAAATACAAATTAATCTTGAGGTCACAGTACCAACAGTTGGCTGACCCGGGATCTGCCGACGAGGGGAAAAATCCTTGCTTTGCTAAATTAACTGTATTGCTATTTAATTTTTAACATTTAATTACATTTAATTGCTAATTAAATGTAAGGAACAACATTACTATTAAACCCTATATTATAGTATCTGTTATTAAGCTCTCTAATAATATTAGCCTGCGTTACACCTGTTGAAAATGTTGTAAATTTAACTCGAACTGTGCTCCAATTGTTCGGGCGTCTCGTGTACGGCTTTATTTCTTTGACCATCGCACTGACCAAATACAGTAAAATCGCACAAATACACGAGATGACCTAATACTATCATTCACATGGCAAAAACAATTGCCATGACTCACAGACTGCACATATACAGGTTCCTTGTAATGCCGAGGGCATTCAATAACAACACACGTGAAAGGCATCTTGCGCCTTACTAACTCCCTTCAAGTAAACAAGTCTTATTTATAACCATGGCTTACATTGAAAGAGCGTACCTTAACCCTCGGTTTTCAAGCTCCTTCTCAGGCCTTTCAACCTTTATGAAAAACAGAAAGTATAAGAACAAAGAAGTCATTGAAAAGGAATTGCGGAAGCTAAGGGCCTATGCCCTCTACCCCTGTTCGCAAAAGATTTCCTCGACGAAAGTTCATGGTTCACTTCCGTCTTCATCAATTTCAAATAGACTTACTAGATCTGTCAAAGTACGCATCAGAAAATAATGGGGCCAAGTACCTATTAACTGCCATTGATGTATTTTCAAAAATGGCAACAGCTGTGCCCCTTAAATCTAAACAAGCAGATGAAGCACTGCAAGCATTAAAGCTAGTAATAAAAAGGCTTGGCAAACCTCGAGAAATATGGTCAGATCAAGGTACTGAATTTGTAAATTCCAAATTTAAGGCTTACCTTAAGACTATTGGTGTTCATCTCATTCATTCATACTCAGAGAACAAGGCAAGTGTCTGCGAGCGATGGCATCGTACCATTCTAATATAAATTGCTAGATACTGGACCTACAAAAACAATTTCAAATATATTGATGTACTTGACACATTTGTGAACACTTATAATCACACAATTCATAGTACTACCAAACATAGACCGATTGATGTTGATGATGACAAGGAAAACGAAGTGTGGAAGAATACATTTGGGCATTTAATTTCGCCGTAAGAAGCAAGACTCCCGATTTAAAGTTGGAGACCCGGTTTTCATTTCCAAACTTCAGGAACCTTTTCGTAAAGGATATCTACCGGGATTCAGGAAAGCGAGCAAGAAATTAATCGAAAAGCTTTAGAAGACCAGGAGCGAATAAAAGCAGGGAAAAAGCCTAAGAAACAGAAAGCATCTTTTAACGAAGAACTCTTAACGGGTATATTTTACGGACAAGAGCTTTCAAAATTCATTCCGTCTTAATCATGGATACAGTAAGCATCGAGTTGGCAAGTCATTTCTGTAAAGGAAAATACATAAACAATAGAGGCGGGAATTTTACCAATGATCTATACAGACCCTTTGAAGGAGGCAATTATGAATGGGGATTAGCAGCAGTTCAATTCACTTGCGTACAGAACGTTTTTCAACAGCGAAGATGATGTTTTGAAACTCATATTTGGGAAACCGAAGAGAGTAAATGCAGAAATACCAAACAGCTTTCCTACAGTTCAAACTGTTATTGATGATCTACCTGAATTACTTGCTCGGAAGTCAATTACCCTAAAGTACTCAGAAGACAATCTAGTTGTACTAGATAACAAAACTCCTAGTACTAGTCTATTGGTTGAAGCCTGGTTAGCCAGTATTTTGGGATTCGATATAAATGACTTTTCCTTTGGAGAACACACCGCGCCTGTTACCAGAGACCCTTCATGGTTTACATTTACGCCTCAAACATTGCGATTCAGTCTGAGAACAATTCGAAAAGGTCGTACTGTAAAAATTGAAGAACCTGCTGAGTATGACCTGCATTCCCTCATATCCTCAATTAACACTGCCCTTTTAGAAAAATTTTAGTTATAGCATAGATCTTGATGTCGGTGAATCCGAAACTTATTACCCTCAATTTGAACTTATTCATGACCGCAAAGCTCTCGTACTTATTAACGTAATCAAAAACCAGTACTTTGGAGAACGATTCATTCCTGTTATCAAGTCCCTTGTTGTCAAAGGGTTTGATCATGAAAGGGTAAATGAAACCTACAAAAACATTGAATTCTTCCCTCTAGAGACGAACAACTTTGATTCAATTCAAGTACAAATACTTGATGAAAACCTAAATGAGATATCAGTCCCTCACTCAGCTAGCTACGTGAAACTACTCATTCGCCCCAAAAGATTATAATGGATTATCCTATCGATAAATGGGTTACGTGTAAGGAACATGGTGAACCTCATTGTTCTCTGTTTTATGACATCCTTCCATGTCCTGGCTGTTATAGATGCGACGATTGTTGGGAAAACTTTTGTGATGGAAGACGCATGAAAGGAGACTACATTTGTGAAAGTTGTCTCTTAAATTACGATGTCAATCTGCACACCTTAAAAATAGCTTGATAAACCTTTCGGCTCCTCAGTCGTCATAATGGAGCAAACCGGTGAAGGTCTTGGGATGGTTCCCTCCGCATACTCTCTACCCTTTAATTCATCCATAAAAGCCTCTAAAAAAATTTATTCGTCAGAAAAAAGAAAGGCGTCGGCCGGAAAGCATCTCGTCGTAAAATTCAGCAAGGAGGACGGAAAACTTAACAAGGAGGGAGAAAGAAACGTAGACGAAAAGCACCTGAACAATTTGGCGGTGAAAAGCGTAGAAAAGCGACAAAAAAGAAGTGTCGTTGGAAGAAGAAGAGGAAGCATGGCTGAAGTTCATCTTGTTGAAGGCAGTCGGGCAAACATCCGGTCTGAACTGGATATTTTTTCCGGGTTACCTACGGATATTGGAGTTTCCTATTCCTTTATACAAAAAGTGTTCCCTCAGTATAACTTGGCTGAAAGATTTGCCGACATACAATATACATAAGGGAGGCAAAGTAGGTTAGTGTCATGAGAGCTCGACTCTCAATAGGCTGCTTGCAGCAATGGTTGGTTCAAATCCAACTACCTGCAAATAAGTCCTAACCTACCAAGCAATGTCCACACACGGATATCTTGGGTATACAAAAGAACAGAATGTTATTTCTTAGACATTGTAAGACGTCTGATATTGGAGAATACAAGACGGCAGTATTTTTCATATTATATTAAATTTAGTTGGATTTAAACAACACATAGTTATTCTTATTTTGGATTTGTGGATTCCACAGCCTTCCAATGAATTTTCCATATCCTTATAATGTGGCACAGGAACAATAAATAAAATATTATTCAATTTGCTTTGTCATTTTCTTTACCACTTGACTATAACTAAAGTTGAATAGTAAAACAGGTTGTTTTAGTTGCGAAAGTGAACAATTATTTGCCGTTGTGCAAATACGTTTGAAATACTTTAAGGTTGACCAAACGTGAAAGTCAAATATTTTTTATTATAACAAAAGTTTTAATTTTTAAATTTTTAAAAGCTTTTCTCAAATCATATTATGGCATGCAGTGCTCCTCATAAAACACTCTAAAGGAATTCCATGAAAGCAAAACCAATTGCAGGTAAAAAAAATGACGTTTATTTATTGTCATAGATGTAAAATAAATAAAATACCGTAAAATTACATAAATAAAATTAAAAATAAACAAAGATAACAGTAATTTTGTCCGCAGAAAATAAAGGAATTTTTGTGCAAGTCTTTTACTTGCTAACATTGGTAAATACATTTAAATGTACCGTTTTCAGGTCTATAACGTCAAATACCCTCAAACCGAAACTCTCAGTAAAAAGACGACTTTGGAAAATCAAAATAAATAATTTAGTTATACGTGTTAAATCTAGGCTTTGTATTTAAAAAAATTTAGCCATGCGTTTGACTTTTGTTATCCTTATTATTTTGACATTATTTTACACCAAAATAAACTGTAAACATCCAACGCAAAGTTTTCCAAATTGCCCAATAGACTATATTTATTTCAGCAGCCAACCTAAAATTGAAGAAATCTTTAGATTATATACATGGCAGCCACGTTCACTATTATCAGTAAACAAAAAATATTACGAGAAAAAATATGTGCCCAAAATGAAGAAGTATCCATCATCATTGTCAAAAACGGCATGCAATATAATAGTTGTAATAGAGCCAAAAAGAATCCCTAGCAATTTTCCAGAGTTTTCAAGATTTTTTGGCCGAGAAATTGATCGTTCAACTGACAAGATGGTATTCATTTATAGAAAAGAAAAGTTTGAAGAAATGAAATTTAATTTGACCCGTCATTTACCACAAAAATTGGTAGCTCAAATATACTTTATAATATTTTTAACAAACGCCACACAAGAATTACTAACTTTGTTGCCGCTGACCAAGCTCCTGACAAATATAGATGTCATGACACCTGAATTTGGAAACATTTGGGAACCCCGTAAAACCTTCTATTCTGGGTACTACATATCGGTGTACGAAAACAAAGAATACGGTTTTAGGAAGGAATGTTCGACAACACAGTATATGCTTAGAAAGAACAAGCTAGTAACACATTGTTTGGGAACTGGCACACTATCACCAATTGTTGAAATTTTAGCTGAACAATTAAATTTTACAGCTCTCTATTCTGAATCCACAAATCTGAAGAATGTTTGCGGATGTATTTGGCCAATAAGAATACGTTTACAAATATATGAATATTTCCCTTTAAAACAGTACTGGGTCACAGCACATGAGCGTCATGCATTCATATATTGTGAAAACCAAGAAACATTTAAACCTATATCTATGTTTATATGGACAAGCGCATTTGACCTACCGACATGGCTGTTAACTTTTATAATGGGTATTTTGGCTACCGGGCTCTTCTGTCCGTCATTCAAGTATATAAAAGCAAATTTTGTTAATATTTTCATTATTTTTCTTGGAATTCTCCTCCGCCAAAACCATGGGCAAGCAAACGTATTTCTATATGGATATTTATCCCTATCGTCTTCGATGTTGTTAACTCAATATGAAACGTACATGACGACATCTGTAATAGCTCCTTTGGACAAGGTGATTATGCGAGATTTAGGTGAACTTGTAGAAAATAAATACAAATTGTTTGAGGTAGTTGGGAAGCCATTCGGAATGTCAACTGGAGAAGTAATTACAACTTACTATCCACTTTTCAAGAAACATAACTTACTTGATAAAATGAATTCTTCCATTTTCTATTACGATAAAGATTTGGCCACAAAATCAATTTTGGCAATTAAGCATGAATACTTAACGTCAGAAAAAAAGAAAATGTTTCTTGCTGTATTCGAAAGTACATCTGATGATCACATTAGGACCCTTAAGAAAACATATCCTAACACAAAATGCGAGAAAGTATTAGAGACAGGAAGCTTGTTGCCGTTATCATGGATGTACACAGGCTGTTTTCGAAATAATTTGTACACTGTCATTCGGCAATTAGGAGAAAATGGTATCTTTAATTTTTGGCGGATCTTAACAGACATCGTACTATCCGACGGCGAATCTGATGTGATTGATTCAATATATGAATTTGCACCCATTTCTATGAATATGAAATTGCAATCAATAGTGTATATTTGCGGCAGTGTAGTCCTAGTTGCATTGGTAGCATTTGCTGTGGAATGCTTTGTTGGTTATCGGGTAGTAAGTTATGTAAAGTCTAAAACACATGCAATCGGGCGTTGGTTAGCCTTAAGGACAACGCGCTGGGCTTATGAAAGCGGCATGATGTTCTAAGCTGAAACTATTATTTATGTCTAACACACGAAGCTTTATATACAGGTATACTCATAAGATAAGACGTCGCAATAAAACATCAGTAAAAAACAAACATTAAGTTGAATAAAGTATTTGTTTCCTTTGCTAACCTTTTACTATTATATTTTAACGGTTTTGTTGTGGTTTACTATTTTGCTGACGGAGGCATCTCTTCAAAAACAAGCAATTTTTGATATATGATTTCTGAAAAGACTATAAAAACACATATGCTATTTGTTATCATGAGATAATTTTTGCTGCTTCATGGACATGCTTTTCCGATTGCTCTACATCCTTTCGCATATGTTTTTTGTTTTACTGACGATGAAAGTAAACACCATTGTAATCTTGTTACGTTACTGAAATAATAAAGAGACGTGATGAAAGAGATTTATTTACTGCTTCATTCCTCTGTTAATATTGGTAGACCCAACGGTCGAGTTTTGATATTACGATTTTGATTTCCATGGCCTCCTAACTAGACTACAAGAGAGAAACGTTCTGCTCGCAGCTCTGCCAGTCATATTGATATATTTCAGGAATATACATCATTTAAATAGATTCTACTACCTCTCTAAAGCCACACTCAATCGACACATTGGGTTTCTAACATTTCGTAATGAATTATTGCTTCTTATAATAATGTTTCTACTCATTATACTTATTGTCGTTCGCATGCATTTACTATACTATATTATTAAGGTTTAGTAAAGCGATATTGGTAACCATGAGTTTGGCAGTCTGAATGTGGAAATATTTGAGCACGAGTATGTAGGTATTTCATCCTTGAAGCTACACAATCGGGAATCCTTTTTATGCTTATCTCAATTTGTTGTTTGACCGTTTGACTTTCAAACTGTTCTATGAGGGACAGTTGGATGAAATACCGTGCTCAATTGTTTAACTGTAGTACTAAGTATCGCTGGAGTTAAAAAATATGACAATAGATTCAGCCAATTCGATAACATATTTCAGGAGTACAAGTCACCTTCGTATATTTTACCTCTCTAAAGAAACACGCAATAGAGATATTGGGTTTCCAGCAATTCGTAATGAATTATTACTACTTAAAATAACGATTTCCACTCCTTATACACAAGCATACAAATATACATTATACTATAATATCTTACTAATGTTTAGTAAAGCGATATTGGTAACTATGAGTTGGACTTCCTGGAGTGGAAAATATTTGAACACGTGTAATTAGGTATCCTTTTTATACTCATGACTTTGTTAAGACACTCTAGTATTTTAAAATAACTTATTTGATGTTATTTCTTAGACATTTTAAGACGTCTGATATTGGAGAATACAAGACGGCAGTATTTTTCATATTATATTAAATTTAGTTGGATTTACACAACACATAGTTATTCTTATTTTGGATTTGTGGATTCCACAGCCTTCCAATGAATTTTCCATATCCTTATAATGTGGCACAGGAACAATAAATAAAATATTATTCAATTTGCTTTGTCATTTTCTTTACCACTTGACTATAACTAAAGTTGAATAGTAAAACAGGTTGTTTTAATTGCGAAAGTGAACAATTATTTGCCGTTGTGCAAATACGTTTGAAATACTTTAAGGTTGACCAAACGTGAAAGTCAAATATTTTTTATTATAACAAAAGTTTTAATTTTTAAATTTTTAAAAGCTTTTCTCAAATCATATTATGGCATGCAGTGCTCCTCATAAAACACTCTAAAGGAATTCCATGAAAGCAAAACCAATTGCAGGTAAAAAAAATGACGTTTATTTATTGTCATAGATGTAAAATAAATAAAATACCGTAAAATTACATAAATAAAATTAAAAATAAACAAAGATAACAGTAATTTTGTCCGCAGAAAATAAAGGAATTTTTGTGCAAGTCTTTTACTTGCTAACATTGGTAAATACATTTAAATGTACCGTTTTCAGGTCTATAACGTCAAATACCCTCAAACCGAAACTCTCAGTAAAAAGACGACTTTGGAAAATCAAAATAATTAATTTAGTTATACGTGTTAAATCTAGGCTTTGTATTTAAAAAAATTTAGCCATGCGTTTGACTTTTGTTATCCTTATTATTTTGACATTATTTTACACCAAAATAAACTGTAAACATCCAACGCAAAGTTTTCCAAATTGCCCAATAGACTATATTTATTTCAGCAGCCAACCTAAAATTGAAGAAATCTTTAGATTATATACATGGCAGCCACGTTCACTATTATCAGTAAACAAAAAATATTACGAGAAAAAATATGTGCCCAAAATGAAGAAGTATCCATCATCATTGTCAAAAACGGCATGCAATATAATAGTTGTAATAGAGCCAAAAAGAATCCCTAGCAATTTTCCAGAGTTTTCAAGATTTTTTGGCCGAGAAATTGATCGTTCAACTGACAAGATGGTATTCATTTATAGAAAAGAAAAGTTTGAAGAAATGAAATTTAATTTGACCCGTCATTTACCACAAAAATTGGTAGCTCAAATATACTTTATAATATTTTTAACAAACGCCACACAAGAATTACTAACTTTGTTGCCGCTGACCAAGCTCCTGACAAATATAGATGTCATGACACCTGAATTTGGAAACATTTGGGAACCCCGTAAAACCTTCTATTCTGGGTACTACATATCGGTGTACGAAAACAAAGAATACGGTTTTAGGAAGGAATGTTCGACAACACAGTATATGCTTAGAAAGAACAAGCTAGTAACACATTGTTTGGGAACTGGCACACTATCACCAATTGTTGAAATTTTAGCTGAACAATTAAATTTTACAGCTCTCTATTCTGAATCCACAAATCTGAAGAATGTTTGCGGATGTATTTGGCCAATAAGAATACGTTTACAAATATATGAATATTTCCCTTTAAAACAGTACTGGGTCACAGCACATGAGCGTCATGCATTCATATATTGTGAAAACCAAGAAACATTTAAACCTATATCTATGTTTATATGGACAAGCGCATTTGACCTACCGACATGGCTGTTAACTTTTATAATGGGTATTTTGGCTACCGGGCTCTTCTGTCCGTCATTCAAGTATATAAAAGCAAATTTTGTTAATATTTTCATTATTTTTCTTGGAATTCTCCTCCGCCAAAACCATGGGCAAGCAAACGTATTTCTATATGGATATTTATCCCTATCGTCTTCGATGTTGTTAACTCAATATGAAACGTACATGACGACATCTGTAATAGCTCCTTTGGACAAGGTGATTATGCGAGATTTAGGTGAACTTGTAGAAAATAAATACAAATTGTTTGAGGTAGTTGGGAAGCCATTCGGAATGTCAACTGGAGAAGTAATTACAACTTACTATCCACTTTTCAAGAAACATAACTTACTTGATAAAATGAATTCTTCCATTTTCTATTACGATAAAGATTTGGCCACAAAATCAATTTTGGCAATTAAGCATGAATACTTAACGTCAGAAAAAAAGAAAATGTTTCTTGCTGTATTCGAAAGTACATCTGATGATCACATTAGGACCCTTAAGAAAACATATCCTAACACAAAATGCGAGAAAGTATTAGAGACAGGAAGCTTGTTGCCGTTATCATGGATGTACACAGGCTGTTTTCGAAATAATTTGTACACTGTCATTCGGCAATTAGGAGAAAATGGTATCTTTAATTTTTGGCGGATCTTAACAGACATCGTACTATCCGACGGCGAATCTGATGTGATTGATTCAATATATGAATTTGCACCCATTTCTATGAATATGAAATTGCAATCAATAGTGTATATTTGCGGCAGTGTAGTCCTAGTTGCATTGGTAGCATTTGCTGTGGAATGCTTTGTTGGTTATCGGGTAGTAAGTTATGTAAAGTCTAAAACACATGCAATCGGGCGTTGGTTAGCCTTAAGGACAACGCGCTGGGCTTATGAAAGCGGCATGATGTTCTAAGCTGAAACTATTATTTATGTCTAACACACGAAGCTTTATATACAGGTATACTCATAAGATAAGACGTCGCAATAAAACATCAGTAAAAAACAAACATTAAGTTGAATAAAGTATTTGTTTCCTTTGCTAACCTTTTACTATTATATTTTAACGGTTTTGTTGTGGTTTACTATTTTGCTGACGGAGGCATCTCTTCAAAAACAAGCAATTTTTGATATATGATTTCTGAAAAGACTATAAAAACACATATGCTATTTGTTATCATGAGATAATTTTTGCTGCTTCATGGACATGCTTTTCCGATTGCTCTACATCCTTTCGCATATGTTTTTTGTTTTACTGACGATGAAAGTAAACACCATTGTAATCTTGTTACGTTACTGAAATAATAAAGAGACGTGATGAAAGAGATTTATTTACTGCTTCATTCCTCTGTTAATATTGGTAGACCCAACGGTCGAGTTTTGATATTACGATTTTGATTTCCATGGCCTCCTAACTAGACTACAAGAGAGAAACGTTCTGCTCGCAGCTCTGCCAGTCATATTGATATATTTCAGGAATATACATCATTTAAATAGATTCTACTACCTCTCTAAAGCCACACTCAATCGACACATTGGGTTTCTAACATTTCGTAATGAATTATTGCTTCTTATAATAATGTTTCTACTCATTATACTTATTGTCGTTCGCATGCATTTACTATACTATATTATTAAGGTTTAGTAAAGCGATATTGGTAACCATGAGTTTGGCAGTCTGAATGTGGAAATATTTGAGCACGAGTATGTAGGTATTTCATCCTTGAAGCTACACAATCGGGAATCCTTTTTATGCTTATCTCAATTTGTTGTTTGACCGTTTGACTTTCAAACTGTTCTATGAGGGACAGTTGGATGAAATACCGTGCTCAATTGTTTAACTGTAGTACTAAGTATCGCTGGAGTTAAAAAATATGACAATAGATTCAGCCAATTCGATAACATATTTCAGGAGTACAAGTCACCTTCGTATATTTTACCTCTCTAAAGAAACACGCAATAGAGATATTGGGTTTCCAGCAATTCGTAATGAATTATTACTACTTAAAATAACGATTTCCACTCCTTATACACAAGCATACAAATATACATTATACTATAATATCTTACTAATGTTTAGTAAAGCGATATTGGTAACTATGAGTTGGACTTCCTGGAGTGGAAAATATTTGAACACGTGTAATTAGGTATCCTTTTTATACTCATGACTTTGTTAAGACACTCTAGTATTTTAAAATAACTTATTTGATGTTATTTCTTAGACATTTTAAGACGTCTGATATTGGAGAATACAAGACGGCAGTATTTTTCATATTATATTAAATTTAGTTGGATTTACACAACACATAGTTATTCTTATTTTGGATTTGTGGATTCCACAGCCTTCCAATGAATTTTCCATATCCTTATAATGTGGCACAGGAACAATAAATAAAATATTATTCAATTTGCTTTGTCATTTTCTTTACCACTTGACTATAACTAAAGTTGAATAGTAAAACAGGTTGTTTTAATTGCGAAAGTGAACAATTATTTGCCGTTGTGCAAATACGTTTGAAATACTTTAAGGTTGACCAAACGTGAAAGTCAAATATTTTTTATTATAACAAAAGTTTTAATTTTTAAATTTTTAAAAGCTTTTCTCAAATCATATTATGGCATGCAGTGCTCCTCATAAAACACTCTAAAGGAATTCCATGAAAGCAAAACCAATTGCAGGTAAAAAAAATGACGTTTATTTATTGTCATAGATGTAAAATAAATAAAATACCGTAAAATTACATAAATAAAATTAAAAATAAACAAAGATAACAGTAATTTTGTCCGCAGAAAATAAAGGAATTTTTGTGCAAGTCTTTTACTTGCTAACATTGGTAAATACATTTAAATGTACCGTTTTCAGGTCTATAACGTCAAATACCCTCAAACCGAAACTCTCAGTAAAAAGACGACTTTGGAAAATCAAAATAATTAATTTAGTTATACGTGTTAAATCTAGGCTTTGTATTTAAAAAAATTTAGCCATGCGTTTGACTTTTGTTATCCTTATTATTTTGACATTATTTTACACCAAAATAAACTGTAAACATCCAACGCAAAGTTTTCCAAATTGCCCAATAGACTATATTTATTTCAGCAGCCAACCTAAAATTGAAGAAATCTTTAGATTATATACATGGCAGCCACGTTCACTATTATCAGTAAACAAAAAATATTACGAGAAAAAATATGTGCCCAAAATGAAGAAGTATCCATCATCATTGTCAAAAACGGCATGCAATATAATAGTTGTAATAGAGCCAAAAAGAATCCCTAGCAATTTTCCAGAGTTTTCAAGATTTTTTGGCCGAGAAATTGATCGTTCAACTGACAAGATGGTATTCATTTATAGAAAAGAAAAGTTTGAAGAAATGAAATTTAATTTGACCCGTCATTTACCACAAAAATTGGTAGCTCAAATATACTTTATAATATTTTTAACAAACGCCACACAAGAATTACTAACTTTGTTGCCGCTGACCAAGCTCCTGACAAATATAGATGTCATGACACCTGAATTTGGAAACATTTGGGAACCCCGTAAAACCTTCTATTCTGGGTACTACATATCGGTGTACGAAAACAAAGAATACGGTTTTAGGAAGGAATGTTCGACAACACAGTATATGCTTAGAAAGAACAAGCTAGTAACACATTGTTTGGGAACTGGCACACTATCACCAATTGTTGAAATTTTAGCTGAACAATTAAATTTTACAGCTCTCTATTCTGAATCCACAAATCTGAAGAATGTTTGCGGATGTATTTGGCCAATAAGAATACGTTTACAAATATATGAATATTTCCCTTTAAAACAGTACTGGGTCACAGCACATGAGCGTCATGCATTCATATATTGTGAAAACCAAGAAACATTTAAACCTATATCTATGTTTATATGGACAAGCGCATTTGACCTACCGACATGGCTGTTAACTTTTATAATGGGTATTTTGGCTACCGGGCTCTTCTGTCCGTCATTCAAGTATATAAAAGCAAATTTTGTTAATATTTTCATTATTTTTCTTGGAATTCTCCTCCGCCAAAACCATGGGCAAGCAAACGTATTTCTATATGGATATTTATCCCTATCGTCTTCGATGTTGTTAACTCAATATGAAACGTACATGACGACATCTGTAATAGCTCCTTTGGACAAGGTGATTATGCGAGATTTAGGTGAACTTGTAGAAAATAAATACAAATTGTTTGAGGTAGTTGGGAAGCCATTCGGAATGTCAACTGGAGAAGTAATTACAACTTACTATCCACTTTTCAAGAAACATAACTTACTTGATAAAATGAATTCTTCCATTTTCTATTACGATAAAGATTTGGCCACAAAATCAATTTTGGCAATTAAGCATGAATACTTAACGTCAGAAAAAAAGAAAATGTTTCTTGCTGTATTCGAAAGTACATCTGATGATCACATTAGGACCCTTAAGAAAACATATCCTAACACAAAATGCGAGAAAGTATTAGAGACAGGAAGCTTGTTGCCGTTATCATGGATGTACACAGGCTGTTTTCGAAATAATTTGTACACTGTCATTCGGCAATTAGGAGAAAATGGTATCTTTAATTTTTGGCGGATCTTAACAGACATCGTACTATCCGACGGCGAATCTGATGTGATTGATTCAATATATGAATTTGCACCCATTTCTATGAATATGAAATTGCAATCAATAGTGTATATTTGCGGCAGTGTAGTCCTAGTTGCATTGGTAGCATTTGCTGTGGAATGCTTTGTTGGTTATCGGGTAGTAAGTTATGTAAAGTCTAAAACACATGCAATCGGGCGTTGGTTAGCCTTAAGGACAACGCGCTGGGCTTATGAAAGCGGCATGATGTTCTAAGCTGAAACTATTATTTATGTCTAACACACGAAGCTTTATATACAGGTATACTCATAAGATAAGACGTCGCAATAAAACATCAGTAAAAAACAAACATTAAGTTGAATAAAGTATTTGTTTCCTTTGCTAACCTTTTACTATTATATTTTAACGGTTTTGTTGTGGTTTACTATTTTGCTGACGGAGGCATCTCTTCAAAAACAAGCAATTTTTGATATATGATTTCTGAAAAGACTATAAAAACACATATGCTATTTGTTCTCATGAGATAATTTTTGCTGCTTCATGGACATGCTTTTCCGATTGCTCTACATCCTTTCGCATATGTTTTTTGTTTTACTGACGATGAAAGTAAACACCATTGTAATCTTGTTACGTTACTGAAATAATAAAGAGACGTGATGAAAGAGATTTATTTACTGCTTCATTCCTCTGTTAATATTGGTAGACCCAACGGTCGAGTTTTGATATTACGATTTTGATTTCCATGGCCTCCTAACTAGACTACAAGAGAGAAACGTTCTGCTCGCAGCTCTGCCAGTCATATTGATATATTTCAGGAATATACATCATTTAAATAGATTCTACTACCTCTCTAAAGCCACACTCAATCGACACATTGGGTTTCTAACATTTCGTAATGAATTATTGCTTCTTATAATAATGTTTCTACTCATTATACTTATTGTCGTTCGCATGCATTTACTATACTATATTATTAAGGTTTAGTAAAGCGATATTGGTAACCATGAGTTTGGCAGTCTGAATGTGGAAATATTTGAGCACGAGTATGTAGGTATTTCATCCTTGAAGCTACACAATCGGGAATCCTTTTTATGCTTATCTCAATTTGTTGTTTGACCGTTTGACTTTCAAACTGTTCTATGAGGGACAGTTGGATGAAACACCGTGCTCAATTGTTTAACTGTAGTACTAAGTATCGCTGGAGTTAAAAAATATGACAATAGATTCAGCCAATTCGATAACATATTTCAGGAGTACAAGTCACCTTCGTATATTTTACCTCTCTAAAGAAACGCGCAATAGAGATATTGGGTTTCCAGCAATTCGTAATGAATTATTACTACTTAAAATAACGATTTCCACTCCTTATACACAAGCATACAAATATACATTATACTATAATATCTTACTAATGTTTAGTAAAGCGATATTGGTAACTATGAGTTGGACTTCCTGGAGTGGAAAATATTTGAACACGTGTAATTAGGTATCCTTTTTATACTCATGACTTTGTTAAGACACTCTAGTATTTTAAAATAACTTATTTGATGTTATTTCTTAGACATTTTAAGACGTCTGATATTGGAGAATACAAGACGGCAGTATTTTTCATATTATATTAAATTTAGTTGGATTTACACAACACATAGTTATTCTTATTTTGGATTTGTGGATTCCACAGCCTTCCAATGAATTTTCCATATCCTTATAATGTGGCACAGGAACAATAAATAAAATATTATTCAATTTGCTTTGTCATTTTCTTTACCACTTGACTATAACTAAAGTTGAATAGTAAAACAGGTTGTTTTAATTGCGAAAGTGAACAATTATTTGCCGTTGTGCAAATACGTTTGAAATACTTTAAGGTTGACCAAACGTGAAAGTCAAATATTTTTTATTATAACAAAAGTTTTAATTTTTAAATTTTTAAAAGCTTTTCTCAAATCATATTATGGCATGCAGTGCTCCTCATAAAACACTCTAAAGGAATTCCATGAAAGCAAAACCAATTGCAGGTAAAAAAAATGACGTTTATTTATTGTCATAGATGTAAAATAAATAAAATACCGTAAAATTACATAAATAAAATTAAAAATAAACAAAGATAACAGTAATTTTGTCCGCAGAAAATAAAGGAATTTTTGTGCAAGTCTTTTACTTGCTAACATTGGTAAATACATTTAAATGTACCGTTTTCAGGTCTATAACGTCAAATACCCTCAAACCGAAACTCTCAGTAAAAAGACGACTTTGGAAAATCAAAATAAATAATTTAGTTATACGTGTTAAAACTAGACTTTGTATTTAAAAAAATTTAGCCATGCGTTTGACTTTTGTTATCCTTATTATTTTGACATTATTTTACACCAAAATAAACTGTAAACATCCAACGCAAAGTTTTCCAAATTGCCCAATAGACTATATTTATTTCAGCAGCCAACCTAAAATTGAAGAAATCTTTAGATTATATACATGGCAGCCACGTTCACTATTATCAGTAAACAAAAAATATTACGAGAAAAAATATGTGCCCAAAATGAAGAAGTATCCATCATCATTGTCAAAAACGGCATGCAATATAATAGTTGTAATAGAGCCAAAAAGAATCCCTAGCAATTTTCCAGAGTTTTCAAGATTTTTTGGCCGAGAAATTGATCGTTCAACTGACAAGATGGTATTCATTTATAGAAAAGAAAAGTTTGAAGAAATGAAATTTAATTTGACCCGTCATTTACCACAAAAATTGGTAGCTCAAATATACTTTATAATATTTTTAACAAACGCCACACAAGAATTACTAACTTTGTTGCCGCTGACCAAGCTCCTGACAAATATAGATGTCATGACACCTGAATTTGGAAACATTTGGGAACCCCGTAAAACCTTCTATTCTGGGTACTACATATCGGTGTACGAAAACAAAGAATACGGTTTTAGGAAGGAATGTTCGACAACACAGTATATGCTTAGAAAGAACAAGCTAGTAACACATTGTTTGGGAACTGGCACACTATCACCAATTGTTGAAATTTTAGCTGAACAATTAAATTTTACAGCTCTCTATTCTGAATCCACAAATCTGAAGAATGTTTGCGGATGTATTTGGCCAATAAGAATACGTTTACAAATATATGAATATTTCCCTTTAAAACAGTACTGGGTCACAGCACATGAGCGTCATGCATTCATATATTGTGAAAACCAAGAAACATTTAAACCTATATCTATGTTTATATGGACAAGCGCATTTGACCTACCGACATGGCTGTTAACTTTTATAATGGGTATTTTGGCTACCGGGCTCTTCTGTCCGTCATTCAAGTATATAAAAGCAAATTTTGTTAATATTTTCATTATTTTTCTTGGAATTCTCCTCCGCCAAAACCATGGGCAAGCAAACGTATTTCTATATGGATATTTATCCCTATCGTCTTCGATGTTGTTAACTCAATATGAAACGTACATGACGACATCTGTAATAGCTCCTTTGGACAAGGTGATTATGCGAGATTTAGGTGAACTTGTAGAAAATAAATACAAATTGTTTGAGGTAGTTGGGAAGCCATTCGGAATGTCAACTGGAGAAGTAATTACAACTTACTATCCACTTTTCAAGAAACATAACTTACTTGATAAAATGAATTCTTCCATTTTCTATTACGATAAAGATTTGGCCACAAAATCAATTTTGGCAATTAAGCATGAATACTTAACGTCAGAAAAAAAGAAAATGTTTCTTGCTGTATTCGAAAGTACATCTGATGATCACATTAGGACCCTTAAGAAAACATATCCTAACACAAAATGCGAGAAAGTATTAGAGACAGGAAGCTTGTTGCCGTTATCATGGATGTACACAGGCTGTTTTCGAAATAATTTGTACACTGTCATTCGGCAATTAGGAGAAAATGGTATCTTTAATTTTTGGCGGATCTTAACAGACATCGTACTATCCGACGGCGAATCTGATGTGATTGATTCAATATATGAATTTGCACCCATTTCTATGAATATGAAATTGCAATCAATAGTGTATATTTGCGGCAGTGTAGTCCTAGTTGCATTGGTAGCATTTGCTGTGGAATGCTTTGTTGGTTATCGGGTAGTAAGTTATGTAAAGTCTAAAACACATGCAATCGGGCGTTGGTTAGCCTTAAGGACAACGCGCTGGGCTTATGAAAGCGGCATGATGTTCTAAGCTGAAACTATTATTTATGTCTAACACACGAAGCTTTATATACAGGTATACTCATAAGATAAGACGTCGCAATAAAACATCAGTAAAAAACAAACATTAAGTTGAATAAAGTATTTGTTTCCTTTGCTAACCTTTTACTATTATATTTTAACGGTTTTGTTGTGGTTTACTATTTTGCTGACGGAGGCATCTCTTCAAAAACAAGCAATTTTTGATATATGATTTCTGAAAAGACTATAAAAACACATATGCTATTTGTTATCATGAGATAATTTTTGCTGCTTCATGGACATGCTTTTCCGATTGCTCTACATCCTTTCGCATATGTTTTTTGTTTTACTGACGATGAAAGTAAACACCATTGTAATCTTGTTACGTTACTGAAATAATAAAGAGACGTGATGAAAGAGATTTATTTACTGCTTCATTCCTCTGTTAATATTGGTAGACCCAACGGTCGAGTTTTGATATTACGATTTTGATTTCCATGGCCTCCTAACTAGACTACAAGAGAGAAACGTTCAGCTCGCAGCTCTGCCAGTCATATTGATATATTTCAGGAATATACATCATTTAAATAGATTCTACTACCTCTCTAAAGCCACACTCAATCGACACATTCGGTTTCTAACATTTCGTAATGAATTATTGCTTTTTATTATAATGATTTCTACTCATTATACTTATTGTCATTCGCATGTACATTTACTATACTATATTATTAAGGTTTAGTAATGCGGCATTGGTTACCGTAACCATGTGTTTGGCATATAGAAATATTTGAGAAAATATTTCATGAACTTGAGATACCATATTGAAGCTAACCATTGATATTTCGTCTATGATTATAGTATCCATATCCGAAAGCTTTGTTGCAATATTATTACAAAAATCTGCTGATAATTAAACTAACATGCTCCATATCGACAGTGCACTGCTACACAGAAATCTACAAGCATTGTTATCCTTCGCAGTTGGAACAGTTTTCTCATTAATTTTAACTGTATTGTTGAACTTTGTTGCAATTAGCATATTATTATCGTCGCATATATTTTTCGCAGCACATACATACAAACCTGTGCATTTCTTTAACCTCCTTATGAAATTCTGGTACTGATCTTTTATTTGTGGCATCAACTAAATCATGGCTACTCTTTCTGCATTGTATTATACAGAACAATGACATTGAATAAAGTTTTCAGTCTTTATCGAATTGTTTGTTTCAATTATTGTTATTTTGCATTAAGAAAACGACTACAGGTGAATATAGATCCCAGGTTCAATTTTGTATTACGTCGCCCCATTTTTAGGTGTTTGGATTTCTTTGGCAATTTTCCTAAACTGGGTTTTACTATAGGGGTGAGGTGATACTATGGTTAGCCTACACATTAGTTCACATTGTATACTTGAACTTTGTTGCAATTAGCATATTATTATAGTCGCATATATTTTTCGCAGCACATACATACAAACCTGTGCATTTCTTTAACCTCCTTATGAAATTCTGTTACTGATCTTTTTTTGTGGCATCAACTAAATCATGGCTACTCTTTCTGCATTGCATTATGCAGAACAATCGCATTGAATACATTTTTCAGTCGTTATCGAATAAATGTACAAATATAGTATTCGTAACCGACCATGCTAGTAGATTTCAGTCTTTCTCTTTGTTTCAATTTCAGCAGCAGTCAGAATTTCAGAAAAAACTTCAGCTTTAAAATCGACATCGATTCTAATTGATAACTTTTGGTATCTAAATGGGGTCGAACCGAAATGCTTTTAAATAGTACACATAGCCTTTGCTGCGGATTTTTATTTCATGTCCCTCAAATGATATTGAGAAAACAAAATGTTAATTCGAAATCCCATCGACGATAGCTATACTACACAGGCACGCCAAACTATCCAGAAGGGGAACTGAATTTCCACAATTTCAATTTCATGTGTTATAGAAAAAGAAGTCTTTCGTTTTATGCTGATTAATAACATTCTGTAACAGTCATTAGTGTCAACTGTTCAAATTATAGAATCTTAAATATTTATCTAACTATAAACACAGCGTACCATAACTAGAGGATTCAGAGAGCGACATAAATAAGAAAATTGTCATTTAAGCCACGTTTTCTTGCTCCAAATCAGCAACAATTCTTTATTACTGTGCCAACATGACGTGGCCACTAATAATTTTAGGACTTATTACTTTAGTGTCAGTTTTTGCTTCTTCTTCCTACACAGCTAATTATAAATACAGAAAGGAGGAATGCCAAGTGGAGGGTATTAGAAATATTTAGACTAAATATTTATTGAGTGTATTATCAAAATCGTATGACCATAAAATACTAGGCTATATATGTGTGTGTGTCAGCAATATTACTGGGTTTGTAATTGTTTCTAGTTGTTTCAGCAAAATTACTAGGTTATAGTATTTATGTCATCATGATGTGGTTGTTAAGATATGTGCAAGTTGTGCGGCATAAATATTATGTATGATTATTATGCATGTTTGACATTGTATTGTAAGGTATATAAACAATGTGGTCTGCTAATAAAATCATTCTGTTCGATTTGATTCGTTCGTGATGAGCTAATGGATGAATTTGTTGCATATCAGTTGCATAGGAAAAATTCATGTTACACGTTATCGGCACTTATTGAGTATTTTGCTAATGAAATTTTGAATTTCGGTGGTGTGATTTACTCTGGCTCTGGAACTCGGTTTTGAGTTCGGTTTTATGAAAGTCTAAAAAAGGCTTTGCGGGATCAGTTCGGCTTGTGTACTCATATATAGAGTTGTAACACTGTAAGCCTTTGGGATCCAAAAAAGGTTGAGTTCTCTGGTTTGAGAATTGAAGACTCAAAAAGGTCTTGTCTGTTTTTCTGGTTTGAAATTCAGGTGTCCAAAAAGTTCTGTTTTTCTGGTTTGAAATTCAGGTGTCCAAAAAGTTCTGTTTTTCTGGTTTGAAATTCAGGTGTCCTAAAAGTTCTGTTTTTCTGGTTTGAAATTCAGGTGTCCAAAAAGTTCTGTTTTTCTGGTTTTGAAATTCAGGTGTTCAAAAAGTTCTGCTTCTCGGGTGTACGAGATTCAGGGGTTGAGAAAGTTGAATTCTCTGGTTTGTAAGGAACCGGGACATTACTTCAGAATGTCGAAGTCTTCTTACAAAGTTGATTTTTCGGGGATTAAGAAATTGGAGTCTGCCAATGAGTATCCTATATGGAAAATGATGCTCGACAATTTATTGTGGGCAGGAAGTTTGCATGAAGTTGCGTCCGGTACTGAAACCAGGCCGACTACTGATGCGGCTAAGCAAAAGACATGGGATATTGCGAATCGCGCTAGTTTGGCGATTATAGTGGGTACTGTAAGCGAAAAAATTGTCGGTCAAATTTTTGCTTGTGCCACTGCTACAGATATTCTGACAAAGATAGAAGCTACTTATGGAAAGACTTCTAAGTGGTCTAAGCAGGATCTCATTCAGGATTTTTTTAGAATGAGTTTGGGTGAGAATTCACCGCTGGAGCTTGTTAATAAACTCCAGACGTTGGCTGGTCAACTGAATTCCCTAGGGTACAAGGGATTGGATGATCCAGCGATTGTGGGCAAAGTTTTGCATGAATTGCGAGGCCCAAAGTATGAAAGTTTTGTTCAGGCGTAGGATGTGCTCCCTGATGCGGACAAGAAAGTATCGACATTGGTTCAGAAACTGCAAATTCTGGAGAACCGACAACTAGACTGGGAGGAAAAGTCTGTTGGCTGTGACAGAGCATTTGTGGGCAAGAAACCCAAGGGTGCAGGAAAAAATGTCACGTGTTACTTCTGTAAAAAGGAAGGGCATTTCCGAAGGGACTGTAAGGCGTATCAACAGTTCAAAGAAAAGAAAGAATCAGAAAAAGGCAAGAGTGATGGCAATCGCTCCTTTGCAGGCACAGCGGACATGGCGCTTATGGCGCATGGCAAGCCTAAGTTTGAAATTGCTCCCAAGGATTTTACGGTACAGGAGGATTTTACCTGGTACTGCGATAGTGGGGCGAGTGGTCATGTGTGTGGCCGTTTGAGTTGGTTTTCTGATTTTGAATGGTTCAAAACTCCGAAAAGGTTAAAAATTGCTTCGGGAGATTGTGTTCAGTATCCTGGCAAAGGGACAGTAAAAGTCCAGGCATGGATTTCTGGCAGTTGGCGAGTGGTAGAGTTACGAGATGTTCTTTATCTTCCGACTGGTGTAAATTTACTCTCGGTAAATAAGGCGTTGCAAAAAGGGTATAGCACAAGAAGTACAATATTGGGTACCACCTTCTATAACAAGGAGGGTAAGACATCTTTGCAAGCGGTAATGCAACCTGATGGTATGCAGGTTATGGTTTTTAGGCCAGTAGTGGAAGCAACAGCGTTGTCAGCTATTGCATGTAAAAACCAGGAAATTGATAAAGCTATATGTCATTATCAAACTGTTACTGGAAGTAAAGAGTTAGATAAGGAGGAGGGAAATATAGCAGAAGATGTTGTCAATGTACGGGAACAGCAGGTTCGTGCTGGTGTACTTGAACAAAAAGTTTTGGAAAAGATTCCGGCTTATGGGATTCTTGGAGAAACAGATTTTATTTTGAGGAGGGCTGCTTTGAATGTAGTACTCAAAGGGTTAATCGTGTTATCATTGGTAATGATAATGGTGACTGGAACGTTTGGGTTTTCTGAAAAAATTCCAACAAGTCTGAAGAATGCCAGCAGCATGGCGTATATTGTGGAGCCGATGTTCTTTGAGAATTGGAGTATTCTGGACAGGGATCATATTCTGGATAAGGATCGTATTCTGGAAACTGGCATCATTGAGATCAACGGAGACTTCGTTCAGGAGAGGATTCGTCATCGAGGAGGTGGAGGATTTCAAGGATTAGGACAAGGAACGACTTTACGATTTTCAATAATAAGGAGGGTATTAGAAATATTTAGACTAAATATTTATTGAGTGTATTATCAAAATCGTATGACCATAAAATACTAGGCTATATATGTGTGTGTGTCAGCAATATTACTGGGTTTGTAATTGTTTCTAGTTGTTTCAGCAAAATTACTAGGTTATAGTATTTATGTCATCATGATGTGGTTGTTAAGATATGTGCAAGTTGTGCGGCATAAATATTATGTATGATTATTATGCATGTTTGACATTGTATTGTAAGGTATATAAACAATGTGGTCTGCTAATAAAATCATTCTGTTCGATTTGATTCGTTCGTGATGAGCTAATGGATGAATTTGTTGCATATCAGTTGCATAGGAAAAATTCATGTTACAAAAACATGAATATCTAAATGGGGTCGAACCGAAATGCTTTTAAATAGGAAAAATTCATGTTACAAAAACATGAATATCTAAATGGGGTCGAACCGAAATGCTTTTAAATAGTACACATAGCCTTTGCTGCGGATTTTTATTTCATGTCCCTCAAATGATATTGAGAAAACAAAATGTTAATTCGAAATCCCATCGACGGCAGCTATACTACACAGGCACGCCAAACTATCCAGAAGGGGAACTGAATTTCCACAATTTCAATTTCATGTGTTATAGAAAAAGAAGTCTTTCGTTTTATGCTGATTAATAACATTCTGTAACAGTCATTAGTGTCAACTGTTCAAATTATAGAATCTTAAATATTTATCTAACTATAAACACAGCGTACCATAACTAGAGGATTCAGAGAGCGACATAAATAAGAAAATTGTCATTTAAGCCACGTTTTCTTGCTCCAAATCAGCAACAATTCTTTATTACTGTGCCAACATGACGTGGCCACTA
This sequence comes from Yoshiicerus persimilis, assembly GCA_020352615.2. NCBI lineage: Eukaryota > Metazoa > Arthropoda > Collembola > Entomobryomorpha > Tomoceridae > Yoshiicerus > Yoshiicerus persimilis. Next base: position 84,238,171 of record CM036940.2, read on the forward strand.
ATAATTTTAGGACTTATTACTTTAGTGTCAGTTTTTGCTTCTTCTTCCTACACAGCTAATTCTAAATACAGAAAGGAGGAATGCCAAGTGGAGGGTAACTACCAGATCACAGGGAAATTCATCGAATTGAATAACATGACAGTGTACGAGACCGGCGACAGTTCCACCTGCAGAGCCATAATTATTGGTTACGATGTCTTCGGTTTACTCAATAATAACAACATTCAACAAGTGGCGGATATAATTGCCAAATGTTTCGGCTACAAAGTTGTCATTCCCGATTTCTTCCGCGGCAATGCCGTTAATCTCACAAATTTTACACTCACACCGGAAAAGTAAGTTGTCCATTCGAAAGAAACTTTTTTGGATTACTTAAGGTTTTTAATTGTTCCGCCAATTATATGTTTTACATTTTAATACAGACTGGCAGAAGTTTACGCCTTCATTGCAGAACATGGTAATTGGACCACAACTGTGGGGAAAGATTTCTTGACCGTAATGAACTACTATAGAGCGGAAGGAATGAAACAAATTGGTGTAATCGGTTTCTGTTGGGGAGGCTACATGGCCACTCAAGCGTCTATAGAATTCCCCGAACTACACGCTGCTGGTTTGATTCATCCTTTTTTGGCGTTTGACCAGAAAGCTGAAGATGTCCAAGCCCCATGTTTCTTCTACCTAGTAAAGATGAACCTGACATGGTAAATTTACTTTATTTGCTTCTTTTATTCGCTAGAACTATTTTAAGTGATCATTTTGAACTTAAGCTATTTCTATTTTTCACTAGGTAGCTTTCTTCGGAACCCTACGACTGAAATTTGGAAGAAACTGCGGCCTACGAGTTTTTCATAACATGCCCCATGGATTTGCTGGGGCTCAGGGGAACTTCAGTGATCCCCTCAATAAATATAGAGTTAACCAAGTCATTCAAATTCTGGGCTACTTTTTTGATTACAATTTTAGTGTGTGCTATAAATTTTGACATCACAAGAAATATTCTTGTTTATCTCGTTAGTTGCTACTTAAAATATTTTTAAATTGTGTCCACATTAAATAGCTATAGGAAATAAATGAAAATATAAAAACAAATATCTCTGTGGAGCAGAAACAATTTTTGTTTACAATTTTGTTTATCATATCATGATGACAACTGGGGCAATTAGTCAGCAAATTATTGCACAAAAATTTATAATACTTTTGTCATCTCACTTATTTACTTCTAGTGGGTTATTGGTTCAATGGTAATAATTATTTTAACCTAAGTGAATGCCTTGTATTATTATCTGTATGAGTCATGAAATATATCTATAGGCAATAATGGTGAGGTTGTCATTCAATATGTCTCTTTAAGAATATTCAGTAATAGTGTGAAAAGACCCTCCTTATCTATTCAAGGTGTTCTCCACCACGTGGTCTACCCTAGCTAGGTATAGGAGGTTTAATATACTTTGAAACAACATTATTGACTTTAATACTTGAAAGGAACATTAAACGGGAAGGATATACTGCTATTACTAGTTATAACAAGGTAAGGTATGGTACCGATATAGACAACACAAGGAAAATTTAACTCAACACCACTGGGAATCGAAGCTAGTTCTCTCCCCCCAAGTCTCGTGTACACTTGACTGAAGCCACTGTGGTGCGGTGAATGGAGCCCTTCTATTTCCTCCATTCATCGCTCTTACTGTCTATCTGTCTCGCAGTGCCCTGGTCTAAGCTTCAGCTTCTCATCCCCTTTAGTCAAATTAAACCCTATACCTACTGGGGATGGGGCATGTACGGCTCTCGTAAGTTCTCGTAGCGGCCTGTAGTTCATTTTTGAGCGTTCGTCTATTAGCGTCTAGCGTTCGTCTGCCTAGTCTTGTGCTACAATGTTTCATGTACAGGTTCGAAAGGGCAACGGCAATCTAGGGTCTAGCTAGTGCGGGTAATCCCTTGCATCCACTAACTAGCCCTACTAACTATACAAGACTGGCCTGAGCTATCGACTATTATCGCTTGGCTATGTGAGAGCTAGCTGGGGCTGGAGTAGAGGGTGTACGTTGAAGCACACCTTACTCACCTTTGTACCCCGCATCTTGTGAAAAGACCCTCCTTATCTATTCAAGGTGTTCTCCACCACGTGGTCTACCCTAGCTAGGTATAGGAGGTTTAATATACTTTGAAACAACATTATTGACTTTAATACTTGAAAGGAACATTAAACGGGAAGGATATACTGCTATTACTAGTTATAACAAGGTAAGGTATGGTACAGATATAGACAACACAAGGAAAATTTAACTCAACACCACTGGGAATCGAAGCTAGTTCTCTCCCCCCAAGTCTCGTGTACACTTGACTGAAGCCACTGTGGTGCGGTGAATGGAGCCCTTCTATTTCCTCCATTCATCGCTCTTACTGTCTATCTGTCTCGCAGTGCCCTGGTCTAAGCTTCAGCTTCTCAATAGTAATAGGTAAGTTTTACTGAATCAATGTTTAAATCTTTGCTTAAAAGATTTTAAACGTCTGATGTTCAAATTTATAATTTAAAGAATTCCATAATTTACAGTGATGTAATGTGAGTGTTTGTGAGTGATGAGACATATTTTCATATTTCCATTCTCAGTTACTGCAAGTTAGTAACGAAAAATCTTCTTCGACATGGTTGGTGGAAGAACTTAAAGACAATTCTGATTTTCCTAAATGAAAACGAGTTTAAGTATTGCATTAGGATCGGCTTCCATTAAGTAAAAAAGCGAAGATTTATTAAGATTTTGCTAAATAGAAATGCGTTTTCGTAAATTAACGAATTATTCCCATTTGCCTATAAAAGACAAAAAAACTTCAAAGAATTAGCAACTATAGGATTGTGAAATTTTTTTCATGCGATCAATCACTAGAACTTTCGTTTTACTGCATTTGTAATGAAGACCAGTATTAGCATTAGCATTCTACTTACTATTGTTAATTTTAACGCTATTGTTCAGTTTGGGCTGGTTAACATTGTAATGTGCAAAAATTAGTTCACATACGGCAATAACATTATTTGCAAATAATGCACCATTTATCACCAGAATAGCTTTTCTATAATAACTGTCTATATGCAAATTATATCTAACATATAATGGTGTAACTGGAATTTGATAAGCATTAAATAACAATGGAACTAATTGGAAATTCCCTTTCCAAAATAGGCTACTTCTGATGTATGACCTCTAAAAAAAGCATGGAAAACTCAAAAATAAAGAACGTGTAATCGACGTTAGGGTAGACTACTTTTTCTGCTTCTTCGTCATTCTTTTGCTAAATGCTTTTCGCAATGGAATGTGCTTTTTACTGACGAAGGAATTTACATAATGATAACCTTGGTACCTTATTGGAAGAATAAGAGGAGCGATGGAAGAGGTTTATGATTCATTCTTTGCTTAATATTGCCAAATCTCAGGGTTGAGTTAGCCTTGTATTTATTTTTTACATAACAATATTTATTGTAATGTCCATAACAGCGAGTTTTTTTATTGATCCGCTACAAAAATTCCTTCCATTTAGGTTTGCTAAAAAGCAATTTTGACACGCTTTCTTTTTATCAATTGTAGAGAATACTAACAATTGAACATAAAACCTGCTAAGCTATGAAACGATCTGAAAAGTGAAACGTTCACGATAGTTCTTTGATTGCTGAACTTATTACGCAATTCCCACTCTTAGACTGTTATTTATTGAATGGTAATAATTTATTTATTAATGAGTAGGTATGCATAAATAAATTATTAGTGTTTCTTTATTTTACTTTTGCTATAGAATTATATCCGTTTTGCAATAGTACTAATATACTATTTTCTACTCATGATTCCAGTTAGTATAGTTAATATCCCAGTAGTGGCGTCAGTATTTTACGGGCAGAATAAAGAGAGTTGTTAATAGATCATTTACTATCTCATTATTTGCTTAATGCTAAACATTTTAGCCCACATCATGGTCGAGTTTTCCTTGTATTTAGTATTTCCAAAACAATTGATATTAATTATAATGTTCATAACAAGGTTTTCTAACAGAAATGTAATTTAGACACGCTTTTTCTATTAAATTGTAAAAAATACAAACATTTGCACATTAAATCTATAGAACGAAGAACCGATCTGCTGGGTGCAGATTTGTAAATTTCGCAAAAGTTTTATGAATGCTTCTCGGATGACACAATTCACACCTTTTGAAGGTTAAATTTAAATGGCGATAGTTTATTTATCAGCTTACAAGCACATTATGGTGATTTAATTTAGTAATTCATCAAATGAAACTTAAACATTTTTTCTTTTCATATTTCGATGTTGGTAGATATTTACATATCTTTAACACTTTTCATTAGTTTGAAAACCTTAAAATAAACGCAATAATGAAGTACTTTAAAGTGAAATGAAAAGTTCACAATTGAAAGAAAGAACCTAAGACGACTCCATAACGCTCCCATCGTGTTAGGAATGCACTCCGCCCATTGTTTCTTAGGAGAGTAGCCTTAACTTTGATTTAAGCTTAAAGCACTAAGTTTACTTAATAGAATATACCTACTGACATTGGCCTTTTAAAAATAGACATGCAAACGCTTACATAGTAAATAATCTTATTAGAAGTTTTTCTTTCTCCACGGGTAAATTCTACATTGATACACCTGAACGTTCTCATACACTTTGTACTGAAAGTTTGCTAAAGCCGTGACCGTAACTATTAGCTATGCAGAGTTTTAGTGATGCAAAGTATTTGAACACAATTAAGCATCCTTTTTACTACATGTTTATATCGATGCGGTATACTAGTATTATAATGCATGCTGTCTCGTCCTATGTGATGAATTTAAATGTTATAAATTTTACACCAGTTTGGCAAAATCTTAGAATTTTTTGTAAATAATTCATTTTAAATAAAAAATGCTTAGTGTAAAAGTTGTATCATATTTACAATAAACTTACTTTAAAATCCTGTTAAAACCAGATTATAAGCAAGTACAATTCTCAAATTTTATCCACACTTTATTTAAATACATGCATATCAATTTTAATAATGTTTGCAGTACAAAATATTAAGTCAAACCTTTATAAATATTTTGATTGTAATACAGTAATATAAATGTATTCTACATCTTTTAAAGAAAAAAACAGTTTTTGCAATTTCTTACATCTATTAATACTATTTAAAGTAACACATTCCATTAAGTTTTCATAGCTGGTATAATTTTTATTTAGTCACTTTCCCGTTCCCATTCCATTACCTTTTAAGTTGCCTGCATGCAGCTGAAGTTGCAATTATTTCCCATTCCACTGCAAAGTACATTCTGACCTAGAATTCAATCAGAATGTCTGCCGGCATTTAACACCATGGCATTCAGTTTTGTTTTACCAACTGCAAACTGCATTGTCATGCAAAGTTCAACATTTTACTCTTTGACATTGGGTTTAAGCATTCATTCAATACCCTATTCAGATTTTTGTTTGTACGTTTTGATACTGAGCAATGAGATGTACATATTCTGTACTCAGATTCCTGGTGATCTAAATGAATCTTGAGTAGATTATTAATGACCAACTCAATGCGCTTCAATAATTATAGCTATTACTAATTTCTATTAATACTTGGCGAGTGTAGAACAAGTAAAACTTATTCTTCTTATTTTTACTCACAAACCTTTTTCTCAAAACTCCGTGTAGTAATTGGTAAAGCTGAAGATAGGTACATGGACAATTCTTGATACGAATACACACAAAATGAAATTCATCAGCCACCTCATTGAATTTTGAAGAGTACATGGCATGTTATCAAAAATTACTATGGCATAGTCAGCATTTATAAAATTCTAGTGGTATCACGTGACTATGTATTAAATAAAGATTTCAGGTTCCTGTATTTTACCTAGAATTAGCTAGAGTGACTGCCATAAGGAAATCACAAATGTCAATATATCTAATATCTCAATATATACCTCAATGTTTTCCTTTGATGAATCGCTCAATTTGAGATTAAAGTGTGAAATCATCCGCTTTGAAAAATGTTGGTATCCATTACAAAGTAAATAACAGCAATCTTCGCGTAAAATTTGTAGAAAATGTGCAGCAGTTTCATCACAATATCTAAAAATTAAATTAGTTTTTCTCCTGAAAGATTAAATTAATTTTTTTAGATTGCTACTATTTTATTGTTTTGTAATGGACAACTGCATGTTAAGGCAACTTACTGTGAAGGATTAAACAACACGGTTAATATGCCGTCGATTTCTGTAAAAGTACAACCCTTATGCAAAATTCTCAAACAGATAGTGTCACTTTCTACGTTAAAAATTTTCTTTAACAAAGCTTCTTCCCTATTTCGAAATTATCCTCTGAGAGGTAAATAATTTTACTAATATTCCCATTTCTGCAGTTTTGACCATTAAAGTTCAAATTTCTTTTATTTGCAATTAAAATTGAATTATTGTACTCTTGGGAATTTGATTGCAAAGAAAAGTTACTGTGAGTTCTATCTCATAACCGAAATACCCATCAGTGGTATGCACTGACTTTTATGACGTTGGCAAACAAAAAATGGAGTAAATAATGTTTTGTAAATCGAAACACATTTAACTCGAGAGTAGGAATGGGCTTCCATTTGTCAAAGTCAAGATCTGCTAGATTTGGTTAAATCAAAACACATTTTCTGTAAATTGGGAATTAATATTGCGAATTAATCTTATTTGCTTTTAAAAGTCAATAATAATTGTAATTACACAGAAATGTGGAATTATCATGTGTGCAATCAATCGCCCTATCTACTGTTGTTTACTAACTACTTTTGTTTGTAGTATTTATTTTAGAATACGTCGATCAACCGTTCGTAAATTACAGAAAAGCTAAAACTGGAGAAAACATTTCCTACAAATTTGACAATCAAACTGCTTTTCACATCGAGATCGTATACGTTTTGTTAAACTGAATTTTTCAGTGAAACGTTTTTTAAACATTTCACATTCGAATTATCTTTCTCCTGTAAGGCGTTTTACATGCAAGTTTAAATTACCTTTATACGAGAAATCTTTGTGACAAATATTACATTGAAAAGGTTTCTTCCTTGTATGAACTAGTGCATGCCTTTTCAACAGAGATGGCCAATAAAATCTTTTGCCACAGACACTACATTGACATCAAAAAGGTGTCTCTTTTAAATGAATCATTTCGTGATCTTTTAAAACCGATGCGTATATAAAACGTTTGCGACAAACTGCACATTCAAAAGATTTGTCTTCTGCATCACATCGTTCATGCACTTTTGGACCACCCAAAGAGTTATATCTTTTACCATAGGTGCTGGATTCGAATGGTGTTTCCTCTGGGTCAAGTTTTCTGACAAGTATCAATTTGCTACGCGTCGAAACCCCTTTTTCACAAACTGCACAGTGAGGACAGTTTTCTCCTTGGTAACATATTAAGTGTAATTCTAATTGTTCTATAACTGTCAAAGACGTCCTGCAAAAGTGACATTCACAAAAGCTTTCTTCCAAATGGTCACCCTGATCTCTATTGTTGGTTGAGCAGTTTCGCTTCTAGAGAATGATTGGGGGTCTTTATTTTCTCGGCAATACTCTAAGAAATGTATTTCCAATTGTTCTACGCTTGGAAAATTCAGTCTGCAAATGTTACATTCAAAAGTGCTTTCTTTAGAGCCCATCTTCAAATAGGTATTTTGATCGCCTCTGTCGGATGACTTGAAGGTTTAATTTTTACCAGTTAATTGTGCGATTTGTAGCACAGGAAAATATTCGCTAAAATTTCGGAAAATATTAGTATTTATTCACTTAATAGGAATGCATAAAATAAATTGCTGCGGTAAACAATACCTTTGATGATACGTTTGATGAGAATGTTCATATTTATGATCCCTTGCTCCTTGTCTAGTGCCAGAATCTATTAGTGCTCTGCTTGAGTACGTACTGTTAATTTCTGGATAGCCTTCTATACAAAAAAATTTATTTAAAATATGAACTTTGCAAGTTTTATTTCTTACAATAAACTATCGTATATTCCGAATTGAGAGCCCGAATTGATTTTAATTGATTTTGTATTTGCACTTGATTTTGTATTTCTGACCACACATTCAAAATTGCTTTGAATTATACATTTTCTGCTTATTCATCTGTGCATTTATGAATATAATTAATTACATATAGACATTGTGTTATAAGATACCTTTAAAAGAATTAAAAATAATGTAATAAGATTGAATCAAGTCATATGCTAAGGTTTGTGTACTTTGTGTAGTTGGGTAATCTTTCAGGCTAATTATCTTAATTGGCTTCAAAAACCTTGACCTCTTACATAATAAAATGGACGTGATTTAATTCTGCCATGCGAACGAATGGCATCCGCATGAATTGCTCCTTTTACGGACTGAGTGAAAGTTGCAGACTGGGAAGATGTTGTAAAATAAAAAATATCGAAAATAGCAGAAAAATTTATTTAAATTATCAGGAATTTTGTAATGCATTTAGTAGGTAATTGGTAATTGTCAAGCAATATATTAATATGATGAACTTGATAAGAAAAGTGGAAGGACTAACTGTGACCTGAGTGATTAAACTCAGTCCGTAGACTTTCTCTTTCCTGCGGATACCATTCGTTGGCATGGAAAGACTAAATTTTAGCTTTATAAAATTAGTAGCAAAATAAGACATCAGTGAACTGTAAAAAATTATTTTACCTTTGGTTTCCTCCATTGAGTAGTTAAATATGTCATTGTGCTGTAATAATTCAAAGAAAATATCTTCATTACTTGGTGTTATTTGTAGAAATTCGTCTATCATAATATTTGTATCTTCTTCGCTTTTTATCAAATCCCAGGTGCCAACTTTGATAAACGCCATTTTCTAAACAATCAATGAATTTGTATTTTGTTACATGAACTTCTTATTAATAGTTTTATAATCTCTCTTTAGGCCTTACAAGATATTTAGTGACGTAATTTATTTTAACAAATTTACTAGGTAAACTTGCAGTTATTGGCTAGCCTTGGAGTTTTGCGTTTAAAAACAGACAAAACACCTTTCATTACCTAAAGAATTGTTAGCGAAAGTATTTTATGATAGAGTACCTTGTTTACAAAACTCTATTTATAAACTGCACAGTCGAATTTGTGATACTCTCTGAGTAAGTTACTTATTCTGTTAAAGCATTTACTCCAGTGTTTTGCAAAAATAATAAGCGTTCATTCGCGATGATTCTGATGTTTTAAAGTTTCAGGTCAAGTCATGAATATTTTAGTCGTCTTTCTTGTTTCCGTCTTAGGAACAAGCGACAAACAAAGTAGAACTGTAGGTAGTTGGATGTTGTAATGTAGGCATTTTTATTTAGCTTAAATAATGCTGCAGCATCACGAGCTTGAGCAATATATCAAAGCTAAAAAGCAACACTGGAGACCAGCTTGTAAATTTGCTCAAACGAATTAGTTGGTTAACAGGTCGACAAAAATTTCACTATAATAATCTGCGCTATCTTCGCTCTCACCACTGAAGTTCAAATTTCAAATAATATTTTAAAGCGAACGTAAATTGCAATATTGTAACCAAGGTGTTTATTGGCAAACTTATTAATTTTTGTGAAGTAAAAGCATTCCTTGAAGGCAAGAAATTATTGGGAGCTTTAACTTATAAACGAAATTTTATGTAAGGCTTTCTACAATGGCATACAAAATCGGTATGTATTGACCATTAACATTGATAAGCAGCCATTGGAATCACAGCATATAATCATATAAATGTTTCAAACATTAAAGATAAAGTACAATTGAATGGCATATGACATGTTATTTCAGTAGAGCAGGAATAATCGCCTCAATATTTATTTCTAAATATCTATCACGGACACTCATTTTCTTATATCCTGACATATGTATTCTTATTTGTCAATGAAAGCCTTATCATTAGTTCTCATTCACAAAGTATTGCACTTTATCAGCAGAAAAAGTACATACGTTACTTTTTCAAAAATAAATCCATATTCCCTACCCTATTTTTATCGAATAGTATTTACGTAACATCGTTGAAGTCTTGCTTTATGGTCCATTATGGCATGCAGGCAAGGTTTCGGGTGGAATTATCCTACATTGGAAAAATTCCACACTTTCCCGGGTGGGTTAGTTCACCTTTTGTGATAAAAAGTGGGAAAGTTGGATTGTCTTTCAAAGTATTAACAGAAGGGGAGAATACCCTTAGGGCATCCACAGGACCACATTTGTAATCAGGCATCAATGTTAGCATCAATCATCTGTATTCCATTAATATTAACACTTTTGTTCAGTTTAGACTTCAGTTGACATTGTAATGTAGAAAACTGAGCGTATACAACATTATGTAATAATAATAATGCAAATAATACACCATTATCCACCACAATAGCGAAATCAAAAATAGCTGTCTATTATTTGTAAGGCATGTATTATATTATACGGCGTATGCAAAGAATTTAACAAGCGTTAAATAACAAGGGAGCTAAATTTAAGCATTCTTTCGAAACAGGCCATTTCAGATATATGACGTCTGGATAAAACATGAAAAATTAGCAATACTTGTGATTTGAGTTACGATGAATTTTGTTGTGCTTTAGCTGCTGTGCATGGTGTGCATTTCAAAGTGGTTCATTATTTTACTGGCGATAGTTAATAGCAATATAACCTCAGTTCTTCAGGGACAGAAAAAAGAGAGCTGATTTATTACCCCATTCTTTGCTTAATATTACACATTTCAGAAGACCTCAGTATCGAGTTATCCTTGTAGATTCAAATAACGATGGATAAAATATAATAATGTTCTTAGCAATGCGTTTTTATTGCCGCGATTCAAAAATTCCTTACTCTTAAGCTTACAAATAGACATGATTTTGACACGCTTTTTCCATTTCAATTGTGGAGAATACAAATAAATGAACATAAAATCTAATGTACTATGAAACAATCTGGAAAGCACAAATTTCGCAATAGTTCTGTGAGTTCTGTGAGAACTTACTTCTTTAAAAGGTTATTATTTGAATGGTGATTTATGAGTCATGAGTTTATATGACTGAATAAAGTGATGTTTCTTATGTTTTGCTAGCAGTTAGCAGACATCAGGGTCGAGTTATCCTAGTGTTCCCGTGATAATGGATGATTATTGTAATGTTCAAAACAACACGTTATTATTATTATACCAAAAATTCTTGAGGTTTAGGTTTGCAAACAGAAGCATAATTTTGACACGCTTTCTCCATATCGTCTGTTGTAAAGAATATAAATAACTGGACATAAAATCAGCAGAATTATGAAACGATCTGCAAATCATATATTTCAATAGAGCTCTATGAATGCTTCTCGTACCATAGAACAATTTTTGAAGACCATACCCTTTGAAGGTTATTATTTGAATGTCAATAGCTTACGTATGTGTGTAAATGTATTTTAAGGTGATTTATTTCAGGGCTTAAATAAAGGACGTTATTTAATCCTTCCATGCAAATTAATGGAATCAGCAGGAAAGAGAAAGTCTACGGACTTGTGAAAGTCGCAGGCGTGGATTATGTGGACTAATGAAACTAGCAGTAAATTATTTAAATTAGCAGGAATTTGTCAATGCTAATCTTTAATCATCATTAGTCATTGAAGTATTGTGCAGCAGCAATAATTGTAAAAGCCTTGTTAATAGTTAATTTATAAAATGAATACGAAAACAATAATTAATTAGTCAATGAAGGTACAGTTGAATAACGAGTAAATACAGTTGTGGGACATTATAGTTGTTTCGATATTCGATATTCCTTGACAATTACGAGGCTACACAGACCTGAATTACTAACTGAACTAAAAGTTCATTATCTACGTAAAGCACTCGTGCATTACACAAATATTTCGGTATTATACAATTACCATACATATACTGTAAATGTTAAATGACTGATTCTAATTTCCTCATGAAACATATGCACTGTATAGGAAACCATTAAACCATTACACTACTTCGTGAAGAATCGTGTACATACTACAATTCAATACAATTACAATACATAAAAATACAGTTCAAAATTCCTGCTAAATTAAATAATTCTACTGCTATTTTCATTAGTCCACATAATTCACGCGTCACGCCTCCACGGCTGCGACTTTCACAAGTCCGTAGACTTTCTCTTTCCTGCTGATTCCATTAATTTGCATGGACGTTTTAAATATTAGTCTTAAATAAATGAGCATAATGTTACTAAACTTTTTTTCATATTTCAATTTTTTGTTTTTTGACTTATTAGAATATTGCTTTTAAAAACATTTTTGGTAATTAAATATTTATTATGAATTTAGAAACGCTACAATGCATGCAAGAAAATGATACTTTGATATATAAAATACATAATTGATCGAAGCTCATAGTAATACTGACTGAGACGACGAAGAGAAGTAAACTGAAGTGAAAACTTTTTTTGACCAGAAAAGTTTCTACATTGAACAAATCAATATAGATTTTATATGAGCATAAAATAACTATTTCAAACATAAATATTTTTGTTTTAACTTCCGAAAAACTTTTATCAATTCAGGTTGGCATGCGAAGAAAAGCGTTTTTCGGTGACGCTCTGAAAAAGGTATGATGTTCGAAAGCTTAGATTATTACAGTATTATTAGATATTATTGCAATAAATAGATGCATTCGTACTATGAAAAGTTGATTAATGCATTAAAGGAAATAGTTTAATCCTACATTAAGATTTATTGAGCCAAATCATTTCCGTTAGACTTCATTTTATTTCAAAGTTGTGCCTCTGTGATTTTCAGTTTTCCTGGAACAGTTAAGAAAAGTCAGGTCGAAATCATAACATATTTTTAAAATATTGTTAGTTCTGAAATATTTTTGCATTAAAATAATGGGAATACCTAATAGATGTCATTGCATGAAAAGTCGTTTTATTATTGTAACATTTATTCCAGTCAATCTATAGCAACCTCTCCTGAGAAGATACTAAGCTGTCATTCCGTATAAATGAAATTTCTTTTAATGGTACTTGTGCCTGATAATCCACGCAACTAATATGAATTATTTGATAGTGTTAACAGCTTTCTACTAACAGCACTCCCCTAAAAGGAAAAACCCAGCTAACCAATTCTGTAAATAATAGCCTCAGATGTTCTTGCAACAATTCGCTAAATAGTATATACCTAATTGAGTGAGCAGAGATGAGAGAGAAATAACTATGCTAAAGGTGGGACAAATGCCTACATTATATAGTAATAACATTGTAACGTCCAAATGCCAATTGCTCTGCTCTGTTCATCCTATGTTCTTAAGATAGAAACTAGCCCGACTATTAAAATATTGTTGATTTAACCTGAAACATTAAAATACTAGGGAGGATTCTACTGATCACAGATTTTATGGAAACATTTAAGAACTGTGGCAGAAAAGATATCGATTATTGAACAAACATAAACAGTAAATCATTTTATTTAGTTTTTGAAGAATTTTTGCAATCAATCGCTGGGGCATGATAAAAAATAGTACTTTATAGAACAAAGTAGCGTTTATGTTTTAAATGGAAATATGAAAACTGGAAATAAAATTAGAAAACGAATTAAAAATCACACAGCTCATGGCTTGACAATTTTCTTCATTTTTAGTCCCACCCCAGAAAATAGTTTAGCCATCCGCATCCTAGAAAGAAAATGAGTCAATGCACAAGTTACATAATACTATAATAAAATACAAATATTGGCATACGTGGTATTTTTCGTCTCATACGTAAATGAGGAGTTGGTATCAATGTTAAACTATGCTGATCAGTTAAATCTTTTACATGATAATATTATCGAGGCATGAGAAGATTTCAAAAATGTTTGAACCCGTCTGCAGAACTTAATCTGAATTTTATAATTTTCTTGAATTGCAGCGTTAATTCAAGTAGTGCTGTTGTTTGCACAAAAGTAAGACTGTATTTTCAATTTAAAATGAGCTTTCAATGTCATTTATTAGTCTGGTAAAACGAAAAAATTAGAAAAATAAGATTTAGAAAAATTGGTCTTTTTTTCACACAGTGTCAAGATCAGTTTTTCGGTGAGTATCGACAGAATTTATGATTTCTGTAGTAGGATTTATTCATTTCTGAAATCCACATAGCCGAATTGGTCGGAAAAGTTAGTTCTCATACCTCATAACTAGGGCTATTCAAAATGGTTGTACGTCAGTTATTTGGTCATATTAGACCGATTTATTTTTACTTGCTTTTATTTGTACTGTTTATTCTGTTTGATTTTACAAAGGTTTTCCAAACAGTAATGTAACCAAGGTTTACATTACTGTTTGGAACAAACTATTGACTGATTGTGTAACAAAATTTCTAATATCCGACTGTGATCAACAAATCTATATTCACGTATTCAGTAACATTCGTTGCTGTAATTAACTAAATTAAATCTTCCACTGACAACAAACATAATATAGGTAACATGACTTATAACGGATTATTACACTAACTTAGCCTTTTGTACTATAATGTTCTCTTAAGCTTTTGCTTAAGAATTTGATTATACTGTTGGTATTATTGACTTTTGACACATTAATGCATATTAACTGAATTGGGGACAGTCCGATAAAGGTAGCGACAAATCAATGTATTTAAATTGATTGTATTTAAAATAATACAACATTTTTTTCGGACGTTCATTCTAACATGTTTTCAGGTATTATACTATATGACTTGTGGGCACGTGGGCCAATTTGAAATTCCTGTGGTATAGTATAGAACAAATAGATAGTTAGCATTTTATATAAACTGAATTCCTACGACTATGAATGAAACTATGAACATGTTTACTAATGGATATTTTAAAATCGTACCCGATGGACATCCAGAATTACAATCTTTTTCAATCAAGTTAGTATTAGCTTCAGTTAAGGGCAGGGCTGTAGATTTTGATATTGTTGGTGCTATAGTCGTTGTTGGGGTTGTTGTTGTTGGTACTCCTAAAAGAAAATGTAATTAGATAACTGATAAATAAATTGAATAGAAAAATCAGTAAAAGTCAAAGTTTATAACCGTAGACCAATTTCTAAATTGTATTTATGATATATATTGAATTCCAAACTTTGCCACTTTATTAAGGTTAAAGCTGAGTTTGCAGAAAAGTTTTATCCAATATTTTTGGCAGCAAACTTCTTTTACGTTATATATTTTGAATTAGCATTATGCTTTTTATAAGTGAAAACAAAAAAGTTTCAAGGGGTTTGTATAAGCACATGCACGTTAGATGTTTCGAGGGTCAATACCTACGAAGATTAATATGAATTAACAATTGTGGTCAGAAGAGAGAAATATTTAAGTACATACAGTTAGCTTTATATTCTACATATATTATCTTTTCTAATTTGAATTCTTTTAGGTACTACTTGTGTACTACGACGAAAAATTATCCTGGGTATTTTTAGTTTTATTCAGGGAAATTGACCTCCAAGTCAGGGACTGCTTTTGTGACAGGTAATAGCCATTGTTAAAGGGTGAATGAGGATATGTTGTAACCATTGTAACGCGTGCTTAAAAGGAACAAAGAGCACTTATGCTAACTGAAGCAAGACAAAAAAGATATTAAAAACATCTTAAGGTTAATGCAATCACAATTTAATAGATATATAATCTAATATAATTTTTTCAAGTTGGGTTTTTTATTTTTTATTCGAAAGTCAAAGGTCAGAAATGACCTTTGATTTTAAAAGAGAACCTACAACTAGTCCCCAGAAGACTCCCTGAAAATTTCAGGGAAATGTTTCAAAGCGTTCTTGATATGTGTGATATAATCACTAACTACCCAACTAACTAACAGGCAGTAGTCGCGTTTCCATAAAAGGAGACTTCGCTCCTTTAATAATGAGGAAAGTGAATATTATTCGGGGTGAAGTGAATATAATTCAGGTTAGAATGAGTTATCTTGCTATAATTAGATAATTCATGACTCATGACTAATTCAGGGATAAAGGCATGAATTCAGGAGAAAAGAGCAATTTTTTTAGGGAAAATATGTATTTTCACTCAGTACCCGATAAATGCCAGCCCTTATCAACTAATAAATGTGCTCTACTATGAATAGACAGTGTTTTCTCTTTTAAAAAAATCCTACCAATAATATTAGGAATGCCATTTAAATAGGGGAAACCGTTAAAACAGAAAATCGGAATACATTTTATTCTAAGTTCCAATAAAATTAATATGAATTTTGATGCCACGAACCTGTAAGACATTTCCCCTCCATCTGAAATTTCCTTACTAAATCGCCTGTGCAGTTTCTTTTATTTGTAAAACACCAATCTGTAAACAAAATAACATTACAGTATAATGGAAATGTTAAAGGAAACGTTAAAGAGTACTTACCATTTGAAATGCTAAAGGTAAACATTTACATTCAAATATCTTATTTAAAAACATCTGTGAGGATTGTGGAATTACTTATTTTAATGGGAATTACGACCCTGTTATTTCTGTTGCGGAACAAATTTATGTGAAAAACCTTGTTACAAGAAACCGGTTAATTAATTAACACCCTCTTCTTCGTAACTTTATACGTAGTCAGTAAACTAGCAGGTGCGTACAACGGAAAGGAAGAAATTCAAATATGCAATCGGTTGCACCAACCTGTGCTACATTTCTTTTCGGCTACACAATACTGCTAATGAAGTACTTAATAAAAATGTAAAAATATTTGTAGCTATATACGTGAGTCAGTATTAGGTTCGTTGTGCAAAAGCATTAGTCTGACAGCAGAATTTGAATCACATCTGCGTACATTAAATTCTATTGGTTCAGACGTCTTTGTATTCAAAATCAAGCAATCTCCTGCTTTTGGTACAATGTTTGCAGCTTTCAATTTTTCGTCTATAAAAGGATTTGCATTTCCATCAATATCAACCATCCGCCCGTTGCTAAAGATGTAGTCCAAAAAAACGTCTTTAAGAACGTCTATCTTTCCTGGAAATCCTTCCACTGCTGTATCAATAGCTTGTTTTATCTTCTGAGTAACGTCAACATACATTTCTTCTGTTTCAATTCTTACAAGGGTATGCCCCTTATACCGTACGCAGCATACCAGTCCATCTGAAAAATGTGTATTTTAAGTTAGATCATTAAAAAGGAAAATAATAAGACAGACGAAATAACGCAACCTAGTTTTCAAACCAG
This sequence comes from Yoshiicerus persimilis, assembly GCA_020352615.2. Taxonomy (NCBI): domain Eukaryota; kingdom Metazoa; phylum Arthropoda; class Collembola; order Entomobryomorpha; family Tomoceridae; genus Yoshiicerus; species Yoshiicerus persimilis. The sequence goes on from CM036940.2 coordinate 84,255,348, forward strand.
CACAAATCGATACTTAGTAGCTATTTAGCCTCTACAAGTAAGTAAGTGTAGATGCTAAAACCTACTGATCGTTGTATTTGACAAACAAAGTGGCTTCGTATTAGTTAAAAACTTACTAAATCTGTACATATCATCTAAAAAGCGGACCATTTGGGAATATCCATGGCACTGTGTATAACAGTGTATAAAGAAATATCATGGTATATACGTGTTGATTTCCGATTTCCGCGTCCAGCCAAAAGCACGCAATTTATTATACACAAGTAGTTTACTATTCACTGTAAGTACCATGGGTATTCCCAACTGGTCCGCACTGTACCTATGAAAATTAAGAAATAATTAACAATTCATCGGATTATAGCGTCGGCGTGCAGTAAATGATTTTATGCCGCAAATGCGTAATTTTATGACTTTTACGGCATGCAGCATTTACGAAATTTTAGGGCATGCAGCATTTACGGCCTCTTTTAAAATGTGTTATTTAAAAAAACCTTTTTTAATTTACAAATTTTTTAAATGGATATAATAAATTAGTAAAGGGTCCAAAACAAGATACGTCGTTGTAGCAACGGTTTACAGCCCGTAGAGAGGTAGGCTGGTAGTGAAAATAGAAAACTAAAATTCCACTTTTTTTCATTTTGGTTCTTATTCTGTGATTTGAGAACCAAATCTTTGGTTCTCATGGTAGATTGGCTCTCAAATCGCAAAAAGTGGAATTTGAGTTTTTGATTTTCACTACCAGCCTACCTCTCTACGGGCTGAAAACCGTTGCTACAACGACGTATCTTGGGTCCAAAATTATGAGAAATATTTTGTAAAATAACTTAAAACAAGAAATGTTGTAAATAATTTATAGGTAAGACTGAATTCTGTAACAAAATATATAGAATAAATACTCAGTTTTGGGTTGGTATGACTAAGAAAACAGTTTGCTATTACCTATAAATAAGATTGTAATTATAAAATTAAATATTACTTGTTAATAGCCCTGAAAAAACTATCCAGAGCAAACTAATAGATTTTGTAAAAAGTTTATTAGTTAGTTGTAAGTATCCACTGGAAATTAAGAAAACCATATCCTTTCCCGAACTTGGAAAAATGACGTCGTTTCCTAACGGCTATTCAACCTAATTGACTGATTTGTGGTGCTAATAATGATGTATATTCTGCTGCCAACCCGCCGTTTAATTAGTTTCGGGCGATTGTTGTCAGCGAGGTTTTAACAACCTTAAAGCAGGGACATGGAAGTTATTGGAAGTAGCCATTATTTAATGGCGAAGTACTACGCTGCAGTTGCCTTTACTTTGTAATCGAGCATGAACCGAAGTTCTCACTTTTGAGACACCACGTATCAACCCAAAAGTAGAAACTTTTTGTCAACCGTACTGAGTATGTAATAATGTAGTTTTACTATCAGGACAATATGCATCCTCTCATAGACCATAGCATTGTTAAGTAATATCGTATATGGAGCCTGGAACCTCCGGGAGAATGCTAAGGGTAGCCTAGATTACGTCTAGTACTGTGTAATGCATTGTACACAAGAAAACATAACAAGAAAAGAGTATGAGGCGAACATCGGACGATAGAAATGATAACGCGTACGGTGGCCAAGTGTAGGCCACCGTACGTTTTAGTCCCTTTTCTGCTTCAATTATAAATTAAAAGACTTTTGGGGTCAAGGAGATATTTGAGTTCTAAAAAATAGTACAAAGTTTAAAGTCCGAATTTTACCGTATAATAATCCTGTGAAACCCATACTTCTTTATTTGAGTTGGCGGTGATTGAATCGATATAATTGTTTATACCTAAACACCTTGGAAGGTCTTTAATCTCGTTCGCCCTCTCTGAAAATTATTAATAGTTGGCAATTAACTGATTTGTATATTTTTACACTGTATTTTTATGTTATATTAATTTAGAAATATTTTTGTACTTTTTCCCACTTTTCAGTGTTCATTATGGCTTTAGGTATATGTGCAGAGTATTTAAGTTTAAATAAATTTCTACATGCTAAGTTTACTGGAATGTAGCTGACACTATTCATGCTATTTGATCATTCTTAAACGTGTGTAATGTAGATAATTGTGACTCTTTGGTGTATGACTTTTACTCTAGTTGACATTTTATGGATCTCCCGAGTAGGGAAATATATGTAAAGGAGCATTGGTTTCAATTCACTAAAATATAATATTTATACAACTATTTTGGTGTAACGCAAATAACAATATGTAGATTTTCTTTTTAAGTGGTAGTCTGCCTTTTTTGGGTGAAATTTGGATTTCTTTAGCAATTTTCTTAAACTGGGTTTTACGATAGGGGTGAGGTGACACTAAGTGAACATGCACATTAGTTCACAATGTATACTTGAACTTTGTTGCAAGGAGTATATTATTGCAGTCGCATATATTTTTCGCAGAAAATACACACAAAACTGTGCATATCTTTAACCTCATTATGAAATTCTGTTACTGATATTTTGTTTTTTGTGGTATCAACTAAATCATGGCTACTCTTTCTGCATTATACAGAACAATCACATTGAATAATTTTTTTAGTCTTTATCGAATAAATGTGTATAGTATTCGTAACCGACCACGCTAGTAGACTTCAATCTTTTTCTCTGTTTCAATTTCAGCAGCAGTCAGAATTTTAGAAAAAATGTCGGTTTTAAAATCGACATCGATGCTAATTGATAACTTTTGGTATCGAAGTAGGGTCGAATCGAAATACTTTTAAAAAGTATACATATCTTTTGCTGCGGATTTTTATTTCATGTGCCTCAAGTGATATTGAGAAAACAAAATGTTAATTCGAAATTGAATCGAATTCAGCTCTACTGCACAGGCACTCGAACCTATCCAGAAGATGGGGACCTAAATTTACTTTAATTCCATTTGTTAGTAGAAAAGGAATTCTTTCGTTTTATGCTGATTAATAACATTCGGTAACAATCATTGGTGTCAACTTCTCAAAGCATAGAGAATCTTAAATATTTATCTAAATATAAACATAGCGGAGCATAACTAGAGGAATCAAAGAGCGACATAAATAAGAAAACTGTCATTTAAGCCACGATTTCTTGCTGTCAATCAACAACAATTCTTTATTACTGGGACAACATGACGTGGCCACTAATAATTTTGGGACTTAATACTTTGGTGTCAGTCTTTGCTTCTTCTTACACAGCTAATTATAAATACGGAAAGGAGGATTGCCAAGTGATGGGTAATTACGAGATCACAGGAAAATTCATCGAATTGGATAACATGACAGTGTACGAGACCGGCGAGAGTTCTACCTGCAGGGCCATCATTATTGGTTACGATGTTTTCGGTTTGCTCAATAATAACAACATTCAACAAGTGGCGGATATAATTGCCAAATGTTTCGGCTACAAAGTTGTCATTCCCGATTTATTCCGTGGCAATGCCGTTAATCTCACAAATTTCACACTAACACCGGAAAAGTAAATTGTTCTTTCGGAAAAATTTTCGAATTTTTTTGAAAGGTTTTTAATTGTTTCGCCAATTATATTATGTTATACATTTTAATACAGACTGGTTGAAGTTTACGCCTTCATTGCAGAACATGGCAATTGGACCACAACTGTGAGGAAGGATTTCGTGACCGTAATGAACTACTATAAATCGGAGGGAATGAAACAAATTGGTGTAATCGGTTTCTGTTGGGGAGGTTACATGTCCACTCAAGCGTCTATAGAATTTCCCGAACTAAAAGCTGCAGGCTTGATTCATCCTTTTTTGGCGTTTGACCAAAAAGCTGAAGATGTTCAAGTCCCCATGTTTCTTCTGCCTAGTAAAGATGAACCTGACATGGTAAATTTACTTTATTTGCTTCTTTTATTCGCTAGAACTATTTTAAGTTATCATTTTAGAACTTTAGATATTTCATTTTTCACTAGACAACTTTCTTCAGAACCCTACAACTGAAATTTGGAAGAAACTGCGGCCTACGAGTTTTTCATGACATGCCTCATGGATTTGCTGGGGCTCAAGGGAACTTCAGTGATCTGCTTAATAAATATAGAGTTAACCAAGTCATTCAAATTCTGGGCTACTTTTTTGATTACAATTTTAGTGTGTGCTATTAATTTTGACGTCACACGAAATATTCTTGTCCATCTCGTTAGTTGCTACTTGGATATACTTTTAAATTGTTTGAACATTAAGTAGCCAGCATGCAATAAATGAAAAAATTAGAACAAATATCTCTGTAGAGCAGCAACAATTTTTGTTTGCAACTTTGTTTATCTTATCATGATGAAAACTGGGGCAAATATATAGTCAGCAAATTACTATTGCGCAAAAATTTATAACATTTTTGTGATTTCACGTATTTGCTTACAGTGGGTTATTGGTACAATGATAATAATGAAGTTAACCTCAATGAATGCCTTGCATTACTTCTGTAGGAGTCATGAAATGTATATTTAGGTAAATAATGATTACGTTGTCATTCAATACGTCTCTTTAAGAATATTCAGTAATATGTCCAGCATCTTTAGGACTTTCTGGTGATGAATCTAATTCTTTTGAAATCTCAATCCCACTTAGAGCTTGTAGTCTCATTGTTCTTTTATTTTCAAGTTTTGCATATAAGTGTACATTGGCCCTTTGGTGGTATTTTAATTTTTGTCTGCATAATCATCATGCATTCTGCAAACTTCTTATATAAATCAGAGGGTTGCACGGGCAGACTTTCTAGGTGCCCGTGATCACCCGTAATAATACACTTCTGCCTGCATGTGCCCGTCTATGCCCGTAACGAGTCTGATAAGTAGGTCTTTGAGTGTTCCTATAATTTCTATAATTTATTACATTATTGAAGTTTCGCTACAATCAATGTTTAAATCTTTGCTAAACAGATTTATTCGTCTGATGTTCAAATTTATAATTTAAAGAATTCCATGATTCACAGGGATGAGTGTTTTTGAGAGCACATATTTTCATATTTCCATTCTCAGTTACTGCAAGTTAGTAACTAAAAATTTTCTTCGACATTGTTGGTGGCAGGACTTAAAGGCAATTCTGATTTTTCTAAATGAAAACGAATTTAAGTATTACGTTAGGATCGGCTTCCATTAAATCAAAACGAAGTTCTATTAAGATTTTGCTATGCGTTTTCGTAAATTATGAATTATTCCCATTTGCGCATAAAAGTCAATAAAACTTCAAAGAATTAGCAACTATACAGAATTGGGAAATTTTTTTCACGCGATCAATTACTAGAACTTCCATTTTACCGCATTTGTAAACAGGACCAGTATTCGCATTACCATTCTATTTATTGTTAATTTTAACGCTATTGTTCAGTTTGGGCTGGTTAGCCTTGTAATGTGCAAAAATTAGTGTACATACGGCAATAACATTATTGCAAATAATGCATCATTTACCACCAGAATGGCATTTTAAAAATAGACTATTTCTGATGCATGACCTCTAAATAAAGCATGGAAAACTCAAAAATAAAGAACTTGTGAATCGACGTTAGGATAAATAACTTTTTCCGATTCTTTGTCATTCTTTTGCTATATGCTTTTCGCAATGGAATGTACTTTTCTACTGACGAAGGAATTTACACAATGATAACCTTGGTATTGGAAGAATAAGAGAAGCGATGAAAGAGGTTTATTGATTCATTCTTTGCTTAATATTGCCAAAGCCAGAACTCAGGGTCGAGTTAGCCTTGTATTTATTTTTTACATAACAATATTTATTGTAATGTCCATAATAGCGAGTTTTTTTTATTGATCCGCTACAAAAATTTCTTCCATTTAGGTTTGCTAAAAAACAATTTTGACACGCTTTCTCTATATCAATTGTAGAGAATACTGACAATTGAATATAATACCTGCTAAGCTATGAAACGATCTGAAAAGTGAAAAGTTCACACTAGTTCTTTGATTGCTGCACGTATTAACCAATTCCCTCTCCTAGACTGTTATTTTTTGAATGGTGATAATTTATTTATTAATGAGTGGGTATGCATAAATAAATTATTCGTGTTTCTTTGTTTTGCTTTCGCTTTTGTATTATATTCATTATGCAATAGTATATTATTTTCTACTGATGAAGATAGTTAATATCCCAGTGACGCGACGTTAGTATTTAGTACTTCACCGACAGAATAAAGAGAGTTGATGATAGATCATTTATTATCTCATTCTTTGCTTATTGTGAAATATTTTAGCAGACATCATGGTCGAGTTATCCTTGTATTTAGTATTCCCATAACAATGGATATTAATTCTTATATTCAAAGCAAGGTTTGCTAACAGAAGCGTAATTTAGACACGCTTTCTCAATTAAATTGTAAAGAATACAAACAATTGCACATTAAACCTATACGACGGAAAAACGATCTGCTGAGTGCAAATTTGCAAATTTCGCAGTTTTATGAATGCTTCTTGAATGACACAATTTACACCTTTTGAAGGTTACATTTAAATAGCGATAGATTATTTATCAGCTTATATGCATATTAAGGTGATTTAATTTAGTAATTCAACAAATGAACCTTCAACATTTTTTCTTTTCATATTTCGATGTTGGTAGATATTTACATATCTTTAACACTTTTCATTAGTTTGAAAACTTTACAATACACGCAATAAAGAAAGAACCTAAGACGGTTCCAAAACGCTCCCATCGTGTTAGGAATGCACTCCATCCATTGTTTCTTAGGAGAGTAGCCTTAACCTTGATTTAAGCTTAAAGCATTAAGTTTAGTCAATAAAATATACCGACATTGGCCTTTTAAAAACAGACATGCAAACGCTTACATAGTAAACAATCGTATTAGAAGTTTTTCTTTCTCCACGCGTAAATTCTACACTGATACACCTGAACGTTCTCATATGCTTTTACTGAAAGTTTGTTAAAGCCGTGACCGTAACTATTATCTACGCAGAGTTTTAGTGATGCTAAATATTTGAACATGTAATTAAGCATCCTTTTTACTATATGTGTATATCGATGCGGTATTCTACCTACAGTATTATAATGCATGCCATCCCGTCCTATGAGATTAATTTAAATGTTATGACACCAATTTGGCAAAAGCTTAGAATTTTTTGTAAATAATTCGTTTAAAATTTTAAAAAATGCAATTTAGTGTAAAAATTGTATCATATTTACAATAAACTTATTTTAAAATCCTCTTCAAACCACATTATAACCAAGTACAATTCTCACATTTTTTCCACGCTTCATTTAAATACATTTCATACACATTTCAAGTTTCTACATTGAACAATTCAATATAGATTTTATAGGAGCATAAAATAACTATCTCGAACATAAATTTTTTCCCTTTAAATATGTCATAAATTCCTAAAAAGTTTATCAATTCAGGTTGGCATATGAAGAAAAGCGTTTTTCGGTGACTCTGGAAAAGGTATGATGGTGAAAAGCTTAGATATTACAATATTATTAGGTACTGTTGCAAAAAATAGATGTATTCGTACAATGAAAAGTTCATTCATGCTTTAAAAGAAATAGAAATTTAATCCTGCGTTAATATTCATTAGACCAAATAATTTCCATTAGACTTTATTTCAATATTATGCCTCTGTGGTTTTCAGTTTTCCTGGATCAGTGACGAAAAGTCAAGTCGAATCATAACATATTTTTAAAATATTGTTAGTTATGAAATATTCTTGTATTAAAATGATGGGAATACCTAATAGTAGATGTCATTACATGAAAAGTCGTTTTATTATTGTTACATTTATGCCAGTCAATCTGTAACAACCCTTCCTGAAAAGATACCGGATACTAAACTGTCATTCCGTCTAAATGAAGTTTCTTTTAATGGTGCTTGTGCCTGATAATGCACGCAAATAATATGAATTACTTGGCACTTCTAACAATCTTCTTACAGCACTCCCCTAAAAGGAAAACCCAGCTAACCAATTCTGTAAATAATAGCTTCAGATGCTCTTGCAACATTTCGTGAAATACTATATACCTCATTGAGTGAGCAGAGATGAGTGAGAAAATAATTGTTAAAGCTGAGACAAATGCCTACATTATAATAACATTGTAATGTCCAATTGCCAATTGCTCTACTCTGTTCATCCTATGTTCTTAAGAGAGAAACTAGCCCGACTATTAAAATATTGTTGACTTAGCCTGAAACATTAAAATACTGGGGAGGATTCTATTGATCACAGATTTTATGAAAACATTTAAGAACTTTGGAAGAAAAGATATCGATTATCGAACAAACAGATAAAGAAAATCATTTTATTTAATAATCAATTTTTGCAATCAATCGCTGGGGTATGGTACAAAATAATATTTTATAGAACAAAGTAGCGTTTATATTTTAAATACAAATATTAAAACTAGAAATAAAATTGGAAAACGAATTAAAAATCACACAGCTCATGGCTTGACAATCATCTTCACTTTTAGTCCCATCCCAGAAAATAGTTTAACCATCCGCATCCCAGAAAAAAATGAGTCAAAGCACAAGTTACATACTGTAATAAAATACAAGTACAGTAATGTCATACGTGGTGTTTTTCGTCTCATAAGTAAATGAGTTGGCATCAATGTTAAACTATGCTGATCAGTTAAACCTATCACATAATAATATTATCGAGGCATGAGAAGATTTCAAAAATGTTTGCACCCGGTTAATCTGAATTTTGTAATTTTCTTGAATTTCAAAGTTAATTCAAGTAGTACTGCTGTTTGCACAAAAATAGAACTGTTTTCAATTTAAAATGAGCTGTTTATTTTGCTTGATTTTACCGGCTTTCTAAACAGTAATGTAACCAAGGTTTATTAGTGAGTTATGGTCTCTGTAGCTTGTGAAGTCGTCAGTTATTCGGTATATAATATGTATGTTTTACAATGTTTGTAATTGATTTTGAATATGTGTTCGGTATATTACGTGTCTAAAAATGAAAATGTAATATTGGACTAACGTAAATAATACAAAATATTTTTGGAATAATTGGGTTTATGTTAAAATTATTTAATTATACTATGGAATTGGAATAATTGGAACTAGTGAAATGAAAATTTGGATTTTTTGTTAAGCTTAAGTGTGCTATTGTATCTAAGATAAGATATAAGAAAAACTGTAAAGATTTTCAATGTCATATTCTATGGGCTACTTGCTCTAAAAGAATATCAATAAAACCATTCATTCATTCATTCATTCATTCAATGTAACCAAGGTTTACATGGTTTACATTACTGTTTGGAACAAACTATTGACTGATTGTGTAACAAAATTTCTAATATCCGACTGTGATCAAATCTGTATTCACGTATTCAGTAACATTCGGTGCTGTAACTAACTAAATTAAATGTTCCACTGACAACAAACATGACGGTAACATGACGTATCACGGATTATTACACTACCTTAACCTTTTGTACTATAATGTTCCCTTAAGTTTCTGCTTAAGAATTTGATTATCTTGTTGGTATTAAAAGGCCTGTCGCATTTTATATTGACTTTTGACACATTAATACATATTAACTGAATTGGTGACAGTCCGATAAAGGTAGCGACAAATCAATTTATTTAAATTGATTGCATTTAACATAATACAACATTTTTATCGCCCGTTCATTCTAACATGTTTTCAGGTATTATACTATATGACTTGTGGGCACGTGGGCCAATTTGAAATTCCTGTGGTATAGTATAGAACAAATAGATAGTTAGCATTTTATATAAACTGAATTCCTATGACTATGAATGAAACTATGAACATGTTTAGCAATTGATATTTTAAAATCGTACCCGATGGACATCCAGAATTGCAATTTTCATTTTTTTCAATCAAGTTAGTATTAGCTTCAGTTAAGGGCAGGGCTGTAGATTTTGATATTGTTGGTGCTATAGTCGTTGTTGGGGTTGTTGTTGTTGGTACTCCTAAAAGAAAATGAAATTAGATTACTGATAAATAAATTGAATAGAAAAATCAGTAAAAGTAAAGCTTATAACCGTAAACTAATTTCTAAATTGTGTTTATAATATATTTTGAATTCCAAACTTTGCCACTTTATTAAAATTAAAGCTGAGTTCTCAGAAAAATTTTATCGGATATTCTTGGCAGCGAAATTCTTTTAAGTTATATATTTTAAATTAGCCGTTATCCTTTTTATAAATGGAAACAAAAAAGTTTCAAGGGGTTTGTATAAGCACATGCACGTTAAATGTTTCAAGGGTCATTACCTATGAATATTAATATGAATTAACAGTTGTGGTCAGAAGAGCGAAATCCTTAAGTACATACAGTTAGCTTTATATTCTACATATAATATTATCTTTTCTAATTTGAATTCTTTTAGGTACTACTTGTGTAGTACTACGAAAAATTATCCTGGGTATTTTTGGTTTTATTCAGGGAAATTGACCTCCATGTCTGGGACTGATTGTGTGACAGGTAATAGCCATTGTTAAAGGGTGAATGAGGATATGTTGTAACCATTGTAACGCGTGTATAAAAGGAACAAAGAGCAATGTATGCTAACAGAAGCAAGACAACCGAGGTATTAATAAAATCTTAACGGAAATGCAATCTTAGTTTAATACCTATATAATCTAATATAATTTTTTCAAGTTGGGTCTTTTATTTTTTATTCGAAGGACAAAGGTCAGAAATGACCCGTTTTTAAAAGAGAACCTACAACTAGTCCCTAGAAGACTCTCTGAAAATTTCAGGGAAAAGTTTCAAAGCGTTCTTGATATGTGTGATATAATCAAAATTAACTACCCAACTAACTAACAGGCAGTAGTCGCGTTTCCATAAAAGGAGACTTCTCTCATTTACTAATGAGGAAAAGTGAATATTATTCGGGGTGAAGTGATTATAATTCGGGGGAAGTGAATATAATTCAGGTTAGAATGAGTTATTTTGCTATAATTAGATAATTCATGACTCATGACTATATTCAGGGGCAAAGGCATAAATTCAGGAGAAAAGAGCAATTTTTTAGGGAAAATATGTATTTTCATTCAGTACCAGATAAATGCCAGACCTTATCAAATAATAAGTGTGCTCTACTATGAATAAACAGTATTTTCTCCTTAAATAAAATCCTACCAATAATATTAGGAATGCCATTTAAATAGGGGAAGCCGTTAAATCCAAAAATCGGAATACATTTTGTTCCAAGTTCCAATAAAATTAATATGAATTTTGATGCCACGAACCTGTAAGACATTTTCCCTCCATCTGAAATTTCCTTACTAAATCGCCTGTGCAGTTTCTTTTATTTGTAAAACACCAATCTATAAACAAAATAACATTAGAGTATAATGGAAATGTTAAAGGAAACGTTTCAGAGTAGATACCATTTGAAATGTTAAAGGTAACCATTTATATTCAAATATATCTTATTTAAAAATATCTGTGAGGATTGTAGAATTTATTTTAATGCAAATTACGGCCCTGTTATTTCTCTGGTGGAACAAATTTATGTGAAAAACCTTGTTACAAGAATCCGGTTAATTAATTAACACCCTCTTCTTCGTAACTTTATATGTAGTCAGTAAACTAGCAGGTGCGTACAACGGAAAGGAAGACATTCAAATATGCAATCGGTTGCACCAACCTGTACTACAATTCTTTTCAGCTACATAATACTGCTAATGAAGTTCTTAATAAAAATGTAAAAATATTTGTAGCTATATACGTGAGTCAGTATTAGGTTCGTTGTGCAAAAGCATTAGTCTGACTGCAGAATTCGAATCACATCTGCGTACATTAAATTCTATTGGCTCAGACGTCTTTGTATTCAAAATCAAGCAATCTCCTGCTTTTGGTACTATGTTTGCTGCTTTCAATTTTTCGTCTATAAAAGGATTTGCATTTCCATCAATGTCAACCATCCGCCCGTTGCTAAAGATGTAGTCCAAAAAAACGTCTTTAAGGACGTCTATCTTTCCTGGAAATCCTTCCACTGCTGTATCAATAGCTTGTTTTATCTTCTGAGTAACGTCAACATACATTTCTTCTGTTTCAATTCTTACAAGGGTATGCCCCTTATACCGTACGCAGCAAAAAGATTCATACCAGTCCATCTGAAATATTTTATGTGTACTTTAAGTTAGATCATTAAACAGGAAAATAATTAGACAGACGAAATAACGCAACCTAGTTTCCAAACCAGCACAAATCGATACTTAGTAGCTATTTGGCCTCTACAAGTAAGTAAGTGTAGATACTAGATGCTAAAACCTATTGTTCGTTGTATTTGACAAACAAAGTAGCTTCGTATTAGTTAAAAACTTACTAAAGCTGTACATATTTTATCATCTAAAAAGCGGACCATTTGGGAATATCCATGGGACTGTGTATAACAATGTATAAAGAAATATCATGGTATATACTTGTTGATTTACGATTTCCGCGTCAAGCCAAAAGCATGCAATTTATATACACAAGTTGTTTAGCATCGGAGTATAGCGTCGACGTGCAGTAAATTATTTTATGTCGCAAATGCAGTAATTTTACGACTTTTACGGCATGCAGCATTTACGAAATTTTAGGGCATGCAGCATTTACGACCTCTTTTAAAATGTGTTATTTAAAAAAACCTTTCTTAATTTACAAAGTTTTTAATGGATATAATAAATTAATAAAGGATCCAAAATTATGAGAAATATTTTGTAAAACAACTTAAAACAAGAAATGTTGTAAATAATTTATAGGTAAGACTGGATTCTGTAACAAAATATATAGAATAAATACTCAGTTTTGGGTTGGTATGACTAAGAAAACAGTTTGATACTACCTATAAATAGCATTGTAATTATAAAATTAAATATTACTTGTTAATAGCCCTGAAAAAGCTATCCAGAGCAAACTAATAGATTTTGTAAAAATTTATTAGTTAGTTTTAAGTATCCATTGAAAATTAAAAAAACATATCCTTTCTCAAACTTGGAAAAATGACGTCGTTTGCTAACGGCTATTCAACCTAATTGACGGATTTGTAGTGCTAATAATGACATATTCTGCTTCCAACCCGCCTTTTAATTACTTTCGGGGATATTGTTGTCAGCAAGGTTTTAACAACCTTAACGTAGGGACATGGAAGTTAATGGAAGTAGCCATTATTTACGCTGCAATTGTCTTTTCTTTGTAATCGAGCATGAACCTACTTTTGAGACACAAGGTATCAGCCCAAAAGTAGCAACTTTTTTCCCCCGTACTGAGTAGGTAAGAATGCAGTTACTATCAGGACAATATGCTTCCTCATAGTATAGTTAAGTATTGTCGTACGTATATGGAGCCTAGAGCCTCTGGGAGAATGCTAAGGGTAGTCTAGATTACGTCTAGTACTGTGTAATGCAAAAAACCAAAATAAAACAAGAAAAGAGTATGAGGCGAACATCGGACGATAGAAATGATAACGCGTACGGTGGCCAAGTGTAGGCCACCGTACTACTTAGTCCCTTTCTGTTTCAACTGTAAATTAAAAGACTTTTAGAGTCAAGGAGATATTTGAGTTCTAAAAAATAGTACAAAGTTTAAAGTCTTTACCGTATAATAATCCTGGGAAACCCATACTTCTTTTTTTGAGTTGGTGATTGAATCGATATAATTGTTTATACCTAAACACCTTGGAAGGTCTTTAATCTCGTTCGCCCTCTCTGAAAATTATTAATAGTTGGCAATTAACTGATTTGTATATCTTTTACACTGTATTGCTATGTTATATAAATTTGGAATATTTTTGTACTTTTTCCCACTTTTCAGGGTTCATTTTGCCTTTAGGTATTTGTGCAGAGTATGTAAGTTTAAATAAATTTCTACATGCAAAGTTTACTGGAATGTAGCTGACATTATTCATGCTATTAGGTCATTCTTAAACGTGTGTAATGTAGGTAATTGTGACTCTTAGGTTTATGACTTCTACTCTTGTTGACATTTATGGATCTCCCGAGTAGGGAAATATATGTAAAGGAGGGTTAGGCATTGGTTTCAATTCAATAAAATATAATATTTATACAACTATTTTGGTCTAACGCGATTTATTCATTCAGTTCACTGTGGTTATTCATCAAGGCTCGTGGTATCAACTGCGGATGCACTAGCCTTGGTTATTCATAGATGTAAACTGATACATTGATTTTATTTACCACTGATACAAATGTAACCCAATGAATTGCAGAAAAATTCATGACAATACAGGATGTGATAACATATATATGTGTTAGCTATAACAGCAACGTTCGGTATTACGGAAAATGCCAGACATTAGCTCGGCTATTTTTGCTTAGACTAAATACTACGTATTTAGGAAAATGACCAAGCCATTTTCCTTAAGGCATAAATTTCTTAGGGCATTAAGCTAAATCATTTATTTTTTACCCTGTAATCATCTTTATCGGAGAATTACATAACCTATCTGAGATTTTAATGTTTATCGGACATTCATTATTATTGTTATTATTTATTATCAAGGTCCTATTGTCAGACTTCAATAGGTTATATATGGCCTTTACAGTATTGATTAGTAATACTATGATGGATGTAAAATTACCAACTGGAAATCTAATAGTAAAATTCATACCAACCAGATTTTCTCACCCACTTTTCAGTAGTTCTGTTAGTTATGGGTAACACTAAGTATCTTTTATGATTGGCATCGCTATATGGCTTAAATTGTACGTTCCCGATGCAAAACCATTCCTTTAGGTCAAAAAAGGAAACGGGGATATTTGTATACGTTTACTAACGTATTGTACATTTAAATACTGACAGAATTAAAGCCTCGCTTAATTCTATACCTTAACATGTGATTCCTAAGTAGCAACGTGGCTACATCCGCGGGCCGGAATTCAACTTTTGCCCTATCTATCTTCAATCCCTGCTTCCGTACACTTTTTCCGCCTATCCTACCTATACATTTATACCCCGCAGTAAAGGGCATGACAGAATTAAAGCCTCGCTTAATTCTATACCTTAACATGCGATTCCTAAGTAGCAACGTGGCTACGTCCGCGGGCCGGAATTCAACTTTTGCCCTATCTATCTTCAATCCCTGCTTCCGTACACTTTTTCCGCCTATCCTACCTATACATTTATATCCTATTCTTATAATACTACTATTACTATTTCATGCTTCATACATAATATCTATATCATATAAACTATGAAAACTTTCTTTTTGTTAACACAGCATTTCAATAATTTCTTATTTGGTAAATAAATAACGTTTCTTGTTTTACATAAAGTTGAGCTAAAGTGATTATTTGTTGAGGATTTTGTACAACTTTTTGAGGTTCATTTTTAATTGAGGTTTTTGTACTAAATATGAGGATTTTGTACTAAAACTTGAGGCAAAGGTATATTATCAGTATTGAGTGATTGAAACTTGAGGCGACATAAATATTCATGAGGTAAATGCATTTATATGAGGCAAAGTGATTTATTTTGTTGAGGTAAAGTGATTAATTATGAGGTCCATTTAAATACTCCCCAAAAATAATTACACGCCAACAAGCAAAATAGCTTATCTTTATGCCGTAAAAAGTTTACGCCTTAAGGAAATTGCCTAGGCATTTTTCTAAATGCGACGGCAAAATGATAGTAGGCGGAGTAATTTCAGGCATTCGGCTAAATGCCTAAACATTTTCCATAAGGCCGAATTTTGCTTGTTGCTGCTGACCTATGCACTACAACGAATAATACTTTAATTGCAAAAGTTTAAGTTACCAAGTCCGGATCTTTGACTTTCATCGTAATCCCCATTTCCAAATTCGCCTAAAGTCACCTGATCTAAATTTAAAAGCCAAATTTAGTACCATGGAAATATTATACCTAAAATCCACAGCATTCCTTAAAACTGAGTTCATCCAAAAAAAGTATTTTCATTTAATAAATGAATTTGAATATACAATTTCTTAATTTCAGTAGACGTTGAGGTGATTTGATTACAAGTTCAGATAAATTTAAATACATTTAAGTAGTAATTTGATACAAAAATTGGATGCTTCGATATTAAATCGGGGTATTTTGGTAATAAATTGGGGTGCTGTGATAATATTTGTAATTTGAAGTAGTTTAATAATGATTTGAGAAAACTAGATAATGATTTAAAAAAATTGATAATGATCTGAGGGAAATTAATAATGATTTCAGAATATTTGTAATGATTTGAGGAAATTAAAAACTTCCCAGCAATACCAGACGGTACCACGACGCCCAAAGAAAAGTGTATACCTGTAGGTACCCATAGGAGTGAAAGACCAATTCCCTGAAGAAGAATCCCCGTTATCGTTATCTGAAAAATAGACTTCTTATATGTATAATTTCAGTATTTTACTTGAATGCCTCAGCATGAATATCTGAGATAAGAAGAGTCAGTTCATGTCAGTCCACAATTTTTTCATAATGACATTAATAAAGGATTAATGTTGGGGACACTTGCTTACCTTACCTACCATACCTGCTTAGTTACAAACGAAAGAATTTTGTCCGAACTTCAGTCTTCGTCTTTGCGGTCTTCACAACGTAAAATCTGCTTCCGAATTTTTATTCCCACATGCTGTTACTGAAATTAAATTGCAACTTATTCATTATACGTCAAAAGTTCATTTCCTATTATAGAGTTAACATTTCTTTCCTACAGCGACAACCTAGACGGTTTGCATGCTCACTCAAATTCGACAGCCATCTAAATTCCCGATAATTTTTCAAAATCTACAATTAAGTAAGCAAATTTAAATAAAATAACTAATGACGAATAATAAATATTAAATAATTGCCAAGAAAACTCCCGTGAATAAACCGAGTACCTTTTCCATTTCTCTACGACTGATAAACCCAGAAAAAATGACCGACTTTTGCAAACGGTTAATTATTCGTGACAATAACATTTTCTAATCTGAACTTTCGAAACATTTCCAATATTCATATGTATATATAATATACAGGTATAATGATTAGGTTGCCAGGGGTTTTAAATGATAAATTTCATTAATTAGAAGTCAATTTAGTTCTTAAAAGATTTTCGTGACATAATTATGTTTAATACATATTCAATGTAAAACTCACCTTTGCATACGGAATGCACACTCAAGTTTCAACGGCAGCCAAAAAAGTTAATGAAATAATTGATGTACGCGACACTACATAGGTATGCAACAAAACAAACAAATAAGGTTACTTTCACTTCGCTAGGTTTCTAATAGTATTAAACAAAGATAACGCGATTGAAAATTACGTGGTATAGAAAGTTGTTCTAAATAATATATTGTAATTAACGCCGTTTAGTATATGCTCACTAATGAGCATATTGTTATGCAGAAGGTAATCCTCGGCATGTAATAATATATTATTGTGTAAATTATTCTTAATTTTATTCAACTTATTTGAAGACTTGCTTTCTGGTAGCAAGGGGCAATACAGTAACGAGTTTTTATTTTGAAAGTCAAAAATGTCAAAGTCATCCCAACACAACCTAATTCCTTGTTTATTTTCAATCAAAGCTACAAATGAAATATGGCATTGCAATTCATTGCATGCTTACAACAGTGAAGGAGATGAATAGATATAAGCTAATTATGCATGCCTATGTGTAAGGTGGGAAAACGTGGCGATACTTCTTGAACTCGTACGACAAAAAGTATAATTTTTTTATATTACCATATTCGTTTTTTACTCTTTTGGAGGAAACAATTTTTCTGTCACCAAAAATAATAGGGCTACTGCATACAATAGTAATAGAAAAGCTACAACTGTGGAAATATCATTCCAGCCAGAATATACTTCTATTTTTGTAGAGGTTTCATGCAAGCATTGAGTTTTCGTTAGTCTGTCGTAGCGTTTCTGTCTTCGAAATAATATTCCATTGCTCATTTGCCATATCATTCTAAAAAGGATAAGTAGTCAAATGCATTAACGAATATCATAATAACCATTATACACTTAGGACAACTTAAAGTAAAAAAGAGCACCCACAACTTATTGCTCAACAATTATATTCTGAATGTAAATTATGCGACAGAATTATTAAATTAACTGAACTTTTTATTATAAATTATACAATGCAAAATAGGATAAGAAGTGGATGTGATTTTGCAGCAGTCTATGAACTGCTAGTATTTTCAGTTTTGTAATTTAACAAAACGTTTACTTTTAAGTGATCTTACTACGCAGTTACTTGTACGATAAATAATATTGCAATATTTTGTATTGCTTACTTTATATTTAAATATTCCTTCCACCGAGAACCTTTCCTTACAATCATTGCTTGAGTAATCCGTGATTTATCCATGCTTAAAGCAGTGATCTTTGAACAAATTTCTTTTTCTGGAAATCCTGCTAATGTTCTTCTAATTAACGAATCATCCAAGGCCACAAATGTGCTGTATTCTTTTGTCAATATCTTCATGAAAGCCATTACTACAGTTGACATCGTTGTTATCTCAAGGTGTGGCGCGTCCTTTTTCAATTTCTTTATAGAGACATTATGTAATGTAATTTAAATAAAAATGAATTATGGAACAATAAAAGTGTAAAGGCATCCACAAATCAAATTGAAACAGAGATCAGTGAAAACAGTGCATGTTTATTATTATATATGTATATTATTTATTATATTATATCATTATTACATGTAAAAAGCCATCCACTCGAGAACTGGGCACTTCAGTTGTGACGTGAAAAGTGAACTTCGAAGATATCAAGTCAGATAAATCCTTTATTGGAACAACATCCTGCGCCAGGATTGCTACAATTGCAGCCGAATATGCCAAATAAATTACTAGACCTGTTAGCAAAGCAATTAACGAAGAGATCTTCAAAGATGCTGATTCCGGATTGACACTTTCGCCTAAAAAATATAGTACTTAATACATTCTGTTAATTTATCGTTAAAAATATTATATTTTGCGTAGAAAATTAGACAAACCGTTTTGACAGGCAATTCCTAGTATCCAGAACAAAATTTCTGTAAAAGATTTGTCCTCATTAACTTGTAAATTCGATAATTTTTTCTTCAGTAGAGTTATTCCATATATAGTAGATATTACAATAACCCAAGTAAGCAGTATAGATATCCATAAATCCATCTTGAAAACATCTTGATAAACATCCCGAAATGAATTTGGAGGTGGTTGAACAAAATATGCCCATAATCTATTTATTGAAAAGCACAATTTTAGGACATGCAGTTTGAATAATACATACATCACTAATTTTACACAAAACTATATAAAGTATTATCTAATTTGCAATTAATATTAAATCGTTACTTATTTCCCGCGTGTGGCTGGAGATATGAAAATCTGGATAACCGCACCGTATTAAATTCATGAGGAGAAATGCCTACATCACATTCGTTTTTCTGTAAAATTGTTCCAATGTCTGTTGCATTTGTCTCTAGTTTCGTCGTTGCAAACTTTTGGCCATTAAATGCAATGATTTTTAAATTGTACGACTCAGCCATATAATTCAGATTTTCAAAGTTGAGCCCTCCGGTAAATCGGTAGGAACCATTTTCTACTGTGTAGTTAACAGCACTCAAATCTCCTAACTGCAAATAAAGTGTTAAGTAGGATTAATTGATTAATGGAATACATTTAATAATAAAGCGATATTATCGTTTTTAACAAAATTAACAGGAAAGTCGAGTAAAACATTTTTCACTTAACGACTGCAGCAATTCTGACAACAGTTGGATTGAAAGAATGGAAGGAGTTTGTAGAGCCCAATTTTATGCTTCTATTTTGATGCATCTGAAACCGTAGTAGTATTCACCACCAGCACAGCAATGCTTTTGAAAAGTATATTGTATTAATTCGACTTGGAACAATATATTTAATAGTGGAGAGTAAAATAAAAAAATTGTAGACAGGAAATGTTGATCCAAGACCATAGCGAAATATTGAGAAATCCGTTAATTCTAAATTGTGTCCCTGAGTTAAGTTAATATTGGAAGTAATAATAATATTGCTAGATAAACTAATAACCAAAATTAGCAATTTTGATAATGCATACCTTGCTATATATATGGTGCATATTTTAACCTTATATGGTTCAGGTTAATTCTAATAAAACATGGTACCGCACCCATTGGAATTAAATTTATTAATGGAAATTCACGTCTTGAAATCTTTGCTGTTTATGTAATACCTACATGAACTATGAAATGAACATAGCCATTAATTTTTTGCGTTTTCGCTATTATTTTGCTTAGGAGCCGTAGGATCCCGATGAAACGAGGAACAAATGCGGCTCAAACATTAAAAAGCATGGTACTGAAATTAATAGTATTGTATTCTTTATATGAGTAACATGGGTGAGCGATTTTGTAAAACGCCTGCTGTTGAAATATGATTGAACAACCCATGTACTCTTTGTGATCTTGCCTCACTGGGGACTTTTAAATATTTTTGACATACATGCATAATTCGTATATGCTTTCTGAGGTCCTCACCGTGTTTCAGTAAAGCTCCACATTCTTTGCATCTGAATAACTTTTTGTCCATAGTCGTCTCCATGTGTGGGCGCAATTGGTGACGACGCATATTCTTAAAAGTTTTAAAACTGCTTCCATATATATCACAAACAAAGTTTGCTTGATTCACGGAGCGCACTCTAGACGAATACAGCACCGCAATAATGGTACTTGGGATATAATGGATGAATTGTTGAATGCTCAATTTTCTGTGAGCGTACAATTAGTAACTTCAGTGTAAGAATTGCCCACAAATGTCACACATTAAGGGTTCTTGAAATCCACAATCAACGGCTTCATGCACACGCCAATTTTCGGTTTTCCAAGAACCGCAAAAGCACCTGAAATACGTTCCCATTTTCTCTTTTGAGTTTGCCGTCTCTGTATTATTATTGCCAGTAAGGTATTTCTTCTGGTTTTGGATGAAATAACGAACGTGTTTGAATTTAAAATATCTGTCACACGGTTGTTAGTAATATACTCCATCAATAACTAAAATTGAAATTCATAATCTTATCAGAGTGATTTTTTACGACTCAAAAATATAACAAAAAAATAACAATAATAGTTTAAAAGCCAAGTCAGAAGCAGTTGAAAAATTGCAACTACACTAATGAAATGAAATTTTAAATATGACAATGTAAAGTTCTCCAAGTTTTTCTTGCTCATCTTCAGAGATATTTTGTGATTCAGTGTCATTAATATTATTACAGTCCTTACTTCGTTTCCATCAGAATTTCTATTAGGTGTTAAAGCTTTTTTATTCTCCCATTTAATTTCTGACAGCGAATGTGCATTCCCATGTGTTGCTGGCTGTTGCTGCTTAGTCTGACTGGGCCATCCTTCTAAACTGGGCCAAATAATAAATTAAAATAAGATATTTTACAGAAATTCCTACAAGATCACAAGAAAAATATTTTTAGTTAAAATCACAACATAAAAACATATTCAATCATTAAGTGTTTGGACATATTGTTTTTAATGACCTTGTGAAAAGTGACAAAACACTGAGTCTTATTTGCCTATCCTGCTTGATAAAAAATAATTATTTGCGTAAATTAAAATTCTGATAGTACATTATTGTGTTATTTAATGTACAACAGAAATCTTTCACAACAGAAATGAAGCATTAAAGTATTATTTTGAAATTTACATTCCTTTTACTTTTTCTAGTCGAAAACTTTCTTTTGTAATGTAGTTTTCTTGGGCGACTTCGTCTTTTATTACAAACAGAAACATTTTCAGAAATAATATGATTTAGGAGTAGGTTTCAAGATTATTAAAAGAGTATCACTGTTTCGAGAAAAAATGTCTTCATTTAATACAGTCGAGAGGAACACGTTTCATAATGTCTTCTGCATCAATTTGCGAATCAAGCTCTCCAAATTTGTTTATGGGGATGTACAAATTCTGGATTGAGCCTAGCTCCGGTAATTCTAAATCTGGTTGCTGCCCATTGTGTCACACAATTCATCATTATTTCCAACTTTAGAAGACATAAGAGTGATTTCACAATCTTCAGTATTTTCATAATTAGATCCACGTACATTCAAAAAATTAACTTCAGTCTTGATTCATTTCAGTGCTTTAGTAGAGTAGCTAAAATTCAGTTGACTCATTTCTTAATTCTGGTGGTTAATAATGACTTGTAAAAAAACATAAAACACATTTGGAACCAAGAGAAAGTTCTCTCACAAGAATACGAACTGTAATTTCGGACACTTCTTCCCGGGCATCCATATTTTCCCCAAATTGTAGTTCTTATTCAAATAAGCAATCTCTAATATATTTCAAAAAACCGTAGATACAGGAAATCAGGAAATCGCAGCTGGGGCTGCTACATTTAGACTTAAACCGTAATATTCTACATCAATTGCAATATTAGAGTGCATTTCACTAGCATTTATTTTTAGCTCGCAATTTATGCAATTCTGATCCAACATAGGATTTGAAATTTTAATAGTCAAATTTCTGAAAACAGGAAAAAACAGGTAAAATCAATTAATAGAGGTTGTCAAGATTCACATTTGTTCGTAAATATAAATAACCATGACCTATTTCCATACTAAGTAACATTTGTAAAATATTTGAGTACATCTGTTATAATTTGCTCTATAAAATGGTAGAAAAAGATCTTGATTATAACCAATATGGCTTCAGAAAAAAACGATCATGTGACCATGCTCTTGCAAAATTTACTCAGGACTGCTATTCTGAAATTGATGGCAGAAATCAAAGAATGGTTGCTGTATTTATTGATTTTTCTACTGCATTTGACGCAGTTCAAGGAAATTTGCTTATTTTAAAGTGTATAATTTATTTTCAGCTAGAACCATATATGATTAAACTTCTTCAAGATTACCTGAGCAACAGACGAATTAAAATTAAGAACGGGAAACATATTTCTAAAGAATTTTACGTCACAGCGGGCCTTCCCCAAGGGGGGTTACTTGCTCCCCTCCTTTTCTCTATGTTTATAAACGACATTGGTCATGGACTGAAAGTAAAATATCTTCTTTACGCAGATGATTTTTTAATTTATAGCTCCCATTCTGACATAAACATTGCCATTAATAGATTAAATGATGCTCTTGTACACATTTCCCAATGGTGTGATCGCAATAAACTAAATGTAAACATTAGTAAAACGAAATATATGGTTATCCACAAAAGTGGTGATCATTTAGCTAAAACGATCCCACATTCTTCCCCATTATTCAATGGGCAACAATTAGAGCGCGTGTTCACTTATAAATATTTAGGAGTAATAATAGACTCCACTCTCTCATTTACTGAACATGCAGCTGCTGTTGAACTAAAAGTAGCAGCTGCAGTTTCCAAACTTTATGCAATTAAAAGAATACTAGACAAGTCAATGATGAAACTACTAGTACAATCCTTCGTAATGTCCATTCCAAACTATGCCACATTAATTTGGGCTGTAGTCCCAAATACGGTACTTGAAAAAATAGATATAAAAATTCACCGATTTATACCAAATTTTTTTCATCCACGACTTTCTAAATTAAAACCATCACTCAAATGTAAAGCCGGAAAACAACCTGGCAATCAAGTAAATATTGTCAAACCCAAATTTGTTTCTAAAAACATTAAAAACAACATTAAAACAACAATTAATAATTTCCTAACTGATTGTAACTTCTTCACTACTAAGGAAAGACGGTTTATTCAATTAATTAAATATGCTAATCTTGCAATAAACGGGTATTTCCCAGGAAGTAACTGCCTATTTAACCTAAGTACCAGATCGAACACATTCCCAAAATTAAATATGAATTTCAAAAGATCTGCCTCTTTTCAGAAATCTGTACTTAGTTCGGCAATTACAGCCTGGAACAAACTTCCCCGGAAATGGGTATATAAAGATCTTAGTCATTACATATTGATGGATACTGTGAAACAACTGGTTATTTCTGAAAGGGATCTTATTTATGTAAAATAATATTGCACTTCAAATTTGTTATCTTATTTGCTCAGAATTTTCTCTAAGTATACTACGTGTTGTAATTATTTTTCTTCTCCCCCAAGTGTCCACAGGGGAAGAACAGTATCGTTTTGCTGATTTTACTCTTATTGATTAAATGGCCTGTATTTTGTACATTGTACCGAATTTGACACATTAATAAATCTGAACTGAACTGAGCTGAACTGACAGAAGTAAGCTGTATTACTACTGTAGACTTAGATTTTAAATTTTACCAACGATTAAGATGTCGTCACTAGGTAAAGCAATTTTTATTGAAATATTACAAATTTCCCGATCCCTAATCAAAATCTTCCTAACTAAAAGGAAAGAAATATATTTTCAATTTCGTGCTTAAAAAAGGGGAAGTTAAAAAACAACATTAGTGCACCATTTGACGTTTTATTCCCTTACCCTAGGATGCCCATGTAAGAAATGGGAAAAGTGAGATTGTGAGATACATGAGATAGTTTTTAACTAAATTTGTCAAATACTGTTGTAAATAGGTCTCCATCTCCATACAAACAATGCAAAGAATTAAAAAAACTTTTTCTGAAAAGGTGATAAGTGATGTGATCAGTAAACCTAGTATGGGGGCCAAGTTTACCATTTATTCTGTGCCCAATTATAAAATGTTACGGTAACATATATTATCTCTCAATGGTGGCATATGCAGTGTATGATGAAAAATGAGTTCCCAGCCCTTTCTTGGACAAAGTATGCATCCTGGAGAAACCAAAAATTTACCAAAGGTTACGTAAGTGCCTGACATGCTTGCATAAATTTTTCAGCCTATTCGGCGCAAATTTTTGATGAAAATGCTTTACAAAATAAATTTAGTGTTTTCTTAAGAAACTGTGCCAGTGCGCATCCAAAAAGCTGAAAATCTAAGCAAGTATCTAAAAAGCTAACTGAAGTTGTGGTAAAACTTGGCGACATCTCTGGATTCCTTACTTAGATCCAGGAAAAGGTATAATTTTGGAAAAAAAATGTTTAACCCGTAATAAGTACTTTCCAAATTAGTTTATTTCAAAAAATTTGTGTAGCGCGCGCTTATAAGAAATTTATGCAAGCTTGCCAGGAACATATAAAACTTTTGATAACATTTTGGTTTCTCCAGGATGTATACTTTGTCCAAGAGAGAGCTAGAAAAGATGTAATTGTTACTTAGCAAAACTCACATGCGGATGCACGTAATCATAAATTTTATTTAATTGCTTTTTCCTTATACAATTTCAAGCAAAGCTAGAAATTAAATGCCGCGTTGAAAAGCATTGCTATAAGCCAATAAGGCATATATATGCCGATACTTCTTGAACTCATTCTAGTAAAAATTTAATTTTCTTGTATTCGCATTTTCGCTTTTTACTCCTTTGGAGGAAACAATTTTTCGGTCATCAAAAATAATAAAGCAACAGCATACAATAGTAATAGAAAAGCTACAACTGTGGAAATATCATTCCAGCCAGAATATACTTCTATTTTTGTAGCAGTTTCATGCAAGCATTGTGTTTCCGTCATTATGTCGTAACGTCTATATCTCCGAACTAATACTCCACTGTTCATTTGCCATATCATTCTAAAAGATTGAATAAGCATTCAAATGTGTTAGCAAATATCATAACATGCATACAGTTAGGACCACTTAAAAGTATAAAAGAGTGTACACACAACTAATTGGTCAACAACTATATAGTGAATGTGAATTAATAAATTAAATGTGGACAATGTACTATAAATTGTACGATATAAAATAGAATAAGAAATCGATGTGATATTGCATTTGTCAATAAACTGATACTTTAAGTTTGGTGGCTTAATAAATATAATAAATACTTTTAAGTGGTCTTACTACTTAGCTGGATAGTATTTGATAAATACTATTTTATAAGTGTTTACTTTATATTTAAATATTCCTTCCACCGAGAACCTTTCCTTACAATCATTGCTTGAGTAATCCGTGATTTATCCATGCTTAAAGCAGTGATCTTTGAACAAATTTCTTTCTCAGGAAATCCTGCCAATGTTCTTCTAATTAACGAATCGTCCAAGGCCACAAATGTGCTGTATTCTTTAGCCAATATCTTCATGAAAGCCATTACTACAGTTGACATCGTTGTTATCTCAAGGTGTGGCGCTTGTTTCTCCAGGTTCTTCAAAATTATTTTAAGATATATTATGAAATGCAATTTAAATACCAAAAAATTAAGGATCCAATAATCCTTTCAAATTAAAACAGAGATCAGTGAAAACTACGGCTGTCTAAAAGTAAAGAAAGATGGTATATGTCATTACTTGTAGAAAGCCATCCACTCGAGAACTGGGCATTTCGGTGGTGATATGAAAAGTAAATTTCGAAGATATCATATCCGATAAATCTTTTATTGGAACAACATCCTGCGCCAGGATTGCTACAATTGCAGCCGCATAGGCCAAATAAATTACTAGTCCCGTTAACAAAGCAATTAACGAAGAGATCTTCAAAGATGTTGATTCCGGATTGACACTTCCGCCTAAAATACTTATTATGTAATACATTCAATGGATTTATCGCTAAAAATGTTATATGCGGGGATAGTCAAACCATTTTGACAAGCAATTCCTAGAATCCAGAATAAAATTTCTGTAAAAGATTTGTCTTCATTAATTTGTAAATTCGATAATTTTTTCTTCATTAGAATTATTCCATATATAGTGGATATTACAATAATCCAAGTAAACAGTATAGATATCCATAAATCCAACTTGAAAACATCTTGGTAAATATCCCGAAAAGAATTTGGAGGTGGTTGGACAAAATAAGCCCATAATCTATTTATTGAAAAGCTCAAGTTTAGGGCATACATTCTATTTAAATAACTACTACTTTTACACTAAAAATAAATGTGCACTTTGTATTATGAATAATGTTCGAATTTCATTAAAATTAAAGAATTAACTTTTTATTTATAATAAATTTGGGATTATTAAAGGCTTTCGTCGTTGCAAACTTTTGACCATTAAATGCAATGATTTTTAAATTGTACGCGTCAGCCATATACTTCAGATTTTCAAAGTTAAGCCCTCCGGTAAATCTGTAGGAACCATTTTCTATTGTGTAGTTGACAGCTCTCAAATCTCCTAGCTGTAATTACAATTTAAAATAGTATTCAGTGATTAATGGATAATATTTAATGATAATCGTTTTTAACAAAATCATGAGAAGTAGCGTAAAACATTTTGCACTTAACGTCTGCAGCAATTCTGACAACAGTTGGATTGAAAGAATGGAAGGACTTTTTAGGGCCAAATTTTATGCTGCTATTTTGATGCATACTAAATCCGTAGCACTCCCCACCCGTGCAACAATATGTTTTTGAAAAGTTTTATATTGTGTTAGTTGGACATGGGAAGTAATTTTTAGCGGAGAGTAAAATAAAAGAATTATATAAACAGGAAAAGTTGCTTCCAGACCATAAAAAAGTACTGAGCAATTCAGCATTTCGTTAATTCTAAATTATGTCCCTCAGTTAAGTGAGTACTGGAAGTAATAATATTACTAGATAAACAAATAACCAAAATTAATAATTTTGATAATGCGTAATAGTATCTTGCTAAATATAAAGTGCATGTTTTAACATTTTATGGTTCAGGTTAATTCTGATAAAAGGCTACATGGTGGTACACCCATTGGAATTTAATTTATTAATCGAAATTGACATCTTGAAGTCTTTGTTGTTTATGTACATAGGTATGAAATGAAAGTTTGTTTTATTGTATTCTGTTGTGTATATCCTATACTTAACATATGAAATGAACATAGCCATTAATTTTTCGCTGTTTCGCTATTACTTTGCTTAGGGGCCATATGTTCCCAATGAACCAAGAATAAATACGGTTCAGACTCAAACACTCTAAACATGCTACTGAAAATCAATAGTATTATATATATATATGAGTAACATGGGTGAGAGTATATTGCTTAAGCTATGAATTGCAATTGTAAGGGTAGACTCAAAATACAATTTAAAATTCCCCAAAATACACAACTCCCTAATTTTATCGCTTACTGGGAATTTGCGATTTTGCAAAATGTTAGCTGTTGAAATAGGATTGAACAACCCATCTGCCCAAGGCTTTTTAACAAATCAAATGTGACTGATTTTTTACATAATGTTGCTAGTAGAGCTGTCGTCGATGCTATTTTCTTACAGAATCGAAGGAATATTCTTCATTATCGAAATCGAATCGAATCAACAATTTTCCGTATTATAATCGAGTCGGTTTCAAAAATGTTAGTTTAACTTATAGTAAATCGAGAGGATTTTTACTTTTGCAACTCCAACAATGAGACAAAGAAATGTTGGAAATGTCGAATTAAAATTGAATTGAGCAGTAGTCACAATTTTTGCATTAAAAACGAATAACTTGGATTCTATTATAGTTTATTCGATTTTATCAAATCAATGACAGCTCTACTGCTTAGTGTAATGTTTACTCAAACAAGAAGCATTAATATGCGCTATTAGTAAGGTAACTGGTAAAGGTAAAAAAGCTAATAAATATTAGGTAAATATTTTAGTAGTATGCCTAACTATCAACCTTTAGGTTGTTGGGAAATTGAATAGCGTTTAAGCAATAAATGGTAACTTGTGCTTTCTAAAATACCTCATAACCCACCAATTTTAATCCTAACAATAAGATTGAAAAATATAGTGACCCATCTAACCACTGACATAATTTTGGGTTCGTCTTTAGTAATAATATGATATTGCAATCCAGAAAGCAAGAGAAGATATTTGATATTTTGATGGTTAACATTGCATCACAGTATTGCCAATTTTGTTTCTCAATTTTGCCAAAGAAAATAATCCATAAAATTATTTTCCATACGGAGGGCGATTCTCCAAAATGAAGATAAAATGTCAACCCTGGCAACATCCGGTGAACTTTGGTAAATAAATGCTTTAATAGAGAGACCACAGTCACTTATCTAGTAACATACAAGAATTATTGCGCAAGGCAGTTATTGCAAAAATTACATTAAGTAAGCCTTCACAAATAAAGTTTCATTGCTATCTGAACCAATATTTGTACACCCTCGTAATTCCTTGGATACCGACAATGTAAGCAGTAACCAGTTAGAATTGGTTTGAAACTGCAGGAAGTCGTTTCAAAGCAGCAGCTCAATTTTAATCTATTTTTCCTAAATTCAAATGGTCTTTCCATTGCTAATTATTTTTAAACGCATTATTGTACTTAAAAGGGTAAAATGAGACACTAGACTTGGAATTTGCAAACCATTTTGGTTATATTAACAAAGAAACTAAAAAACGGATTTTCCGTTAATCGTACATATGTAAATTAAGAAATCGTAAGAAAATATCAAAAATGGTTGTGAGTGGAAAAGAAGAGCTTGAAGCTTCGATTTTGCGGATTGGTAGCGTTACAGGATTCCTACCATATAAATGGAACTGGGAGTATAAATTAATTGAAAAATCAAAAAGTCGTTTCGATTTGTTCCGATTTCACTTCTTGGTTTCATTGATTTATGGCTATACTGTAGGAATAGCTCTACGTTTAGTATATGCTATTGCGAAATCCGAAGTCATTCCACGCGTCGACCTCTGCCTTGTATTATTTGCGGGCGCTGTTGGGATCAGTTATCTATTTCTATTCATAGAAATCAAGTCAGACTCAATTGAGGAGATTGTGAATATTGCTCTAACGTATACTGACAGATTTTCAGGTAAATTAATAAATAATTTAGAAAGTAATTTAAATTTCTTCCCTTATAAATGTATTTCTAAATGTATTACATATATTTTGGCAGAAATGCACCATAAATATAACACCATTAAAAGTTGGAAATCAAAATGCATTGTTGGATCAATAATTCTCCTTCCTAGTGTGGTTGGGTTCCATTACTATAATTACAGAAATGATATAATCATATTTCCTCTGCATTTCATTCTTCCAATGCACAATCAATATTTGATTTGCCATATAGTTTTAATTTTCTTTTTCTACTGGTATTGTCTGGGAGCATTTGTTGTTATAGTATATTTTTCTGTACTCATAATAAACATGCTTCCTTATGAAGTCACAATGATGAACAAATCCAAGTAAGTTAATTTCAATCTGTTTGCTTTCCTTCAGTTATTATCTTATTATAAACCTAAATATATTGGCAATTAAAGTAATCTAAATTTTTCTTAGGTATCGTCCAATTAAAAAGTACAATAGCGCACTGTTTGTTCTGGAAATGCAAAAAATAACCCGCAGCCAGCACCTCATTTTCACAATTATTAATAAGTGTACAAAGTATTTCGTGATGCCTGGTCAATTTATAATTCTGAGAATAATTATGTTCTATAATTTTGTATTGATCAAATCTCATGTCTCATTGAAAGTGTCAGCAATTCTGCTTTTTGGAGGTACCTCCTCACTCCTTGCTCTCTTTTGGGTATTTCTCTTAATACAGGCAGCAAGCATACACCATTTTAGCAAAAGTTGTAAGACATCCTGGATCCAGTTGAACACACTCAAACAAGATAAATGGTTGCGACGGTATGTGACAGTGTTCTGCAGATCATGGAAGCCAATAGGATTGCAAGTTGGAGATTACTACATCATCACCAAACGTACCGTGGGAAAATTCTTATTGAATGTCGCGAAGGGAACAGCGAAACTCCTTCTGACTCTTTAATAATTCAATGTGTCGTCTACGATACTTGCTTGTGCAGTGCTGCACTAGTTAATGTGTAAAATACAAAATTGTTTCTAATATTTGCCTATTTTTAATTTTATTAATCCTGAGTGGATGCAGCTGTGTTTCCTATAATCCCGCAAAAGTTGAAGTACTTATATAGGTATATTGTTAAACTCAGTATTATTTGCTAGCTGGTAAAAAATATTGGGTATTGATTTAATAGCAAGCCAAGGAAAATTACAATGTTTTAAAGTCTCTTCATTTCGTAAATTAAATGTAGCGTGTCTTTAAAGTAGTTTGACAGTACGTAATGTTTCTCACGCATTCACCTGCATTGCTAAATAAATATTCTGTATTACACGATTATATAAGCGGTATATAATGTAGTGTAGATATAATGTAGATTATATAAACGGTAGTGTTCCCTTTTAACGATATATGCTCATATTTTAATAAGTAATGTGCTCCCTATGGTGTGCTTACAACTTACGTAAGGTCATCATAAAATTAAATACCATTTTACAAATAAATGGTCACTATATAAATGGATTCGCCAAGGGCTTCAACACTGACTTTTACCTATATGGCAAGAGAACATTTATTAGATTTGGAATAAATAAAGGTAGATGGTAATGGCAAAATTTTGTGGACCGAGAATATATTTGCCAATAAAGCCCCTAAGGTTTATTTACTAAACAAAAATATATTTTTTGAAAAATGTAATTGGTACAAATATATTTAAGTCTTTGGATTTAATTGAATTAAATACAGAAACGTGACGAAAATTAAATAGAATATTCCCATTTAGGAGATGCACTACAAAATATCGAAGCGTAACTCTGAAAAGCGAGCACAGAAGTGACCGAAATTGATAACTATTTAACTTCCATCCTTGGCAAAGCAATCATTTCCGAGAGTCGACCAAATTCAACTCACCTTGAATTCTCCTAAGCAATCTTATAGCCTTCAAAGCTGGCCAAAAAGTACTACATATAATTAATGACAGGGTGAATAATTAAATAGCTTTTTGTGTGATTGTAAAATACTCCTACCGTGATGCTACATAAGTCCTGCTTATGCAAAGTAACATTAATAAACAGTTTGTTAAATGTTCTTTTAGTTATGGAAATCGCTTGCACGATTTGTAAAGCAGAGCAAAACTTTCTGAGCAGGAGAAAAAATTGTAAATTAAACTGTCAAATATTTGAAATAATTTTATTTGGCAATCGAAAAAGTGATTTGAACAATAATACTATGTTGGACAGTGTAGCTATTTATATATTGCTTAGCGCTGCTTACTTTAAGATAATAACAGCAGGATCAATTTTTTCAAAGATTAGTAAACTGGAGAATGGTTGTCACTTAAATTTTATATTTGGCAGCTACGAATCATCAATACACTATTGGAGTGTGAGTCAACATTTTTGGGAAACGGATAATCCCTATACTATAAGCAGAATGAATGCTCTGAAAACTCATTTCCACCGATCACTTGGTTGTACTGAATCAAATATAAAATCCTCTTTTACATCACATTTGAATGTTTTAAATTGGCCAAACTGTTATAATCGAAAG
Organism: Yoshiicerus persimilis; assembly: GCA_020352615.2. NCBI lineage: Eukaryota > Metazoa > Arthropoda > Collembola > Entomobryomorpha > Tomoceridae > Yoshiicerus > Yoshiicerus persimilis. The sequence continues at coordinate 84,287,563 of CM036940.2, forward strand.
CTCATCTTAAACAGAAAATTATCCTCTCCGAGCCTCAAGTCACGTTTCCACTGTCTATCTAACATTCTGATTGGTGTCTACCCAAGTGACCTTTTTGAAATGTATTTCACTAATTATATCATCAACAACTTAAATGGAATGGATTTCAAGCCGACAGAATATTACAACTTTGACCGTTACAGCACAGTTCACGTCGTCCTTCGCTATGGTTCGGAAAAAAATTCATTTATGAAGCATTATACCAGAATTTCGGAATACACATACCATGGAAATACATTAGATTTAACTCAAGCCGATAAATTGGTTTTTGTACATTTCGCCAATAACCCTAAATCTCGTATTGTATCACTTTATACTTGCCCAAAAGGCGGTGAAAAGTGGGCGAATGCATTTAAGTTTCCATTTACTGAAAAGAAATACGAAATGTATTTCAAAAAGTTACCAACCAATCGGGATTTCAAGAATCAGGCCATTGCGGATTATTTGGAGTGGGTACAATATATCTGTCATCCAAAGTTTTACAGTTATGACAACAATGAACATGTGTTTGATTACTCCGATGAACAATTGGCCAAAGCAAAGTATTTCATTAATCTTTCAAATAATGCTATTGAAATCCATTACACTTACATGTTGTCCTATGCTTTGCTAAAGCATATTCCAAACGCATCATTAGTGTCTTATGACTACAAACATAACGGAAATCTTGTTGGAATATTCTACAATGAAGGTGTATTTGACGAAAAACAGAAAGTCCGATCTTTTCATTTTCCTACCAGTACCGATGGTTTTAATTTCATTTCGTGTTCTACTCTGGACACCGAAAGTCTGTCGTTTCAAGGCTATTTCAAACCTTATGATTTGGGGCCGTGGATATGTATCGCCCTTTCGGTTCTAACTATCAGTATTTTTTGTCATTCAGTACAACACCAAAGAAAACTCAAGAGTTTTTCTTTCTTGCTCCTTTATTATGCTTATTTATTGGAAATCAGTTATTCTTTGCCAAAACACTGTCGAGGCTTAAAATGGCTAAAGTGGATTTTGTCAAGTTTCCTACTAATGGGAGTTGTACTCACAAATGCCTATAAAGGAATCGTCATTGTCGATTTAACGAGGGAAAGAGAAGTAAGGAAACTGGAATCTATCGAAGAATTCGGCAAATTAAATATATCGACAATGACTTTTGCGGTTGATAACGATGACGAGTACACGCGAGCAGCCTTTGACCCATCTATAAAAAAGGAATTGACTGATGCTATTTTACAGGACTTGCCGTATATTTTGAAAATTCTTCCTTACTACTTCAATGATACTGCTCGTATTATAAAATGCAGGGAAAGTTCCTTGTGTAAGAGGATGGACTTCACTTTGTACAGAGACTTGTCGGATGAAATCTCTAGAAGATCAACATTTTTAAAGCCAGATAAACTCAAGGAATATCAAAACATGTTAAAAAATTTCTGGCCAACGAAGGACTTTTCTGTCGCAATTGAACATTTAGCGAATTGCAAAAATTCTGCTTTTATCACTCGACAAAATGAAATGACAAAATATTTAGTTGGGGAAACTCCGTTTTCTCCCAAAGACAACTTAAAGTTTTACGTGGGCAAACGAGAAAACATTTTCATGCCTAAAGATGTTGGCATTTCAGTTTACGGAAAGGATAATAAATTGTACACAAATGGTCTCTATCACAGAATTCGGAGTTTTGATCAGTCAGGAATATATCACAGATGGCAAAACTTCAATTACACTGATGATTTTCGGTTTTGCAAAGGTTGTGGGAAAAAGTGGAAGCCAAGACCTTTAAACTTGTATACGTCCAATATCTCGACTATATTTTTCATATTTATTACGGCTGCTTTCTTTGACATTTCTGTTTTTTCTTGGGAAAATAGAAAACTTCTGAAATCACACATTTTGGCATTTTGCAGCCATTTAAAGCACAACATTTGCAAAATTATAAGCATATTTTTACTGAAATATTTTGCATCGATTTCCGGGAAGAAGCTAGCTGTGTAAAATGAAAAAATCTGATTAGATTTTTATTGGATGCCAAAAAAATTCTACTTTTAACAAAGTTTAACTGTATTGATAAAAATTGAAAGCTAGATTCGTTTCAGTAAATCTTCGATTTGCTTTGCGGGCCAGATTTAATTGAACGCTCCTTGGGACTGATCGGCTTGTAATAAATAATACGAAATGACTTGAAAACAATGCCCTATCAAAGCGCACAAATCAAAATGCATTAGTTAAGTTATAAAGAAAAGTCACTCACATAATGACTAGCACTTTTGTTCCTGGGTACTTGACAGAACTGTTCAATTTGTTTTCATAAACGACTTTAGTTTGTACTTTCACCTTCCGAGGACGTGAAAATTGCTGGTTTTTCTTGCTTACTAATATTAATATTATATTGTATTTCACTGATAATAATAAGTGTGCCCCTTATTCGATAAAAAATTGCTTATTGTGGGAGTCGAAAACGTAATACTGATATGTAACCAATGTACTGTTTTTGACATGAATGAAGACAAACTCATAACGTCATAACTGACCTAAATGGTGCAGATAAGTGCATTTGTGCACTTTTAGTTGACCTAATACATAATGGAATTTTATTCATATTTTTAATGGACTCACTTAAGCTCCACAGGATATTATAGGTAGGAGTATTTACTTTATGGCATTATCTACACAGGAACCAAAAAAGAATTTTGGTTTGCAAATATTCGAGAATGGATTCTTCACCAATAGGTATTTGTATCGAGGAGGTTACAACATTACTGTTACTAAAATATTTTACACGTAATTGTTAGATCGAGAATTATTTATACATTTGAGAGCCAGATGTTTTACAATTTTGCTGTTCGTTAGTATTATTAAGTTGACGCATGGTACACATCGTTGGGTTTTGAAAAGGCAAAGTAAATTTTACAACAATTATATGATGGCTAACTAAGCTAAAAGATTGTTTGCAATTATAATGTGACACTTTATGCTTACTACAACTACTGGTTTATGATTCTTGCTTACCATAATGTATTCCCATTGAAAGGAAATTACCTATTTCTATTGTATTTAGTACAATAGAACAAAAAACTGCTTATTATAAAAAATCTATCGCAAAACATTTAATAATAAACAAGATTTTTATCACTTAAAATTGTACACAGTGATACTTAGTTTCATTTCCTTATTGCCTGGTTATAAGAAAACATGGACTGGGCTTCTCAAACGCATAAACTTTTGCTGCCGTTTAGACACATGCGAAATACTTCAGTTACATCAAAGTGAAATACGTTCATGTGCCAAGGTTTTCCACCGTTCAGTTTTTCATTTGATACGCTGTAGAGTGGAAATGAAAGAAAATGAGAAAGGAAATGTACGTTGATTGTGATTTCCCCGTGCATTGGCAACAACAGAAATAGCATGTCATGCTTAATTACATTAAGGAATTGATAAAATAATTGTGCCCTTGAAGAAATTCTTTGGGTACGACATTGAATTTGCATTTCTAAAATAAAATTAACATTTTGAGAACAAGTAGTTTCCGAAGTTTCAGTAAAAATATATCCAATCCTTTTATTTGAAGTAGTACGTACATTTGCAGGATTTTCTGAGTCAATAAAGCTTAATGATATATGCATTAGAATTTGAGTAAATATATGAGCACACTGTAGTATGCATGAACTCATGAGTAAACGTGTGGAGAGAAGACAGTTAGGCCTGGATGATCTCAAATAGGAGGAAGTCAAGTAGGAGTAAGTCAGACGCGAGAGGAAGCCTGCTCAAAAGCAAAGTCTATGTGTAATGATTTTTTTTGTGTCACAATTTCCGAATTTATCTTATTGGACACCTCAAGTCAAGGTAGATACAAATTAGTCACTTGGTGGTCCTAAAATTAAGTAGTGTAGATTATTAAACCTGGTAGTTAGTTACATTATTAATACATTCCCATTTAATAATGTAATATTTTTCCTTTAAAGTATTTACATTTGAGACTATTTAAATACTATAAGAAGCGTCGCAATATTGGAAAGCATTTGTCCATAGAATTCCAAAATTCGATCGTGTTGAATATTTTTAATGGGAGTTCTAATACCAAATGGCAACAACGACCTATAAGCTTTATTAAGAATTATTCTCAGTGAATTAGAAGACTGTTTCTACATAGAAGCACAACTGACTAAAAACAGTGTTAGACAAAAAATTATAGCAAAGCCTAAATTTGGGATAGCAACAAATGCCACGAAGTCTAGCTTGTCGTCGAATGTTACTGAACCAAAGCAGCAAACAACGGAAGCTATATAGAAAGCTACGGTAAAAACAGGGAATAGGACGGGGTGCACACTTTCGTGAAATAAAATATTCAATATTTTGGTACGGTTGTACACACTACTTTGATATTCATAATCTAATTTCCGGCATCTGGAAATTTAATATTTGAAATTCAATTAGTACTTATATCGTCAGCTAAACTATTACTAAAGGAACTAAATAATGATAAGTGAAAGAGATAATCAGAATTAATTACCTAATTTGGTCCATCCAATAGAATATCCGTAGTAAGACAATCAAGACGTATAAGTACAATAAAAGGTTCGCGTATGTAGAACAAAGGAATACGATGATTTGCAATGCTTGCATTCCAAATTGTATAGTCCAATGCAATGAGAAAGCGTCCAGCAGTGGGTATTTGTATTGTAGAACATGTATAAAGCATGTAAGTCCTGGTGCAGCAAAGATATATCAAATTGGGGCAATAAACTTTGTCATCCATTTTAAACCTTACGATTTGCGATGTATAGCCGTTTCGTTCTAACTATCTGTATTTTTTGTCATTCAGTACAACACCAAAGAAAATTCAAGAGTTTTTCTTTCTTGCTCCTCTATTACGCTTATTTATTGGAAATCAGTTATTCTTTGCCAACACACTGTCGAGACTTAAAATGGCTAAAATGGATTTTGTTGAGTTTTCTACTAATGGGAGGTGTACTCCCAAATGCCCACAAAGGAATCGTCATTGTCGATTTAACGAGGGAAAGAGAAGTAAATAAACTGGAATTGCATAAATTCTGCTTTTACTGCACGACAAAATAGAATGACAAAATATTTAGTTGGGGAAACTCCGTTTTCTCCCAATGACAACTTAAAGTTTTATGTGGGCAAGCGGGAAGACATCTTCGTGCCTGAAGATGTTTGCATTTCAGCTTACGCTACGGAAAGGATAATAAATTGTACAGAAATCTCAGAATTCGGTGTCTCGATTAGTCAGGAATATATCATAGATGGCAAAACTTCAATTCCACTGATGATTTCGGATGATCTACAATACCTACTTATACCTGAACTTTACCAAGAATAAATAATAGAATGCAAAAAGTTAAAACGCACGTTTCTTTAATGAAAACTTTTTGGGATAGGAACACTTTTGTGAGCGAAAATGTAGTCCGCCGATGATCCTTTGCTTGTATCTTTAACCATTTTATAGCCTTTAGATTCAACGTAATCTCTTAAAACGGTTTTGCCTCCCTTTACATGGTTCCATTCAATAGTAAATGTCTATCAAAAGATATAATAATTAGTATTTGCAAATGGCCACTTTTTGAGTTTTTTCTAAATATAAATTTCTAAATATAATGTTTTTCTAAATGTACTTTAATTAGAATGCTGTCAAATGGAATCGTTGCCAGCACATCCATCTCAGAACCTTCAATATCCAAGGAAAAGAAATCCACTGTAGTTATTTCTAATGCTTTCAACAATGAAAATACGGGAAAACATGGCGTGTTAACACTTTCGTGTATATTTTTCACTTTAGATTCCTTATTTTTACTGAGTTCCGAATACCAACCGATTGGATTTCCTTTAGTACCGCCAAAGGTAACCTACAAACGATTTTGGATTAAAATTAAATTGGAATTCCGGCAAACTATATAATTATAATATACAATGCATTCAACAAAACCTACAAATTTTGGGTGACTATCCGGAGACAAGCAAACATTTGCACTCCAGGCTTTCCTATTCTTTGAAATAAGAGTTTCAAAACTCTTTTTGTTGGGTTCCACAAGAAGACCACTCCATTTGTAATCTCGCTCCAACAATAATGTGTTTGATAGGTTCTCGCCATCCCATGCTCCACTCTCCACAAAGAACCCTCCTGTCTTCATATTCAAATATATCAGAATAATTTCCATATTCTACGAAAAACTTAGGATAGGATTTTTTTGTACAAAATCAATATTATTGAGCATGTATATATACCATATTATTCAGTATTTGCAGGATATACTTGTTCTGCCCTTCCTTCTCAGAAGGGTTTCCTTGGGGAGAAACTAAGTTATAAGGTTTCGTTGAAGGTGGAATCAAATAATTATCTCTTATGTATGTTAAAAGTTTGGAATCATTTTGTAGCATTGGAAAATATTCGTCGAAAACTTGTTCTTCCGTAACTTGAATATTGATTAAACGGAGTTCTGTTTTGAAATGCCATAAACAAGCACAAATTGCACATACAATTAGGAAAACAGCGGATTTTACTCTGATTGTGCGGTGAGACCTGAAAATCAAGCAATTATGATTACATGAAAGAATTTAGGATAAAATGTTGTATTGTCTCTAATTAACATTTGTTGTACCCAAAATGAAAACTTTCCCATAAAATCAGTTAAATTTTAACATGTATAAACCCACCATCTTAAAAATCCATTAAAAATATTCTTTATAATGTAATTTAAAGCCAAAGGTATTTTAATTTTCAACCATCTTTTTAATTCACTTCTTTGATCAAGCTGTTGATGGGATTCAAGCCACTAGGAATATGTCAATTTATTAACAATTTTAGCGACTGCATAAATTACGTTGCTACTAAATTGTTACTATAAATTGACTCAACTGAATTCATTTTATTCATAAATAACTTCATTTCTCAACTTGTTAATTATGATGTGATCGTAATTCCGTAAATGCCGTAAATGTAACATGAGTTTTATTTGCGGCATCCCATAAATGCCGTAAATAACCTACAACCAACCAAATTGCAGCGTATTTGCCATTTTTATGTAATTATGCATTTACGGTATGAGGCATCAAAAAATCTTTTACGGCACGCCGACTTTAAACTCTGCTGTTATTACGGTTCTTAGACATATGAACTCCCACATTTAAAAACAATTGTATTCATGTCTAGAATAGTACAGAAACTTAATTCTAATTTTCTGATATACAGCAATAATACTCTAGCGGTACCAAAGGTTTTTTCTATGGTACGGAACCAAAGTACTACAATTGTAGTAACACATGGGAGCAATCCCTAAGTATACCAAACTACTACATTTGTAGTCAGGGGACTGGGGGACGTTCATTGACGACAAACCTTGGAATTTTTATCTAATTATATGTATGGATGGATATTGTATGCAGCATAAATTATGCTTAGGAATATAGGTGACATAATATATATGTTATGAACGTATATTTGAGCAATATAAGAAATATGTACGCATACTTGGGCAACATCAAATATATGTACATATATCTGGACAGTACAGAATATATGTACACATATTTGGCAGTATAGAATATTTGCACGCATATTTGGGTAGCATAGAATATATGCACGCTTGGTGGCGCAGCATAGAATATATGTACACATATTTGGGCAGCATAGAATATATGTACACATATTTGGGCAGCATAGAATATATGTACACATATTTGGGTAGCATAGAATATCTGCATTCATATTTGGGCAATATAGAATGTATGTATGGATATTTCGGCAGTAAAGACCATAAGTACACATATTTGGGCAATATAGAATATATTTACGCATATGTGGCCATATAGAATATATGTACGCATATGTAGCAATATAGAATATATGTACGCATATGTAGCAATATAGAATATATGTACGCATATATGTGCAGTTTAGAATATATGTACACATATTTTGGCAGTATAGAATATATGTACGCATATTTGGGCAGTATAGAATATCTTCATTCATATTTGGGCAATATAGAATGTATGTATGGATATTTCGGCAGTAAAGACTATAAGTAAACATATTTGGGCAATACAGAATATATTTACGCATATGTGGCAATATATAATATATGTACGCATATGTAGCAATATAACGCATATTTGGGCAATTTAGAATATCTGTTCCCCATATTTGGGTAATATAGAATATCTGTTTCCCATATTTGGGCAATATAGAATATATGCACGCGTATTTGTATATATTTATTTTACATATACGTACGCATAAATATATACCGCGCAATATATTCATTGATGTCTTGCTGTGGTTTTTTGACAATCGACAAATTATGATGAGGAAGTTGTTCATGGATGGCCCTTTGCTTTCGTTTTGGAATTATAAAAGGTTACCTGAAACTTGGTGGCCTTATACATGGGATCTTATGGACACAAAATTGACATTTTTTGACAACTATCCTCTAGCCCTGTCATTTTTTTAGTAATTTGAAAATTTTTTTTGGGAAATTGTAGAAAAATAAATTTGGTTCGAGTATCTTGGAAATCAAAAAGATAAATGCATTATTCCCAAAGTTACACTGCTGTAAAAGTAGTAAAACTACATTTGTAGTACTTTGGTAGAGCCAGGGTTAACACCTTAGCAGAAAAATTCAGTACCTATTTGTATAGAGTAGACGGTAATGAATGATGAAAATATATTACATGTAATTCGGAATGCTAGTCCCTATATTATTTCAATATTTACAAGCATCTTTTTTAGCATAAACTAATGTTACGATTTAGTTAATTTTAATTGAATCATTATCAAAGTATGTATTACAGAATGACAGCAAAAATCAAAATAGAAAATAATACTATTACAACGGCTCCAAGGTTTGCGGTTCTAGCTATTTATATCTGGAGCGCAGAAATTAATTGAAGAAATGACTTGAAAACATTGCACCATCAAAACGCACAAATCAAAATGCATTAGTTAAGTTATAAAGGAAAGTCACTCACATGGTGACATGAATGATAAAACTAGGAGTCGTTTCTGGGTACTTGACAGAACTGTTCAATTTGTTTTCATAAACGACTTTAGTTTGTACTTTCACGTGCCGAGGACGTGAAAATTGTTTGTTATTCTTGTTTGCTAATATTAATATTATAATATTGTATTTCACTGATAATAATAAGTGTGAACCTTATTCGATATAAAATTACTTAATGTGGAAGTTGAAAAAGTAATACTGATGTGCAACCATGTACTACTTTTTGACATGAATGTAATAGACAAACTCAACTGACGCAAATCGTGTAGTTATGTGCATTTGTACATTTTTAGTTGACCTGATACATAATGGAATTTTATTTGCATTTTTAATGGAATCACTTAAGCTCCGATTCCACTACGTTTCCCGTCGGTTAACAGTTCCCGTCAGCGACTTTTCCCATCAACGACAGTTTCCGTCGAGACTTTTCCCATCCCAGATTTTCCCCGTTGTGACTGTTCCCGTTGGGACTTTTCTCGTCAACGACTTTTCCCGTCGTGCTCCCATCATAATGCTAAACTTTTCATAAACAGAAGAGAATCTAATTGTGAACTCTCATATAAAATAAATAACTTATCCCCGTTTAACCACATTGGATGATTATCATTGAATAACAATTCAATGTTGGGTTTTCATTACGTTTATCAAGCCTATGCGTAAACGAATTGATATTAGATTCTCTTCACCTACTGGTAGTTTATGCAAAATTTAGAATTATGATGGGAACAGTCACGACGGGAAAAGTTGTTGACGGGAAATGTTGCAACGGGAAATGTCGCGACGGGAAATGTCATTGACGGGAAAAGTCGCTGACGGGAACTGTCAACCGACAGGAAAAGTCCGGTCACCTGAAAAGGCAAAGTAAATATTACAACAATTACATGAGAATGGCTAACTAAGCTAATAGATTGTTTACAATTACAAAGTGACGCTCTGCCTTTACTACAACTGTTTTATGATTCTTACTTACCATAATGCATTCCCATTGAAAGGAAATTACCTATTAAAATTGTATGTAATGATGCTTAGTTCCATTTCCTTATTGCCTTGTTATAAGTCAAACTTGGGCTGGGCCTTTCAAACGTATAAACTTTTGCTTGCGTTTAGACACATGAGAAATACTTTGGGTAAATCAAAGTGAAATACATGCATGTGCTAAGGTTTTCCACCGTTCAGTTTTTCATTTGGTAAATGGTAGGCATTCTATATAGGTATACAGGCTGTTTCAGGTAAATAAAGACGCTGTGGAGTGTGTAAAGAAATGCGCGTTGGTTCTGATTTCCCCCGCAAGCCAAAAGCTTTCTTATACATAAAATTGTTTTATTTGGATTCTTTTAGTTGAAAAGCCTGTAGAGACCTCGATTGGCAGTAAAGAAATAAAGAAATAATAGATAAATAGTTAATTGTATATACATGCAAACAGTGACTCCAGTTAACAAGTCTGAATACAGTGTGTTGGTGTCCATTCACAAGTATTCACAATAGTGAGAATAACAGAGCAAGAATCCTCTGAGTAGAACTTTTTCATTGGCAAATGAACGCTTAGCGTAAAAATGAAACAATGCAAAGACTTTAATGCGTAATACATAACTTTTACATAAAATTAATGCAACAATATTTATTCAGCTGCTTCAACTGAATTTTGCTGCATATTGCAGTAATAGAAATAGTACGTCATTTTAATTACATTAAAGAATTGATAAAATAATTATGCCCTTGAAATTCTTTGGGCATGACATTGGATTTGTATTTCTAAAATAAAATTAACATTTTGAGGACTAATCCGAAGTTTCAGTAAAAACATATCCAATCTTTTTATTTGAACTAGTACACAGCATTTGCATGATTTTCTGAGTCAATAAGCTTAATGACTTATGCATTAGAATTTGAGGTACGATAAAGAAAGTTAGGCCAGGAGGATCTCAAATAGGAGGAAGTCACATAGGAGCAAGTGAGACGCGAGAGGTGTCACAATTTCCGAATTTGTTTTATTGGACACCTCAAGGTAGATACAAATTAGTCACCCATTCTTGCTGGTTACACAATTAAGAATTATTCTCAGTGAATTAGAAGACTGTTTCCACATTGAAGCACAACTGACTAAAAACAGTGTCAGACAAAAAATATAATAAAGCCTAAAATTGGGATAGCAAAAGCAAGCCTGACTAGCTTACTGGTATGGACACTCATTCCTATCCAGAAGGTCCCGGGTTCGATTCCTGGCTTGGGGCTTGCTGACATTGGTACTTGGATTGGGTTTTTTCCAAAGCTAATAGTATACAATATTACTATAATGCAATGGTTTTTCCCGGTCCCCACTAACTGACTTGTCAAATAGGAGAAATGCCCTTAATTGGGGAGTGCCATAACATTTCTGTCTCTATCCGCTTAAATGCTTCCTTTCCTTCGCGCACCTTTCCTCGTCCTGCAATGTTACTAAGACTTCTATTCTATCCTTGAAATGAAAACTCTGAGATGTGCCATGCGAGCCAAATCACGGAGTATAAACCCCCTCCTTTATCCTAAATTGGGATAGCAAAAAATGCGACGAAGTCCAGCTGGTCGTAGAATCTGATTGAACCAAAGCAGCAAACAACGGAAGCGATCAAGCGATATAGAAAGCTATGGTAAACACAGGAAATAAGACGGGGTGCACACTTTAGTGAAATAAAATGTTCAGAATTCTGGTACGGTTGTACACACTACTTTGATATTCATAGTCGTATTTTCGGCTTCTGCAAATTTAATATTTGAAATTCAATTAGTACATATATCGTCAGCTGAACTAATACTATATGAACTAACTAATGATAGGTGAAAGAGATAATCGCAATTAATTACTTAATTTGGTTAATCCAATAGAATATTCGTAGTAAAACAATCAAGACGTATAAGTACAATAAAAGGCTCGCGTATGTAGAACATAGGAAAACGGTGATTTGCGATGCTTGTATTCCAAATTGTATAGTCCAATGCAATGAGAAAGCATCCAGTGGGTATTTGTATTGTAAAACATGTATAAAGCATGTAAGTCCTGGGGCAGCAAAGATATAACAGATAGGGGCAATAAACTTTATCATCCACACTTCAAATTTTATGTAAATTGACTCATTGGTATTGAATCCATTTCCGCCTTTAAAATTGAAAGTAAACATTAGACAAGTAAACATCATTCTATTCCACATCTAATGGCTTATTCCAACAGATTTTCAAAAAACAAGTTTTACTCTATGTTGCGGTTAACGCTGTATAGCTAACGGACGATCGTTCTCTTTTCAATGAAGCTCCAGAGTCATTTAAAATGTATCGTTACAAAACGGAAATGCTTTGGATTGAAATTAATTTCTGATTTAGAAAACAATTAAAACTACAATTAATAGAGTGGCCTATCTGGATTATTGCAAAAGAAAGAATTATACATATAATATTTAGTTAATTATGTAAAGTGAAAAATCCTTGTCTTATTATACTCAATGTCATTTGTAAGATAAGTGCAAAGGGTATCATCTGCGACCGGTTAACTTTGGCCTACAATATCGCACCGTGTTTATAAACTTAGGGCTTTGAAATTTTTAACACGTCATTATGGATATCTTAGGGCGTAATATATCAACGAAATGGAGATGAGTTCTCTTTAGTTTCGGAGATAACGCCATCGGAGTGAAGGCAACTTTCCCATGTATTTGTATTGCGCTTAGCTTAAACATAAGAAAAGTGCAAGTGTTTAAAAGTTTAAAAAGCTGAAAATTGAACAGCATACAATTCAACTAATTACAAGTTTAATCTGAAAGTTTTAGAAATGAATTCTCTTTAGTAAAGAAATTATAAACATTTCAATTTCAAAAATCCTTATAATATTCCTTATATATATAAAGTTCCTTATAGTATTCAATACCAAAGTTATATTCAATACTAAAAGAAAAAATTAAAGTTTTATGCTGGTTCCGTTTTCCAAGAAAGTAGTTTGGGTGTATGACTTGTTTTATATAGGTGTGGCCAAACTTTTTCATGTTATAATTACAGCATTTTGCAAGAAATTCAAAGACAATAATATTTGCATGTACAGCGAACGATTCAAAATTTAAAATATTGCACGAATTACGAAGTTTTCTAAATTTATAAAATTAAACACTCCGGCTAAGCAGTCTAATTCGTTCCAAACCGGAGTAAAAAGGATTCAACGACAGACAGACAAGGCCGTTCTATAAGGCATGTGACAATCAATTCAATGTGAGAAGGATTCAATTCTGGTAAAATTACTGAAAGATTTAGTTTCAACTGAAAAGTGTATGCGGTTTTTTGACAGTTGTTAAATGACGTGAAAACTGAACTTATTAATTATTGCACATGTCTATAGATTTGTTCTATCGCATGCAGATAACCTTATATGTCATTGAGTGAAAAAGTTTTCTAAATAATTGATGAATATGATAAGTATGTGTTGTCAGCTGCCAGCATAATATAAAAGAAGCTCAATAAACTACTCTATTGCATTGTATTCAGAACAAACTAAGGTGAATTCAATAAGTTTGTTTACAATAATGTGAATACAATAGTAGGAGTAAATACAATAGGAGACACCTTTTTGCATCGTTGAATAATAGACTCATTTCTTTTTAAAGCCTTCAAACAAAACGAAACTGGAAAATACGGGTTTCGGGGCTCCACATTTGCGGGCTTGAGGTTCATAGTTTTGTGCATACTAATATTTTATTTCTTCGTTAATTCTGCAGTGCAGAAAACTGTTACGTTTTGGTGGGATCTGTGAGTTGGAGTGGAGTTATTATTTTGGCGTTCTCTGAACGACAAAATAATAGTTTGGACTTTTAATTAAAAGACACCTTGACCCTTATGTCAAAAAACAAATTATTCCTGTATTCTATCGTAGAAATGGTTGTGTTCACTACATCTATCACTCCTTTGCAAGGTTTATCCAATATTTCAACTCCACAGTTCATTAAAATCAATGATTTGAACACAATTACTACGGTCTTCTCGGATTGCACAGTGTATCTTATGACTGAAAATGGACAACATCTTTATTTGGATGATACCAAAAATGAATTACCGATTTCTATAACAAGTGTGAGTACCATGGAGTATTCTTTTGGAAAATGGTTATTTCCACATGTAAAACTTGCCATATTAATTAGAGAAGAATATATAAAACCTTTTCGGTTTGAGAAGTCTTCTGAAAGGAGTTATATGGTTTACATTACACCTTACCGTCATTATGGATACTTTAAAAAGCATTGGGTGATAAGTAAGTGGTCTATGCAGATATCGATTGATGAAAACTTAAAATTGAAAGCAGTTCTTTCAAAAACTTTGAACTTAACCACACATTATCTAAAATCAGTTCACATGACGTGTTATAATATTATATTATATTGGATGGAGCCTACGGGTGTAGGGTACCGATGCAATACAGAAATAAGGTGCTTGGCAAGGGTTGAGAGCTGCTGCTTAAGAGTAGTTTATTCCGAATGAAGAGAAGACTAAGAAAAGACTGACGTACCTATAACGTGGTACGTCGGGCTTTATATACCCAAAAGGGTGCGGTCAATAGAGATCGCACTAAAGTACCTAAGTTACATAAAGCTAACTAAGGTAAGTACATTCGTTACTGGAACGTAATAAAACAAGTTCCAGATTAGATAATTAAAGAATGATTAAGGTACATATTGGGCGTTAGCCCTAGAAAGTAGTTGTATAAGTGGTAAGCTAATGAGATGCTACTTGTTGCTTACATAAAAGAAAACTACCTGTACCTGGAGATAACATCTTACATGACTATCTCATTAACAGTGGAAAAACCTAATGCATGCAAGCTACAACGTAGTAGAAACTGCGCAGCAGTTTCTCAAGGGGAACGTAACTACGTCTTTTCTAAAGGTTCTAGATCCTTCTGGAACAATCTAGATGCTACGTGTATGGATGCCAGTATCTATATAATATAAGAAAGAAACTATAGCTATAACTAAGGCTAAACTGGGCATCAACTGAAAGTATAATATAGTAAGTAGTAGCTGCAAAGGAGGGATTCCATGGGTCCTGTACAATATGTCAGTGTACTTTTCCTCCGGAGATATCTGCACAGACTACACTTTTCGACAAAATTTTAAAGTATCGGAAAAGGATTGACTTATCTAATGCATTAGTTACTTCTGAAATTTGCGTTACACCTGCTGGGAGTAATTATACCAAAATGTACAATAGCAATTCATATAATAGGAGTCTGCAAATTTCTCCATTTCGACGATTTAAAAATGCAACTCTTAATATTAAAAATGTTCTCAATGCGTTTCAACGATATTGGTCACCACAAATACCTGGTGAATACTTAGTAGAAGATCGAAGTACATTATATTCACGACAATTTATATTTGTGACTTGCTCTGGAATGGAACTTCCAATATCCTGGCAACTTTATTTGTCACCATTTGATAATTACACTTGGACTTCTCTACTAATTTCTTCCCTCATCTTAGCATTTACGTTATTGTTAACAACAATGGAAAGTTTTTCAGATAAGGACAATTTATTTATTTTTCTAAAATATGTCTACAGTCTTCTTGCAATACTTTTACAACAAGGAGTTAGCATAAAGGTTAATAGTGTAAATAAGTATTGCATTTTCTTAATATTCGGTCACTATATTTTGGTTGCAGTAGTTCTCAGTAATACATACAATGGCAAAATGCTATCTGAGTTATTATCACCAAAAATCGCTCAATCGAGATATAAATATTTTAGTAACATTAGTGATTTCGCTTTGATTGGTCCTGGTGTCGATTCTTTCACTAAGGATTATAACAGTATCTTTCTAGAAACAAATGAACCCAATAAAAAAGTAAGTTACAATAGTTTTTTAACAGAGGAGTATTGCCGTCACAATGCAATGGAAGCAAGAAACACAGAGCCGATTCTTGTGGGAAGGATTACGAACCGTATGAAATATGCAGTGATCATGAATATTTACTATTGAGGAAAACAGACTCAATGTTTGAAACGTTTAGTATCGTTGGTGAAGAAAAAACCGAGTGGTTTTGGGAACTGTGGAGCTACTCCAAAAATAACACTGCAAATAGTAAGACAAAATTTCAGGTATTGAAGGAGCACCCTGTATATGGATTTCCAACAAAGTTTCTTGCTGCAAAAAGACCATCTTCTCGATGCGCTTTCAAGGAATATGGGCTGGAATACTTTCAGAAAATTCACAAATTCCTTGTCGGTTGCAGAAATGTGGCTTACATTGATCTTAAAAGCCAATTCGACATATATGCTCAATTTGTTTTTGATAAGAGAAAATTCGTTAGAAGTAAACTAGAATGGAGTGTTCCACAACTGAATGCCTTAGATGGATATAAAAGGGTCCCGGGGTTACTCATACGTTGGCTATTATTGGAAAATTCAGGCATCTTAAGTGTTTATGACAAATGCATAAGAACTTTTCAAGAAGCAGACTTTAAGGCAACTTTCAACAGAAATTTCACTGCGGAAGCGGGCAGCAGTAGTTATGCAAATATTCATCTGGAAGATTCCCATTTGATGTCAGCTTTTTACATTTACATTTATTTATTGATAGCCACCACAATTATATTTCTCCTTGAAAACCTTAATTTAATATTATTTCTACCTTTATATATTTGTAATACTTATATTCAACTTTATAAAAATGGAAATTTGCAAAAGCGCTAGATATTACTTCCAAGCAAAATTTAGTGCAACATTTAATTGTGAATGTACAGATATACCTTAAATAGGATTAAATAACGAAGTGTTGGGTCAAAATTGCTAACAAAATTGGAACACGTAAAATTAATTATCAGGCGGCGTATTACATAATCTACCGTTAACTCTGTCAATACACAGAATTTTCAAACATTTCCATTAGTGTACATCACTTTTAATGCCACAAAAGAGGGTTGCGTGGAGAAAATTTTTGCCGGTTTTCATTTCAATCGCAATGGAAATTTACTGAAACGATTAATGAGGGTATGCGACCGAGAAGTCAAAAAAATAGACATTTCCTGATTGGTATGGAAAGTGGTGGAAATTTTCGCCACACGGCAAGCTTTAAATGAATGAAAAGAACTATTCAACAATTAAATAAATGTGCTAAAAGGGATTTATTTAATGTCAAATTTTTCATTAGGTAAAGTTTTACAATGCATGATTTTTAACACGAATTGTTAAGGTCAATTTTGCAAGTTGAAAGAACTTATTTCCATATTGCTCTTTTGCTCTTCAAATCAAAGCCTATATATTCTGTATTCTCAATTGTCACATCGCGCAGATGTCTAACAGTATTGTACTGTTTATAACTTATATAAACATACGGTAGTAACAAAATAGCAGGTAAAATCCGTATTTTATTCAATTTCAGTCCTAATTCATGGTTTGGCTAAATACTAAGTAGATTGCAAATAAAGTTGGTGGATTAGGAATTTACGTTGCATGATTTACCTATATGTATATCTGTATAGGTATATGTAGGCATATAGGTATGTAGGTCTAAAATAAGGTCCTTCTATCGAAATGGTTTTCCCGAAGAGCTTTCAAGTACAAAATTATAATAATTCGGGAATTTCTTGAATTCCATTTAACAATTTCCATACTATTCATTGCAAACCGTCAAATTATAATTTTTCATTTTATTGAGTTGAAAGTCCCATATGTAGGCCTACTGCTTTAAGTAGAAAATAGCACATTTATTTTTCATGGTTATACTTATTATTACGATGTTACACATAATTGACGAAAACCCATCTTACTAGGCGGCCTTTGTGAATAATGAATCAAAGCCATAGGTTCAATAGGTTGTTTGTGCGACGCAAGCTGCTGGCTTGATATTCTGTGTTCTACAAGGGGAATCAAGTAAAATATTAGAGTTCCCTTTAGTCAGCTTTGACATTTACCAGAGGGCTACAAACGCACTTCTGGTGACAAAATAGCAGATTTGTCCCCAGAAAAGTTTGTTGTGTGAAAAATTATAGAATATTATGTTAACAACGATTTCTTTATGAAAAGCATGAATTTCATTTATGAAAAGAGTATTTTTATGGGTAACTAAATTGAAGCCTTTAAAATCGGCTACGTAAAAATCTCTGGTTAATGCTAATAACCTGGCAGGAGAGTGAGCCCCTCATTTCGACTAATGCCAAATTTCCTAAAAGGTCTATTATATCAAATTTGACTATAGGGAAATCTCCCTCTTTATAAAATCAGGATAATTTCATTTCAACAGCTTAGAACTTAGACTCATTGGGGGAAACAGTCGAAAAACATTGTGGACCTAGGGTGACATATAGTTACGCCAAATTACAATTTTATTATGTACAAGACCACATTTTCTTCGACAGTCCTCAATTGAGTTAAATTATCCATCTGGAATGTCTAACGTCAGTACTTAATCCAAATTATAGAGTAACGTTGTTGAGTATTCACTACTTTCTTTACTACAGTGCTATATGGCTTGTTGATAATATTAGCTATTGATTTTCCAATGGAAGTGGTGTATATAAACGCCGAGGTGCCTTTTCGTTAGTGCAATATTTTGTCACCCAATGGACTAAATGAAAACCTATTGGAAAACAAAAGTGCAAACAGTGAAACTTTAGAACTCTTTTAAACTACCAGAAAGTACTGAAGACGTTAAGCCGTTTCCCTTGACTTCAAGATAAACTTCTATTCAAATTACTGAGAAACGCATTGTTATACTTCCTGCGTAATAGACACGAAAATTTCAAAAATGCTTGTGAGTAGAAAAGAAAAACTGGAAGCATTTTTGAGGATTGGCAACTTCACAGGATTCTATCCTTACAAATGGGATTGCGAGAAAAAATTAATAGCCAAATCAGAAGACCGTTTGGATTGGTTAAGATTTCACTTCTTGGTTTGCAACATCTACGGCTATACTGTGGCAATGACCATACGATTAGCATACGCTGCATTTACAGGTGAAAGCATTCCAAATATTGACCTCTGCTTTGGATGTTATGCTGGGTGTGTTTGTGTCAGCTTTTGCTTTCTGCTTATACATATTAAACCCGACTCGATAGCAGAGGTCATAAATATCTCGTTAACTTATACCCGCAGATTTTCAGGTAATTTTAATGATTCAATAACTTAATTTTAAGTAGTTTATTCGTATTTCCATCTACGCCTGGTCTTTTAATAATATTTATATATATATCAATTTTTGTGTGTAAATATGATTTATAATTGGCTTTCTAAATTTCAATAGAAATTCACAACGAAGGTAACTATATAGACAGTTGGAAATCAAAATGCATTATTGGATCGATAATCCTCCTTCCCAGTATAGCCAGCTTCCACTACTATACCAACAGAAATATCGTCATAATATTTCCTTTGCACTTTGTTCTTCCAATACACAATCAATACTTGATTTTTCATGCGCCAATAGTTTTCTTTCACTATTGGTACATGTTAGGAAATCTTATCGGTACATCTTATTTTCTTTTATTCCCTAAAAATACAATTCCCTTAGAAATCGCAATTTTAAAGAAATCCAAGTAAGTTATTATAAATCTTCTTGCACTCTTAAGGTAACTTTTGAAAAATAAAAAATACTGTTTCAAACCTTTAAAATTTGTGTTCTAGATATAATCCAAAGGCAAATCTTACTCACACGGTGACTTTAGAAGAAATTCGTCAAATAGCTCGAAGTCAGCACATTATATTTACAATTATCAACCAAAGCCTTAAGTATTTCCTGATGCCTGGTCAATCGATACTTCTAAGGACCATTATGATATTGAGTGTCGTAATGATCAAATTTCATGCTACATTGAGTAGGTCGACATTTATATTTTACGGAATCTCATCGTCAGTCCTCTTACTGATTTGGGTGAATGTCCTAATAAAGACAGCAAAATTACACCATTACAGCAAAAGTTGTAAGATATCCTGGAGAAAGTTGAACACGCAAGATAAAATGGTGCAACTCTATATGAGAATGTTCTGTAAATCATGGCAACCTATTGGAATACAGGTTGGGGATTACTACATTATCACGAAACGCTCCTTGGGGAAATTCCTATTGAATATAGCAAAAGGAGCAGCTAAGATAATTATGGCCGTTTAAATTAAGCAACCCAATGAAGATCATTATCAACCGTTGCTCAATAAAGTCAATGTGGATTAAATCTGAATTTTAAATTCATAAAATTTTAATTTGATTTGAAGTTCGTCTGCATTTGAATAACACAAATTTATATACAACTTTCTCAATCTGTATATAAGATTATTATTATCTGTCATTAAGCTAACCTCATTGTCATTAAGATCATTAATCATTATTATCGCTCATTAAGTTTTCAAAATTTACAATAAATTCAAAACATTAATTGAAGACTCGCAGAAAATGTGGTTTTCTGCACAATGAAATTGTAATTTTGCGTAACCTATAAGTAACCCTTGGTTTTCACTGCTTCACTCAAGGAGTGATAAGTTGTTGTTTCCATTAGTTTAGAGTTCTGAATATTAAATCATGGATTTACCTCTTTTGTGTAAAATTTGGTTATTTGCTTTCCTAATATATAGAAATTAGATTAGCAGGGTTTTCATTGTAAGCTATGAATGGAGCAATTGCTGTCATTTTCAACTATAATTATATATAGTATCTATACCGAATAAAAGTAGAAATTGTTGTTCATTATTGTGGCTATTGCTGTAATGTTATCATGTCGCATATTTGTTTGAAATAGCTTATGTGAAATATTTGCATCCATGTATATTATGTGCCCTTCTCGAGCAATAAATAAAGTTTTTTGCGATATTTTACTGTAACTTATAATTATTGATTGTGATCAGAATTACAATTTTGTAAATTATATGACACTCTAAGTACATCACATAATTTAGACAATAATATAGTAAACTACTTATGCTGTACTGAATAAATTGCTTTTAAAATTTCCCTAAAGTTACTTTGTAATATACATAATTGAATCTTCAAGATCTAGCTGTATGTTTCGACAATTTCAAAATTCATGCATGTAGGTACTATTTAGGAGCAACAAATAATAGTATACGACTCTACAATATTATTCTTTTTTCTCGTCGTTATAATTTTCATGTGATGTGATGACATCATGAATGACACTATTGCAATTATTCTTAGGACAAACTAAATTACAGGAATTATTAGTTCTCTTACGTAAAATTCATTTAAGAGAAAATCCTAGATAGCGCAAAGGACTAATCTAAAGTTTCATTATTACCCTAAAACCTTATCCATTGGTTTAGTAACCGCTTAGTACGGAGTTTGATAGGGCTGAAATAAGGTTGATTTATAGATTCTCCGAAGGAAATGGTTTTTCCGAAGAGTTTTATGGTAAAAAATCATATTATTTCGCGGATTTCTTGAATCCCATTTAGTTAAATTTCATTGAATGTAAACCGTCAAATTATTATTATTTTTTCGTTTTATTGCTTGAAAGTCGCTTATGTAGCAGAAAAATAGCACATTTTTTTCATTGTTATGTTTATATTACGACGTTAACGTTAGCAATAATTGACCCAATCCCATCTAACAAGACTGCCTTCGTGAATAATGATACTTTAGGTCCGCTACCATGCGAATGAGTTTGATTTTCGGCTTGGGTGACAAGGTCAGAGGTTGTTTGTGCGAGGCACGAGCGGAAAGAAAGATAGCTACGTGTAGGGGCAATGCGAAATGTTAAGTGGAGTTTGCAATTATATTGCCATTAGTAGAATGCGCACTGATCCTGCACTTCATAGTGTAGGGGAACGTCATATAGAATCAATATAATCTCTAATTGAGTCAAATTACCCACTTGGAATGTCTAACGTCAGTAATTAATCCAAAATTATAGAGTACATTGTTCAATGTGCTGATTTCTGTGTAGACATGAGTAGTGTATTTATTTCAGATTGCCGGAAGCAATATATACTACTTCGTTTACTCTCTGCTATAACAGAAATTAATCAGAGCCATTAATTTTTAAATTTAAGTGGTTCATTTAAAGACCGATGTACCTTTTCGGTAGTATAATATTTTGTCACCTTATGGACGAAGTGAAAAAGTACTGGCAAACAAAAATGCAAACAGTGTAACTTTGGAATTCTTATAAGCTAACCGAAAATAACGTTAAACCTTTTCCCTTGCTTCAATTATTAATTCTTATTTATTGGGAAACACATTGGTTACAATACTTACAACGTAACAGATAAGAAAATATCAAAAATGCTTGTGAGTGGAAAAGAAAAGCTGGAAGCAGCGATTCTGAAAATGGGCATCTTCACAGGATTCTTTCCTTACAAATGGGATTGGAAGAAAAAATTAATTGTCAAATCAGATAACCGTTTCCATTGGTTCAAATTTCACTTCTTGGTTTACATCATCTACGGTTATACTGTGGTAATTACCATACGATTAGCATACGCTGCATTTACAGGTGAAATCATTCCAAACATTGAGCTCTGCTTTGGATGTTATGCCGGGTGTGTTAGCATCACCTATATGTTTCTGTTTATACACACTAAATCAGATTCGATAGCGGAGGTCATAAATATCTCGCTAACTTATACCCGAAGATTTTCAGGTAACTTTAATAAAGTAACTTAATTTTAATTATTTTACTAGCATGTCCAGCTTTGATATTTTAAAAATATTTATATGTATTAATTTTTTGTTCGTAAATATGATTAATAATCTCTTTCTAATCAATAGAAATTCACTACGAAGGTAACCATATAGAGAGCTGGAAATCGAAATGGAATATTAGAGCTATAATTCTCCTTCCCATTATAGCGGGCCTTCACTACTATACCAACAGAAATGTCGTCATAATATTTCCTTTGAATTTATTTCTTCCAATACATAACCAATACTTGATTTTTCATGCATTTGTTGCTTTCCTTCATTACTGGTATGCGCTGGGAGATTTTATCATCACATCGTACTTAGTGTTATTTGCTATAAACACCCTTCCATTGGAAATCGCAATTTTAAAGAGGTCCAAGTAAGTTATTTTAAATCTGTTTGCCTTTTAACAGTCACTAAATTTAGAAATTAAAATGTTATTTCAAACCTGAAAAAATTGTATTTTAGGTATGATCCAAGGGCAAACCATACTCACAAAGTGCCTTTAGCAGAAATGCGACAAATAGCTAGAAGTCAGCACATTATATTCAAAATTATCAACAAATGCGTTAAATATTTCCTGATGCCTGGTCAATCGATATTTCTAAGGACCATTATGATATTGAGTGTCGTAATGATCAAATTTCATGCTACATTGAGTAGGACGACAATTTTGTTTTACGGAGCTTCATCGTAAATCCTCTTACTGCTTTGGGTGAATGTTCTAATAAAGACAGCAAAATTACACCATTATAGCAAAAGTTGTAAGACATCCTGGAGAAAGTTGAACACTCAAGATCCAATGGTGCAACTCTACGTGAGAATGTTCTGTAAATCATGGCAACCTATTGGAATACAAGTCGGGGATTACTATATTATCAGGAAACGCTCCGTGGGGAAATTCATATTGAATATTGCAAAAGGAGCAGCTAAGCTCATTATGGCCGTTTAAGTTAAACCAGCTGATGAGAATCTTTACTAACTATTGCTGAACACATTCAATGTAATTAAATCTTATATCTAAGGTTCATAGAAATCCTACTTGTAACTAATCTGCATTTTAAAAGCATTATGTACTTTAAATATGGCTTTGTCAAACTCCATAGGTATATAAAAGTTGATTGTTTTAAATTTAGTGATTGCGAAAAGTATTGTGGAAAGTAAATTTTGTTATTGCATATTGTAGAAATTAGAATAGAAGTTTCAGTAATTACTTGTGTTTGTCAGTATTTTAGATTTATTGATCTAGGAGTGATCTCTAAATGCATAAAATAATTGGGAAGAACGACAAATTTTTTCATTGAGTTAGAACACATTTTACAAATGCTATCCACCGTTAATGTCTATGATTAACTAGATAAGTTTGTTTTTTGCTGTTAGGCTTCCAAAATTCAATATAAACTCAAATTGCTAATTTATGGTCTTTTGACTATAAATTGTTTTCATTAGTACAATGATAATATAGTATTTGACTCAATACTATGAATATTGTTTCCGGTAGTTTATATCTTAAATTTAAATAATTGATTTACCTCGTTTGTGTAACATTTGTTAGTGTGCTAACCCAATACATGAAATCAGATTATCAAGGTTTTCTTTGTAAATTACAATTGGAGCAACTGCTGTCAGGAAAAAACAATACAGGAAAAAACTGTTCCATGTGTTGATATTGCTGCACTGTTGCAAGGTTAAGAACGGTTTATCTATTTAAGATAGCTTATGTAAAATGTTTTCACATGTGCATATTATTTGCCCTTCTCGAACAATAAGCGGTACTATCCGTTTCATTTTGCTACAACTGCAACTTATAATTTATCGATTATAATCAGCATCCTAAGCTTACAAATTGTCGTAGTATCAAGAAAATTTTTCTGCCGAAATAATACTCCATGTAGAGGATTACTCCGATAATTTTTTGGCCTTTGAAGCTAGTAATACTCCATGTCGAAATAACCCTCCGCCTCAATAGCAGAAAGAAAGCAAAAGAAGTTACTCTCCAAACAACTGGACATAAAAAGCTAGCATTAACGGTTATTAACGCTTTTGACGAAGACCTTATGGACATCAACGAATAATATTCAACTATTAATTGCTATTCACTTTTACCTATAATTAGGTAGTCAGTAAACAATTTTGACCAAAAAGGAAATAAAGGCGCAGCCGAAAATATTGCTTGAAACAATAATATCCTGGTCAATTATTTCGATAAATTCAGTATTTGACGCTTCTACATCATACAATGCAAACGGTAGTAAAGTATTGTTTGTAAAGGGCTAATCTAAAGTTTCACTTGTAGCCTGAAAACTCTATCTAATGGTTTGGCTTCGAGTACAATTACATTTAATTAAAAATAAAAATTGTTTTTAGAATTTTTTTAAAATACACCGGTTTTGTTTGCTTCTACTCTATGTAATGTAGCGACGTATATGAGTCAATAATTCTTACTGGCGTCTGAAATATAATTGTAAAGGAGATTTTATTATTCAAATCAGTATGCTACCGATCTTAAATACAAAATTGATACCATAATGTAAACTTCGCTGAAGCCGTTGCTATTGCAGCTGTCACATGCAACACATTAAACTGCAAGTTACTGCAAAATAATAAGGCTGCTAAGAATTTTGAGTGACAATCGCTTACTCTTTTATTATTTATTATTATTATTAATTTTATTATGACAAGTCAAGGCGAGCCGAGATTACTGCAAAGGGTTTGCTGATATTGATTGTGTAAATGTTGAGCCACGTTTATACATAATACGACGTTATAATAATTTGACAACGATTTATTTGCAGTAAGTAATTATATTAGTTGGCGAGACACATTACTTAATAAGTAGACAGATAGACAATAATTACTGCTAAATTGAGTGCTTAAAATATGCACTGCACTCAACTTTTCGGAAGTCGCAAATACATAGTCCTCATAAATGATTCAATGATTCTACTTAAAAATTTTGCGAATAATAACTTAGCATTGCTTTTAAACCCATTAGTTAATACTCCAAGAGAAAGAAATAATAACTAGAAGCCGATGCATCACGGAGAAAAGTATAAAAACACGTAAGTCTTATTGGGGTGCACTGAACCAAAGTATGATTGAAAGTTATAGCACATGACTTTCCGCTGTCAGTCACTTAGCTATAGCAGCTACACACACCAACCGTGCAACATTAGGAGATGCGAAGGGAGAACACCGGAAGGGACAAGGCCATGCAGCAAGCTCTGCGCCAAGCAACTCACCTCCATCGGTCTTCCTCAGCTCAAGCAACGGTTAAGGAACGACAGTATCTCTCAGACTGCTGACGACTCCACAACTCAGCAACCCTACTCCATTAGATCTCTTGTACTCTCTCTAAATTCTCTATCTCTAAAAGTATTTCTCTCTTCCCACTAGACTCAATAAAAGTACTAGTCTTTACACACCCACACAAAACCCAATTATTATCATTCCACATTTCCATAGTCTAATGTAGCTCTTATCCGACTTCTAACGAAATAGAACTGGATTAGGAAGAGGGGTTTGCATGGATCTCTATAGGTTCTAGGCCACTCCTTACAAAGTGCTTTAAAAGGTTGTTCGAAAATTAATGATAAAATAAAACAGCAAAAATTGTAAATATTATGACTTATCGGTTGTCATTAACCGTTTCTACGCCTTAAGGGTAATACAGTTTTCATGGGACAAATCTGAATCTCGGTTCGAAATGTCCCAATCAAAATTCTGGTGTGTCTCTATAAAGCTTAGAGCCATTTTACACTTTTTAGCCCGACCAAGGGCTTATAGAATAGGTTTGTCTGTGTGTGTGTGTGTGTGTGTGTGTGTGTGGGTCTGTACGCACTCTCATTTTTGTAAATCGAAATGAAAAATAATTTTACTCTGGATTTGAACGAATTGGGCCAAATCAAAGACTAAGTTCGTTGGCCAGGAAAATCGTACGAAATGTTTTCTCAAAATTCCGGATTTCTCATAAGGCCGAGAAAATAGTCAATTCAACTTTTAGTCAAAATTATAGTTTCACCGCTTTAAATAATAAAGAAATTTGACAAACCCATAAATAAATTTCAATATGGTCAAACATTTTCGTGAATTTTATATCGTATCTCTTTTACAAGTAATAGAAATAAATAGACTATGCAAAAATTTGTTTTAAAAAAAGGAGGAAATTTCTAAATAAAAATTGCTTCCTTTGCTTTGTTAGGCCATTTGTTTCTCAAAATTTCAATATTTGCTTCTCAAAATATCAAAATTTGCTTCTCAAAATTTCAATATTTGCTTCTCAAAATATCAAAATTTGCTTCTCAAAATTTCAATATTTGCTTCTCAAAATTTCAATATTTGCTTCTCAAAATATCAAAATTTGCTTCTCAAAATTTCAATATTTGCTTCTCAAAATTTCAATATTTGCTTCTCAAAATTTCAATATTTGCTTCTCAAAATTTCAATATTTGCTTCTCAAAATTTCAATATTTGCTTCTCAAAATTTCAATATTTGCTTCTCAAAATATCAAAATTTGCTTCTCAAAATTTCAATATTTGCTTCTCAAAATATCAAAATTTGCTTCTCAAAATTTCAATATTTGCTTCTCAAAATTTCAATATTTGCTTCTCAAAATTTCAATATTTGCTTCTCAAAATTTCAATATTTGCTTCTCAAAATTTCAATATTTGCTTCTCAAAATTTCAATATTTGCTTCTCAAAATTTCAATATTTGCTTCTCAAAATTTCAATATTTGCTTCTCAAAATTTCAATATTTGCTTCTCAAAATTTCAATATTTGCTTCTCAAAATTTCAATATTTGCTTCTCAAAATTTCAATATTTGCTTCTCAAAATTTCAATATTTGCTTCTCAAAATTTCAATATTTGCTTCTCAAAATTTCAATATTTGCTTCTCAAAATTTCAATATTTGCTTCTCAAAATTTCAATATTTGCTTCTCAAAATTTCAATATTTGCTTCTCAAAATTTCAATATTTGCTTCTCAAAATTTCAATATATGCTTCTCAAAATTTCAATATTTGCTTCTCAAAATTTCAATATTTGCTTCTCAAAATTTCAATATTTGCTTCTCAAAATTTCAATATTTGCTTCTCAAAATTTCAATATTTGCTTCTCAAAATTTCAATATTTGCTTCTCAAAATTTCAATATTTGCTTCTCAAAATTTCAATATTTGCTTCTCAAAATTTCAATATTTGCTTCTCAAAATTTCAATATTTGCTTCTCAAAATTTCAATATTTGCTTCTCAAAATATCAAAATTTGCTTCTCAAAATTTCAATATTTGCTTCTCAAAATTTCAATATTTGCTTCTCAAAATTTCAATATTTGCTTCTCAAAATTTCAATATTTGCTTCTCAAAATTTCAATATTTGCTTCTCAAAATTTCAATATTTGCTTCTCAAATTTGGAAATTTGCTTCACATTTCAATGTGGAATTACAAAATTTGAACCAGTTCTGAAGGTAGTATATTTGACATCTACCAATGGGTAACCCAGTCCGCCAACGGGTTACATAACGGAGGGCAATCAGTCGCATTGGCACGACCTCAGGTCGTGCTAATGCGGTGGATGCCCGGAGTCACCAAAGGCTACCCAGTCCGAGAACGGGCGCGAACGGAGTTCAAGCAGTCTCATTAGACCGACCGAAGGTCGGGCTAATGATACTGCTAGGCCGGAGTTTTACAAATGCTGTACACTTTTACACAGCTTGTTAGTTACATAAGAAAGGGGTCGTCTATGTAAAATGAAAGTGCTATCACGGGCATTTATGTATAGCACACACCATAATTTCTGTGAGCTACTGGAATTTAAGCAAAAATGGAGTGAAAATATTCTACGTGTTAAATCAACTAAACACGGACAAACAATTTCATCGTAATGAATGTAAGTAGTAAGTTGGAATCGTCAATACATTTTTAATTCATTTTGCTTTGTAAATTTGACTGTTCAAATTCAAATTCAAATTCAATTTTATTAAAGTGTCTGGCAATATCAGCATTACAAGAATGTTGTTCTCCCTACAGTGACACTGTCACCAAGAACACAAATGGGAAATCCCACATGATATCCATTTGAGTTCTCAGTTGTCATAAATATCTATTACATTATATATATAAACTAAATTAGAGTTTTCATCGAATTCATACGTAAATTTAGATTAATTTGTAAAGTAAACTTATAGACTAAATAGACTAAATTATTTTATCATAAACACGTACGTTCTTTCCACATTATTTCTTATGAGTTCTTTGACTCCATCAAATTCTTTGATTACATCAAATTCTTACATGTATTTACCTTAAAGCAAACTTTTTGCCTAAGTTATAATATAATGGACATGTATTTGTTCTCCGTTGCTTATGATTCCTTCAATGACATCAAATTCTTCGATTCCATCAAATTCATACATACATTTATTTTGTAGAGAAAGATTATATAACTAAAACTAAGAAACTAAGAATTAAGTAATATTATCATAGACAAAGACTTTCTCTCTATTACTTCTTATGAGTTCTTTAACTTTCTCACAGATACCATCTAACTTAATCGTGCTTAGATCCCAACTTCTAGGTAATTTATTCCAGTAAGAAATAGCAGACCATTTAACAGAATTAAGAATTAATTTTGATCTCGAATTAATCTTACAGGTATCTAATTTTGGTAGAGATTTACTTTCACCTCTATCTTTGAATTTAAACCAATTTTTAAAACCAGTTTTTGCATTCATAATTGACCTAACAATAAACTTAACTGTAAATAATTGTTTCCTTTCTTGAATTGTGTACAAATCAACTCTATCCATAAGTCCTTGTATATCAATGCATTTGAAATTGCATTTAGAATTAGAATTCTTTACCATTTAACTTAACAGAAAGTCAGCTAAAAACATTGTTAGATCTTAGTTTGGACTTTAGCTATATAAAATATAAAAATGAGTATTTTAAACAGACTAAGGGTATTCAAATGGGAGGTGCGGCTTCATGTTCAATTGCCAACATAACTGTTTATGAAGAAATTAAAAACATAATGGATTCTTCTCCTGAGATTTGTTTTTATAAAAGATTTCTTGATGATCTCTTTTTAATTGTAGAAAGCACTGAAATTGAAGACATGGACAGTTGGTTAAAACTTAAATTGAGACATGAATTTCTAGAATTCACCTATAATTACAGTACAGAATCAATTGTTTATCTAGATTTAGTAATACATTTAAATAATGACAATGTTATTTCTACATCTTTATATAAGAAACCAATGTCAAAGAATCAATACCTTCATTATTTATCCAACCATCCACCCCATTTAAAAAATTCATTACCTTTTTCACAAGGACTGCGTATCATAAGAATTTGTTCAGATCCGCAAGTCAAAGATATGGAAATTCAAAACATGATGAATAATTTTAAAAAGCGAGGATATCCTCTTAAAGTTGTTACTAATGCCCTTGAAAGATTATCTAAAATTCAAAGAAATGAGCTATTGATTCCCAAAAATGTTCTATTGTTAAACACTCTTGCAATACACAACCCAGAAATATTAATTAAGTATGATATTAATATTAGTAATTGTACAACAGAGATTCAACGCAATAGAAATTGCAATTATGTAGTAATGCCTTTCTATCAATCAATTAATAACCTAAGTAAACTAGTTACTGATACTATTGCAGAAGAATATAATAAATGTTCTGATGGTAAACTAAAATGTTTAGCTAACAATATGAGATACATTGTAGCATATAAAAGAGTCAATAGTATTTCAGAATTTCTCGCATAATCTAAAATTGTATATTTTTTAAATATGATTTTGAGATATATTCTGTAGACTAATGTAACTGCTTCCAACATTGTACCGTATTAAACTAAAACCAGCTACATGTATAATACTATACCACCTAAATTCAGTCCTCAGTCAAATACTCAATATTGTCTCCAAATTCGAATTAGACCTCTTGCAGACAGAGCAAATTAATTATGCTCATAATTATTTCCAAATTTTAATTAGGCCGAATGTAAATAGTGATTTGTTTTCTATCACAACAATGTAAAACCTTCTATTCTATATTTTACAACAGCAGGTAACCACTCCAATGGCATAAAATTATAAAATTATATTTTCTACGTAGAATAAGTATTCAATAATTTTTCTGTATAAGCTATTTCTTAAAATACATATGATTTTCAAACTTATTAAATTGTAATTATAAATGAATTGATTTATTGTAGCCCGTCGATGCAAATTCAATGCGAAACTGCAGTAGCTGCTAAATAAATCACTGAATTGGAGATAGAGTTATGCACATTTCCATTTATTTAAATTCTGCATTTTGGAAATATCAATTGAGTCTTTTGTGCATATATAATTTGCTCAGGGCTGAACTAGTGCGTTTCTCGACTGACGCAAAATGAGCCTGGAAAGATAATGTTGAATCAAATATTATACCGAGATATTTAAATTGCGAGACCCATTTTATTGCATTATTACCTATAATTATATCAGGCTTTGTAATTTTAGTTGCCTTATGATCGCGGTCTTTGTAGAAAAACATTGCCTCCGTTTTTAATAGGTTTATTGAAAGACTGTTATCGTTTCCCCATTTTAACAAGCTTTCAAGACAACTGTTTATACTATTAACTCCTTCATTAATATCGACACACCCTGTATAAATTACCAGGTCATCTGCATAAAGTAGATACTTTACCCCCGGGGGGATTGAAACCCCTATATCGTTAATAAATGCAGAAAATAATAATGGTCCAAGGCATGACCCAGCTGGAACTCCTGATTTTACAGTATAATATTTAGAGGGTTGATTTCGGCTTCCGTTCTTTAGCCGGAAGATCCTATTATTGAAGTAATCAAGGAGTAGTTGTATCATGTAGGGTTCGACTTCAACTTTAACTTCAAAATTAGCAGATCATTCTGCAAACTAGTAAACGCATTAGAGTAATCTATGAAGACAGCAATAGCTCTTCCATTTGTTAGATCTAGACATTCGTAAAGGTCTTGTGAGAATTGGGTTGTTGCTGTTTCACAAGATTTGTGCTTTCGGAACCCATGTTGGAATTCAGATAAAGAGTCTGATAGCATACTAAGTAGCCGACTATAAATTATGTATTCATATATTTTTGTTAAGAATGTTAACTGAAAGATGGGTCTGTAAGATTTAGAAAGCACTTTCTTTCCTTTCCCCTTGTAGAGGGGAAATACATCTGCTGCTTTGAAACAAGGAGGCATTTTACAACTCACAAAAAATTGAGTAAAAATCAGAAGTAGCGGAATGGCCAAAGTTTCATGAAAGGATTTAAATATCCTTTTAGGAATATGTAGTGGAGAATTGGCACATTTTTTGACACTAGTGATAGCAAAGTCAACCTCATGAAGTGACAGTTCTAACTGTTCATAGTCTGGGTACTGCTTAATGTAATTATTACAGTAACTTTGACATTTATCTAATAGCCCAGGACTATTGATGTCACATTGCGAATTCTCTACAGTGAATTCTTTAGCAAATGTGTCATATATCTTTTCTTGCGATTCTAAGACTTCACCCTCCTCCGTGATTAGTTTAGTTATTTCACTACTACACTTAAATCTAAAATTAGTCAACTCATTCATAACATCCCAAACACTATTGGAGCAGTGGAGAGTAGAGAATTTGCTAGTGAAATACTCACGCTTTTTAGACCTTAACTCACTGTTTATTCTGTTCCTTAGTAATTTAATTTGACTCCAAATGGCTTCGTTTCCTGTTTTCCTAGCTTTTTTAGTGAGTCTATCTCTCTGACTGCATAACTTTTTTATTTCAGTTGTAAACCAAGGAACTCTTTTACCTTTAACTAATTTACATTTTAGAGGTGCATATTTATCTAAGATTTCCAGAATTTTTAATTCAAATACTCTTACTTTTTCGTTGAAATGCACAGAGCTGAGAAGTAAATTCCAGTCAGTGTTCTCAATTTCAGATCTCATTAAGTTTTCATCTATTTTACTAAAATTTCTGGAAGATATAGTAAGAGGAGGAACAAAGGTTTTACTACTTTTGCGAATGACATAAGTGAGGTCGTGATCTGACCCTCCAAATGGAAAATGACCACAGTCATTGTATTTTGACTTGTCTGAAACATAAATATGATCAATTAAAGTAGCTGAAATATTAGTCTTTGTTCCTTCTGCAGACTTCACACGTCTCATTGCTGTTCTAGTGGCACCCATCATGCATTGAAAAAAATCAAATTCTTTAATTATAGTATACAGATTACACGTAGTTTCATTATGACACAACAGATCTATGTTAAGATCCCCTAATAACAAAATTTCCCCATACATAGCTTTTAAAAATGAACAAAGTTTAAATAATTCATCTAAAAATTGCACCTTTGATACATTTGGAGGATTGTAAATCAGAGCTATTAAGAATGGCTTAATACCTCTATATATCAGTTTGAAAACATTAAATTCAATTAAGTTTGGAGGATGGAAGGGCAATTCTAATTCTGAGAATTGGCAAATTTTATTTATGAAGCAGATGCTTCCTCCTCCCTCTTTAGTTACTCTGTCTGAGCGAAACATGTAATAATTACTTAATTCGAATTTCTCAGACATATCCCTACAGTCATTAAGCTTCGACTCAGTGATACCAAAAAATAATATAGACTTTTCATTGCATAAAAAATCATTCACTTCATCAAATTTTGATTTTAGACCATTAATATTGACATGTATGAATTTAAGTCCTTTACTAAGTTTTTGCACATACTTCCCCGCATCCTGCTTGCTGATGTCATGTGATGTTGAGTTGTAAATATTTGTCGATATGCAGAACACATCTAATTCCACTTCTGTGTTATTAGCTTGGTGAACTTGAGCTTGACTGAGCGAGGTAGAATCTCCAGGTTCCTTGCAACACTCACATATATAATCTCTTCTTGTAGTCCAGTACACTGCCGTAGACATAGGCGGCAAACATCGGCTTCTGTGGAAGTCTTTGCTGCATACTCTGCATGTTAGAAAATGTGTCCTTTCCTTGATTTCCTGACGGCAGACTGTACATATCTTCTGATGTTCGGTACGATCCTGTCCTCCAAGGTCACCCCTCTCCATAAATCTACATAGATAGTAGAATGTGTGCCAGTATCCTTTGGTGATTTCGACAGAGTGAATGATTGTATTACCCTAGGGCTACATATACAAATAGGCGGAACTTATCTGCATAGTTAGGGTGTCCTTCTTCTTGTCTTTTCCAGGTAAACTTTAGTAGAGCCGGGTAGAGAAATCCACTAAATTCCCGGGCAGGTCACTCAATCCAAATTTCAAAGGCACAGCGGAATAGCTGAATTTAAAACTGATATTTTGGTACAATTTTTGACCCTGAACTCCCAAGAAAACAGCTCGAAAAAACAGTAAGAACTCAGTTAATTTGTGGAGCTAAGCAGGAGCACGTCCGCATGGACGGGAGGAGGATACTCACTTTTTTGACTTTTTTGCTTCATTTGATCCTGTGTTGATCCTAATATTTCCTGTTAAGCCTCTCTTCCAAGCATTGTTTGAATGTAAAATTTTCTACTTAAGGATTTCTCATAATCAAACAACTGAAATTTTATTGACATTTGCAGGTTACACAAAAGAGAGGAGAACACATTACATGGCTGAAAAGGCCGAAATGGTCATAACAAAAATATTGCCAATACTTTTTCATTCAATGGCTTTTCTAGCGCCTATACTTTCAATATATTGTCCTGGAAATTACCTGATTTCCGATTACATCTTTCCAAAAAGATCGGATTACGGTTTTCCTGGTTATATTTTGCTGACAACTGATTTTGTCAATTGTTTTATTGGGATACATGCTGTGGCTGTCAATTTAATTTATATTTCCCTATATATTACAGAAATTTTACTTGGCTGATAGATATAAAACAACGGTAAGTCTCTCACTACTTGATCATTGCTACTAATTTAACTGAATTTTAATTATTTTGGGGCATCATTTTACAAGGTTTCTAGGGTAAAATAATTTTCTATGAAGTAAGTACTATTATATGACTAAATTAATATGATATTTTAGAAAAACATCTCTGCCAATTTCCGTAGACCTGAAGTTCAGCCGTCTACGTGTTCTGAACATTCATTTTAACGAAATTTGCATTCCCATTACTATGCCAAATTTCACAGTTGTGTTCTCCCTTGCATCACTGGTGGGAACTTTCTGCTCAATAACATTATATCGTACTGCTTCTTTGATGACGTACTTAGTATTTATCGTTGCAGCTTTGGGCGGTTCTACTTTTTTGATAACCATTATGAGGGGGGAACAATTTCATAAATGTTAGGTCGGCAGCATGAACGGCAGGCCTGCTTTTAGCCTGTCAGCCAGCCAGCCAGCCAGCCAGCCAGCCAGCCAGCCAGCCTGTTAGCCTGTTAGCCTGTTAGCCTGCCAGCCTGCCAGCCTGCCAGCCTGCCAGCCTGTTAGCCTGTTAGCCTGCCAGCCTGTTAGCCTGTTAGCCTGCCAGCCTGCCAGCCAGCCAGCCTGTTAGCCTGCCAGCCAGCCAGCCTGTTAGCCTGCCAGCCAGCCAGCCTGTTAGCCTGCCAGCCTGCCAGCCTGCCAGCCTGCCAGCCAGCCAGCCTGCCAGCCTGCCAGCCTGTTAGCCTGCCAACCTGTTAGCCTGCCTGCCAGCCTGTTAGCCTGTTAGCCTGTTAGCCTGCCAGCCTGTTAGCCTGTTAGCCTGTTAGCCTGCCAGCCTGCCTCGCTGGCTGCCGAGCTAACATGCTGCATGGCTCGCTGGCTGGCTGCCTACCTAACTTGCTACATGGCTGGCTGGCTGGCTGCCGAGCTGACAAAACTTTGGTCAGGGTAAAAGCGCCTTTTCACTCTGACAGAATTTCTGTCAGAGTGAAAAGGTGCTTTTACCCTGACCGAACTTTTTTTGACACAGAGTAAAAGCTCAGCTGTTAAGATGTTCTACTCGCGCTAGAGTGTGTATTATTTATACCTAGTTATGGATTCTCTATAGATACTGCCCGGTCTTTTCAATAATTAAAAACTAAGTTACTACTTTGTAAAAATATAAAGCAGCACAACGCAAAATAAGTTACCTTTTATTATTGCCGATTGTAATGTTGTTTATCAAATCTTGATTTCGGGGGTTATTTTGTGTTTCTTTGTTAAAGCTACTTTCAGTGTTATATTAAATATTAGAACTGTTTATTGTAATCCTGGCTCCAGGTAAAACACAATTGTTGTTTTCATTTTATACACTGTACTTTGAAGTATAAATAAATACAAAGCAGTGTTTCTAATGTCTTGCTGTACCATATGATGAGTTTGTCAAGGGTATACTTAGTGTATGCTTAACTGGCTGGAAGACTGCTTAGCGTTAACCCTCACAGAAGATCAAAATAATGTCCAAGTAGTAGCTACAAGAATAGAAGCCATTGTTCAGGGCTACCATGAATGGAAAATGTTTAACTGGTCTCAGCAACTGCTACGTCTTTTGGAAAGACTGCAGGACACTCTGTCATATAATGAAACTAATCCCCAAATAGAGTTGCCATTACGAGGAAGACCAACTATTCAAATACCCCAATGATCTTTGGAGTATTTGCTTTCAATGAATTTCCAGGTGCCACATATTGGATAAATATTTATTGTCAATAAAGAAACAGTTTTTCGGAGAATGAAAAAGTATCATATATCGGTAAGAATGCATATTATAAAATATATATATTATATTTTTGTATTTTTCTTGGCACCAAGCACAGATATAGATTATACTATTACATTAGCTAGATAGTCTGTAGATTAGGAGATTTCAACTTCTCCAGGGCAGCTGCCATGCAAGCACAAACACAGAGACTCAAGGATCACGAATAGGGATCCATAATGGGAAAAAATCCTTGCCTAAATGATTTAACGCGAATTGAATTCACATTTAACAAGGGGAGTGCGGCTACAGCCGACGGTATACAAAATCGGCGGCGGCAATTTACATTTACCTGTATTCCACATAAACATTGTCCACTCGTACCTGGTATTTGTAAAGCTACCTTTCAAAAGTAGTTAGTTTCTGGATAATAAAAGTCCAACCACCAAATGGCAGTTGTTTACATTTCATTAATGTTACTATTAAAAATAAATGAACAACAGTGTTTTGTTGCCACTTTTAAAATTAAACAAAACTTGATTGTAAAGCCAAGATAAAATTAGAATGCTAAGTAGGACAAATGATACAAATAGTTGAACTCAAATTATCTCATCCATTCTAGCTATTTTAAAGTTACCATTGATTATTGTCATTAATGTCAATCTTTTGAATTTCATGCATGCATTTGCTCCTACATTATATTACAGTAGGCAATGGTCGGCCCATCGTTTTATATTTATCTTTCCGTAAGTGCATTTATTTAATACATTAAATAAAATTCTTTATTTATTTTTGTGTTCTGTCGCAAACATTTTAAATAAACCATTGCAAAACGGTATAAGACAATAGCGGAAACAAGGCAAATGTATTTAATCAATAAATTCTGAATTTATTTGAATGTATTCAAAAAAGTCTGAATTTATTTCAATTTATTCAAAAAAGTCGGAAGTTATTTCAATT
Source organism: Yoshiicerus persimilis (assembly GCA_020352615.2). Classification (NCBI taxonomy): domain Eukaryota; kingdom Metazoa; phylum Arthropoda; class Collembola; order Entomobryomorpha; family Tomoceridae; genus Yoshiicerus; species Yoshiicerus persimilis. The sequence continues at coordinate 84,324,849 of CM036940.2, forward strand.
TCTTCAAAAAAGTCGGAAGTTATTTCAATTTCTTCAAAAAAGTCGGAATTTATTTCAATTTATTCAAAAAAGTCTGAATTTCTTTCAATTTACTCAAAACATTTTGAACTTATTCGAATTTATTCAAAACATTTCGAAATTATTTGAATTTATTCAAAACATTTCGAAATTATTTGAATTTATTCAAAACATTTCGAAAAAATTTTAATTTATTCAAATTAGATTTAAATTACTTCAATTTATTCAAAAAACGACGTATAGTGGTCACCAGTGCAGACTACGACATATAGTGGCCGCCAGTCAGACTACATCATGTAGTAGTCACAAGTAAAGACTACGACACATACCACAACATACACACAACATCTGCAATATAACACATAACATGTGTTTTGACATAAATGAGGTTAATGGTCAGAAGGGAGTTATCGATTGACACCATTTTTTGAAAGATGACCTACAATTTGTCCCTAGAAGGTCCACTGAAAGTTTCATCAAAATATTTCAAAGCGTTCCTGAGATATGGGATATACTCACTAACTACCTAACTAACTAACTAACAGACAGACAGACATCCCGAAAACATACAATAGCTTTCCGCTATTGAATAATTAATAGTAATAAGAATGACTTATTGGAATCTCCATCGAATTGAACCCGCAACCGAAAAGGAATAACATTTAGGATTCACCTAAAAATCAAGCACAGCTTTGTATATTCGTAGTTGAATTAGGATTCAGATACAACTGTCATTCATCTGTTACTGTTAAGTGAATTATCATGTATAATATAATTAATAACAAGGTATAAGTAAGAGCAAAAGGAGTCAGACTGAATTGGATAGTATTGTAAGTGTAGATATAGTAACTTACAAATAGTATGAATGTTACAGTCAACTATATACGTAAGAATTCATGTTTCCTTATTCCTTACTATCTAGCTTACAACAATGTCATACACGGTTTTAATTAAATTACAGCTTCAAATTGTGTTTATTCATCTGGAAAACTAAACTCTACATTTACATACAATACAATATACATCAAGCGAGAGACTGATCATCTTCCGACATTCTATTTCTTTAATACATTTGTTTTATAGTTTCATAGAGCCAAGGTTTCCAGGATTTCCATTCCCAATTTGTTGGACACTCGACAAATAACAGAAATGAGAAATGAAACCTCATATTTTAGATTTATTGCAATATTTCCCATTACGGAAGAAAACGGGAAATTTACCAGTTGTATTTCCCACTTCCCACATGACCATTTCTAATGGACAGCGGAATATTTACCAATAGTCTATTTCGCACTTTCCACATGGTAATTTCAATGGAAAACGGGAAATTTATAAATAGTATTTCCCATTTCACTTTTGCCTATCACTAGTGATACATTTCAATTCTCATTTCATTTTTTACCATTGGGAATACAAACCTTGTAAAGGACGATACAATACACACAGTCTCAAAGAAGCACTCAAACTAAATACAATACACCCATAATCTTATCTAACATATAGAACACTACTGTTGATGCAGGATAATGACAATACGTACATAGGGTAAATACTACATAGAAAACGAATAGAACGGTAGCACACAAATAAATACTTAAATCTAATTTCACACGTTAACTGTTTCTCTTCCCGTCTGTCTACTATCACATCGGTGTTGTGTTGCATGTCCGCAGAAAGTATTCTTGACACAATCCAATAGTAAGTATATTAATACAGTAATTTTAACCATTTACAATCTGCACTTAGAATCACTTATCAATTAGTAAGAATTTTTTCTAGCACAATAATAATGCAGTATAAATAGTACAACTAGGGATGCTTTGGAATTGGCTTGATATTTGATAGTTCATGAGAAAACAAAACAAAAACCATGATTTCTGTACTTGGTAAATTCCTTGCACGTTGTGAGTGATTTCCTGAAGTTTTTTCATATTTTGTCTGATTTTGTATAAAAGGTAAAGGAATTATGCTTACTTTACATAGTACAATCGAAATAATATATGTTCGGTGGTGATGGTGCGTGATTCACACTTTACACCATAAACAACACCAAGTCGAATTTCTACTCACCTTAATATAATTGAAATAAACCTACAACCCTATGTGTTTTATTTCGGTATGCATTTTTTCCTTTCTTTCTGACGGATTCACTGAGTCGCTACTGTCGTTGGACTTTGTCTCTTCTGAATTTACTTCGTTTTCCTCTTCGAAACTCAAAAAAAAATAAAACGTTGCTTAAAACAATATAATGTATGGGTCATTTGGACTGCGGCACATAGGACAGGCGTCTACTTTGTCGACGCACGATACACATATCTGATGACCACAGAGCATCGCTGCTTTTTGCAGTCCTCCTATCAAGCAAATCGCGCATTCATTTAGTGTATCCAATCGTCCTAAAAGTTCTTCATTTTCTTGTCTCAGATTTGTTTGGTAAATATGTTTTATCCATTTTCGGATGTTGGTTTTTATGACTGCGTATTTCTCTTCCATTGCAATGCTGTCGCAGCCCATAATTTTCAAGTTATTGCGGCTATTGAACACTTTCAATAAAAGATCTTCAGCAAGCGATACTCTATTATCCATTTCGGCTTCACTGATGACTACTGAAGGATTTGCCTGGCGCCAGGAATTGAAAACAATTGCAATTTCTTTACAAGTGTTAAGAAAGTGTTCCACCTCTGATGAAACTGACGTCAACTGCCCCACAGCACTCCCAAACTTTTCCCATATTTGAGTACGCATTTGTTTCAAAAGACACACTTTTCCTTCAAGAATTGCATCTTGCTCTAGTATTGGCTTAACACTTCTATAAGCCTGCAACAGGGAAAAATTGTACATTTTTTATTTTAACAACTTCATTGTGTTCATACTTTAGATTATATTACAATATATTATTACCACATAGAAGTTGTCTACAGCAAATCTCACATCCTCGTAAAAGCGTGGAAGAACTTGGTGGACTTCATCAGTGACTTTTTGCAAAGTGTAGATTTGGTTGACATTTTTTAATTGTAAAGCGACATGCTGCACGTCGTCTTCAATTTTCATACCTTGATCTATAAGTCGCTCTATCTCTTTTTGTATTATATCCATCTGTAAGAGATTATAAATGTGTTAATTTTCAAAATAGGTATGTAAGCAGCGCTTGTAAACAGTACAGCAGATATCACTTACGTGGACCACAAATTTTATACTGTTGTTTCTCCTTGCATGTTTTACGTCAATGTGTTCCGCATTTTTCAACCGCAGATTTTTCTTTGTTTTCCTGGCGCCAGGTAATGTTGGGAATACACACAGTTTTCTGTGATGGTTTTCCATTCCACAATTCCAACAAGCATTGTATGTCTCCTTAAAATTAACCAAAAGTATGATAATTCAGTAATGTCGATGACCATAATATTAGTCTAGTACTCACCTGTTTCTGTGCAGCTGCTGACATTCTTTACAGGACGACCTTTCGGGATTAGTTTACTGGAAATTATAAACAAAACTAATAATTTAAGGCTATTATTTGCCCCTGGAATGTAGTTGTTTGTTTTGTTGTTCTTAGTGAACCACTGTCAAACATCATCTACTTATAGTTTTCAAAACATGTGGGATCGCAGTCGCATCATTTATACCTACAATATACGGGCAAACAGAATTGGCAGAGTGCTTTTGCTTAGTATTCCCATTTTCATACTCTATCGCACACACACACAGTGATGGGCACATCACATCACGGTTTGATGTGATGTGTGATGTGGTCACGTTAGTAAGAGCACTTTTGGACCGAATTTTGATGATGTGATGTGTGCTCACTTTGCCAAACGGTGATGTGATGTGAGATCCCTTTGGGAGGGTTATGTGATGTGATGCGTGATGTGAGATCATTTCGGGAAAGAATGATGTCATGTGTGATGTGAGATCATTTTGGAAAAGAGTGACGTGATGTTTGATGTGATGTGTGTCCACGTCATGTCGACATACATTGCACTAATTGCTGTTTTATATTAAACTTGAAAATCTATTAGACATGAGGATTTATTATATTTATTTTCCGTGATCATTAACGACAGTAATGAGTAGATAGTTTACGCCAATGCCCTTGACAATCTGTCTGTCTGTCTGCCTGACTGAGAGATACCTCGAAAACTATCTAGTTAAGGTCAACCGGTTTTAGAAATGGAGACTCAATTACAAAGCTTAAAGTTCCATGTATTAGTAGGCGTGTTGCGTATGCAGGATTCGAAACTGAATACAGTATACAATTTAAACACCCAAGCGTCAAAGCTGAGTTACAATCTTCGCAATGTATGTTATAATAGTTAACCATAATACAGGGTTGACCCTAAGTTGTAGACAGGGTTGACGCTCTACAGGACAAAAGACTAACGTTTGCGACAAATGTGAGTAATCAGCTCCAATGTATCCGCTCCATTAGGTTTGTATTGCAGCTGGTAATTTGCACTGTTGCCAGCTATAGCTTCCGTCCCATGGAGAGTTATTTAGGGCCAATCTGTATAGACCATACGCAACAGAACTAAGTAAAACACTTCCCCACAACAGCATTGCAACATTCCACTGATGCTGGTGCATACTTTGAAAGAATGCCCGTGACAGTCTGTCTGTCAATATGGTTACTTGGCACGGACTACTACTTCTATTTACAGACACGATCTGTAAATAGAATATTGGGGTATTAGTGTATTGGGGTATTAGTGTATTGTAATAGTGTATTGGGGTCAGCCAATGCGTTCCAATGCCATTTGCATCATTTTGAGCGCTTTTATTGTCTTGTATGCATCTCAAAAAGGTGTCCTCTTAAGGGAGATTAGTATAACGTGCACTCCATGCTAAGAGTACCAAATAAATAATGAGGCAACTCACGGTCTTCGCAAACTTCGCATAGCATAATATAAAACCTCGTATGCGAAGAGGGACGGCCATTTTACGTGTAAAATTCGTTTCGAAGCACTTGCGAAGTAAGACCATGCTTCGAGGCAGGTTTTAAACCGCAAACTTCGCTTGCTTGTGTATTTGCCTGTCGCGCTCAAGTGAAAACGCAGTTTGTAGTGTTACGCCATAGCCAAAGCACCCGGTCTCTAATTTCATTTTGCTATGTTCACGCTTGTGCTTCGCATACGAGGTTTCATATTATGCTATGCCCGCGTTTGAGAAGACTGTGAGTTGCCTCAATATATAATAAGACAATCTGCAGGACTAGAGTTGCATGTTTGAGGCTTACGTTTAATATACAAAATGAAAACTTCGCCAAGCCGTAACATGAAGCGAGCCAGAGGGTTAAAGGGAATAAATTATCCCTTTACAGAAACTGGGCCTAAATTAAATGGTTGTTATATAAATAATGAATGCTTCCAATATCATCTAAAAGTCGGAAACACACAAAAAAGTAGCTTACCGCTTTATAAAGTGGGAAACACCCAAAAAGTTAGCTTACCGCTTCATGAAGTGGGAAATACCCAAAAAGTTAGCTTATCGCTTAATATGACATAAGACACCCAAAAAGTTTTAATACTGTAATAAATTTTTATTTTTATGCCCACATGCAGAAAAGCCAAATGTAATAAATTAAATGAAAAGAAGGAAAGTAATATTATGCCATATTTGGTATTACACTTTAATTGAAGTGCAAAAAGACAACCTTGTTTGCGCAAGATTAATTGTAAAAATCAAGTTTGTAAATCAGTGCTTTTTTTTCAATTCAGCTCAAACAATACGGAGAATATTTTGAAGTCACGTTTTAAGGGAGAAACACATATTTGAGTGCTCTAGGTTTTAGTTGAATTAATGCATTAAATTAGTTAATAAATCAAACCTACTTTACAACATGTTTTTCTTATACATAGATCATAAGTCAAATAGTATTCAATGCAAGAGGTAACTTCAAATCACTTTAACTAGCAACCAAAGTAAAAAGATTGTACTATTATTCATGCATCTGGCATAAATAGAATTTCGTTTCTCAGGTTTTACGCGTAAACGAAAATAATCGAATTTGTCCGTTTCGTTTTGTTTATTTTAAAAACCGTTTCGTTTTGTTTATTTTAAAAACCGTTTCGTTTTGCTTCGTTTAAAAATACAACCGTTTTGTTGATTTTCGGTAAATGAAACGAAATAAACGAAAATAAATGGTTTATTTAACGAAACAGTCCGACCACTAATATGGTTTATGGGTGCGACAACTTTAAAGAAGAGGTATACACACTTGTTATGTGTTTTTAAGCCAGTAAGTAAGCGAACTTGTAGTGTGTTTCCATCTTTATTTCCGAGCTGTCGAAGCCCTTAATGTATGTGGTGCAGTTATTTTTGGCGCTCATATCAAACTTCGGTGGAAAAGGAACAAGTATGAGTGTAACATAGTACAGCGCTGTGGTTGCATTTCGACGCCTAGAATGTGGATAGAAGGAATACCAACGACTCACTTTGTGTAGCGGTTACTGATTACTAAATTTTTCTAGTATTTCGATCTTTCTTTTCCACAAAATATCCACGTTACAGGTTATATATTTCACGTTACACTATACTGTTACAAATTCCTTTCAAGGAATCATCAAAGGATCGGAGTAATCCTGGCACCAGGCAAGTCAATCCATTAGCAAAGAGATATATCCAAGACAATCATAAATTCAGTACTTTATTTTTGCTTTAAACCTTACTAAAGTCTTCACTACAAATCGTAATTTTAGGATAGCTGTCATCCTGCTTCAAATGGCTTCTCCCAGATTCAATAGAGTTGTAGAGTTAATGCAACAGGCTACCGAAATATTGAGAAATGAAGTAGCATCTTCAAGCAACGATCATGCAACATCGGCGAGTAGCACCCCAGATAGATTGGCGTCCGTCAGACAACAAAATTTACTTCCGAGTACGTTATGTTTGTTTTAAATAAAAGTAATCAATGATTTTCAGTATGCTGAACGATTAATGTTATTCTTTCCTAGGTTCAAGAGTCGGAAGGTCAGTCAGTGTTTTGGAAGAAATGCGTCGAAATTTTGCACCGTACAGTCGCCCTTATAGTCCCTCCAGGCGCCTGGTTGCTCAAAGAATTCGAAAATACACACATAACTTTTTTTGCTTTTCTGCACCCAGCAACCGTTCACCGTCTAATGTAGAAAGAACCACATTACAACGGCAAGGATTTGGAGCTCGAACATTAATTTTAGGTAATAAAGAACCTAGTTTGTAACCCAGAAACTACCAAAATTTTTGCTTTTTCAATTTACTTTGAAATGATATGTATTTATGTTGAATAGATACTCTGGAACCGAGATTGACGTACTGACGCAAATTAAAGAGTCGTATGCCCACTTAGGCAATTCTACTATTTCACTGAAAAGAGCAGCCACTGGGGGAGCTTTGAAAGAACTCTATAATATTATAGAAGGTCATCCCATTCCTACAGTTTCTGAGTTGGCAGCATCAAAAGTAGGGATAATTTACGTTGTTCCCGATAGAAATGTGCTTGAAAATGTAAGCCAACATATCACTCTTACTAGCAACACAATGCCTATTTAGCAAACAAGTTCCTGGCCCCAGGGGTTAGAATGATTAATAAGATATTGAAATATCAGCAGGAGGATATTAACGAAGAAGATGAAAACACTGAAGCACCAAATGAGCTTGAAGGCAGTAATTTAACAATGCCATTAAATCCTTTGCCTGGACAATCGTCCTCTAGTGCGAATGCTCCAACTTCAGTAGAAAGTAGCACATGTGACTTAAATGGTAAAAGAAGACCTTTTATTAATGACAATTCAAATGTTTCATGACCTAAGAAAATGGTGTATGTTTGCTAGAAATTGTGACCATGGAAGATTATAGGTCCCATATCTATGAGAAGAACGAAGGTGTTGAGCATATATTTGTTCAAAGAGATGATTTTCTAATGCAAGTGCTAGGGGTTTACAAGAACACTTACTTCAACATTTATAAGAAACCCAATCTTGTTTTCATTGGGGAACCTGGTAAATCCTCCATATCTTTTGAAACAAATAAATATTACTATGTCATTAATCCAGGCGCCTGGAATTTAGGTAGGGATGTCGGAGCATTGACAAAAGAGTATTTCCACATGGGAATGACTTCGCTGTTTGCCTGCACTTTTGAAGGATTGAGAATTTTTGAAGGAGACAATAACCATAAATTACCTTGTCCTGATTTCACGTTATTGAAGTCAGGGATTTTTGATAAGGTTGGAAAATTCATGGTACACTCTGCTATTCATACAGGAGTCTCCCTAATAGGGATTAGCGACGTTTTAATACAGTATTTGTCTTCGGAAAATGATGAGTTATCAGCCGATGTCACTATGCAAATTGACAATATTCCAGATATTGAGGTCCGTGAAATAGCCACCGAGGTAACTGTGTAAAACTCTTTAGATATTTCTTAAAGCAATTGCGAGCAACCGCTTTAAAGCAATATCCTGGCACCAGGATGTATATAAAAGCTAGAAATAGTTGTACATAATGTGATTCACGATGTAAATCCACATTATAGAAATACTAATAGAATGCAATTTTTCTAATAGATGCAAAAAATTCGGTTTAGTTCATTGACTGCAGAACAATTAAGCAAAATTGGAGAAGCGTGTTTTCAATCCGGATTTTACAAGGACATAAAAGAGACCAACATAGGACTAGCTCTGGAGCAACTTGTGCTGTATCATGTATTTTATAAACGCAAGGAGCAAATGTCGAGCTTGAAAGCGTGTTTCAAAGACTCCGGCTTACTAAAATTTGTTAGCAACAGAAGATATCTGTGCAAGAGTTTATTTCCTCGAGTAGAAGACATGAAGATACCACCTGGATTATTTAAGAGTAAAATCGTCTTTCAGGGAAACGAAGAAGCAACCCATGTTCTCAACGCTATGTTTAAATACATAGACGCCATACACGAAAATGTTGAAAGTGAGGAAGGTGACGACAGTTACGACATCCTGAAGGGTAGAATGAAAAATTCTATTATTTCATACTTACAAGCTTCATCTTGGCGCCAAGTAATTGAAATATGTTTTCTTTTATACCTTTCTTAAGGCGGCAAGTTAAACAAGCTGCTTAAGGCATGGACAGGTTGGCCATTCCTACCAGAAGAATCTTTGTTTCTCGAAGCTATTGAAGGTGATAGATTCAATGTCATGTCATGCGGTTCGAAGATAGAAATTCCCATGTTGTGGGACGAAAACAAAATACATGAACATTTGAAAATGGTGACTACTTTTGCTTCCACTGGTTTTGGAACCATGTAAAACTATGCATTCAATGTCAAGTCTGTGTATCATATTATACTTTTATGTGTAAAAACTTTAACAGAAGGTATTTCAAAGATTACAGTTAATTTTTATTAGTTTACAACAGGACATTCAAATTTGGCGCCAAATATGGTTTCAAAATTAAATTTTAGTCTTCCAACCTAAACCTGCAGTCCTAAAGCAGCCAGTGTATCCTCAAAAACATCATAGCCATAGTTATTAGACTCCCTCATAACATTCATATCTGCTAAGTAATGCAGCTGATTTCGTGTTAGTGAATGGTCCTGCAATGTGGGATATGTAATGTCATTATCTTCGTTTTCAAGTAATGCCAAGTCCTCTTGTGTGTTGCACAGCTAGTCGTGAATGTCAATATCCTCCTAGTAAATACATAAAATAAATGTTAAAATGATGCTGATACGTCGTTTTATGCTTCCATTATTTGTTTGCCTATCGTACATCAGATATTGGTAGGTCAAGGTGTGGTGGGGGTAAATAGATTAACATTAGTTGTTTTGGTGTAAGATTTCCTTCAGTCGATATAGGATGGTTATTCCAAGCATCTGAAAAACTTTTCAAGCTGTTATTTATTCGTGGTAAGAATATATTGTGGAGAACGAAAATGTGGTTAGGGTTATCGACATCCAAGACACCATTATCCTCCAAAGCATTGAACACTTGTTTATAAAATGAAGTACATCCGTAAGTCACGTCCTTCCAAAACCTTTCAATTCTAAAAAATATAGCACTATTAATTCCTGGTGCCAGGACTTATACTTAACTATTTGCCAGGACTACTACTAGTAGAGTATGGTTAACCTTTGGTTATGAACTGATCGGCCACTACTGTGACTTGCGCGGTTTATTCCTCTTGTCTCGATCATGTACTTAGCAATGATTACGTTTTCCTTTCCTTTGTCCGTTCTCGTCCGAGAAGGTGTTCCGTATCGCCTTACTCCATTTAGGAACGCCAATAAATTTGTTTCCGCCTTGTTATCGCCGCTACAATTTAGAAACACGCTGGTTCTGCTTTTCCCATCAATTCCCCCTCGGATGATTATGCTCCATCTTAAGAGTTAAAGTTTCCAAGCGTAAATGTAGTTTTCTCTAGGATTTTAATTTTACGTAAATTGTGCCTTTACTACCTGATCAGCTTCATGTTTGTGTCAATGTGCCACATGTCATTAGAATATTTCACATGGTACTGTCGACGGACGATGGCCCTATTTTGCGAAGTTCTCAATGCAACTCCAATGGGATCCATCTGTCGCATCATATCTCGAATGCGATATTCAGTAACTTTAATTTGTTGAGAAAGTAGAAACCCTTTCATTCGTTTATATCCGGTATTAGGGTGAGTAATCATCAAATCTTGAATGGTGTTAAAAAAGTCAGCATTTGTTATTGTAGAGAATGTCCCTTTAACCGAAATTGCAAACGATCTGTATAAAAACATTAAACTTGGCGCCAAGAAAAATTTTCTAATATATATTTTTACCGATATTTGATACTCTTTCATTCTCCGAAAAACTGTTTCGTTACTGACATTAAATATTTTTCCAATGTGTGGCACCTTGAAATTCATTGAAAGTAAATACTCCAAAGATCCTTGGGGTATTTGAATAGTTGGTCTTCCTCTTAATGGCAACTCCATATGGGGATTAATTTCAGTAATTGACAGAGTATCCTGCATCAAAAGACGTAGAAGTTGCTGAGACCAGTTAAACATGTTCCATTCTTGGTAGCCCTGAACAATGGCTTCTATTCTTGTAGCTACCACTTGGACATTATTTTGATCTTCCGTGAGGATTAACGCTAAACAGTCTTCCAGCCAGTTAAGCATACCCTTGACAAACTCATCATATGCTAGAGCAACATATTAGAAACACTGCTTTGTATTTATTTATACTTCAAAGTACAGTGTATAAAATGAAAACAACAATTGTGTTTTACCTGGAGCCAGGATTACAATAAACAGTTCTAATATTTAATATAACACTGAAAGTAGCTTTAACAAAGAAACATAGTAACCCCAACCATGCAAGATCAAAACTTGATAAACAACATTACAGTCGGCAATAATAAATAGAAAGGTACATTATTTTGAGTTTTGCTGTACTATATTTTTACAAAGTAGTTACTTAATATTTAATTATTGAAAAGACCGGGCAATATCAATGGAGAATCCATGTGTAGGTATACATAATACACACTCTTGCACAAGTAAAAGATCTTAACAGCTGAGCTTTTACTCCGTGTCAAAAAAAGTTCGGTCAGGGTAAAAGCTAGTTTTCACTCTGACAGAAATTCTGTCTTTGAAAAGGCGCTTTTACCCTGACCAATGTTTAGTCAGCTCGGCAGCCAGCCAGCCAGCCAGCCAGCCATGCAGCATGTTAGCTCGGCAGCCAGCCAGCCAGGCTGGCAGGCTGGCTGGCTGTCAGGCTAATAGGCTGGCAGGCTAACAGGCTGGCAGGCTAACAGGATGGCAGGCTGGCAGGCTAACAGGCTAACAGGCTAACAGGCTAACAGTCTAACAGGCTAACAGGCTGGCAGGCTGGCAGGCTTGCAGGCTAACAGGCTGGCAGGCTAACAGGCTAACAGGCTGGCAGGCTAACAGGCTGGCAGGCTAACAGGCTGGCAGGCTAACAGGCTGGCAGGCTAACAGGCTAACAGGCTAACAGGCTAACAGGCTGGCAGGCTGGCAGGCTAACAGGCTGGCAGGCTAACAGGCTGGCAGGCTGACACGCTGGCTGACAGGCTAAAAGCAGGCCTGCCGTTCATGCTGCCGACCTAACATTTATGACATTGTTCCCCCCTCATGATGCTTATTGCTTCGATATGCTTTGGAAGCTCAACTAACGCATTGAGAAAATTGAGATCCACTTTGGCCACAACTCAAATACTTCAAAAGCAATTACTGTCTATAAAGCCATTTGGAATTCGTAATGGACCTTTATCTGCTGTTAAATATAAACATACATTCGACATTTTTCAAGCGATATTGTCTCTTCTTGTTACAATGCTTTTTAACCATACAAAAATGTAGGATTTTTTCTCTAAAAAGACAGTTTATTAAATTGTATCCCTTCTTGGTATCTTTAATATTTTAATCTTGCTCTTTTGTCCACTAATAAAAGGTACATAAGTATAAAAAGACATATTATAACTATTGAAGATATATCCTTAATGCAATCATAAAGCAATGCACAATGTCGTCACTGTTTTTACAAGTAAATTTTAAGTCGTATGTCATGACTCATACAGAATTATGAAATCCATCGATTACAATATCACTAGCAATTCACTCTGTAATCTAAAGATTCAAAATTTCCCTCGATGCAAACCATATTTAACATACATCAATATCTGCGAACAAAGTTCTAATATTTGATTCCTTTTGCAATTCTTCGAAAAACGATACCCAAGAATTATTAATGGAAAATACTCTTTAAAACAGTTACGGCTCAAAAGCTGATATAATTGATTGATTTATTTTTAAAAAGGTGTTCATTTAAGTATACCCTTTAATTTTGAATGTATAGATATTCCTTAAATAGGATTAAAGAAGGAAGTGATAGGTCAATTTAGCAAAATCGGAACACGCAAAATTAGTTATAAGAAATGTGGCTTATTAATGCACCGTTAGCTTTGTCACCACGCGGATTTTGCAAACATTTCCATTAGTGTATATTCCTGTTAATTCTCACGAAAGAGGGTTGTGTGGAGGAAATTTTCCTCAGTTTTAATTTCAAACGCAATGGGAATTTACTGAAATGAATAGGAATGGGACTACTATACGACCGAGAAGTCGAAAAATCAGCCTTTGTTGATTGATTGGTATGGAAAGTGGTGAAAATTTTCGGCAGCTGTCCAAAAGTGTTGTTTTTAACTCATAAACATGCTGTGGTTACAAAACAACAGGTAAAAATTCTTTTATTCAATATTGACCCTACATTCGAAATGGCTTTCCAGAAGAGTTTAGGGTACAAAATCATAATAATACAGAGATTTCTTGAAATTTCAAATGGCATTGGCAGAGTTATCCGTTTACCGTGGAGGAAAGATAGATAAGCTGTCAATGTTATGCAATGCATGGTCAATGCCAAATGTTAAGAGTTTGCAATTATGCTCCCAATAGTAGAATGCGCACAGACCCTGCACTCCATAGTGCAGGGTAATGTCATACAGCATAAATATAAGCTATAATTGAGTTAAATTACTCATTTGGAAAGTCTAACGACAGTACTTACTCCAAATTACAGAATAGCACTTTCTTTACTACCTTGCTATAACAAGCAATCTATTGAAGAGACATTGAATTTTTAATTTAAGTGATGCATTTAAGCACAGAGGTACCTTTTCATTAGTATATTTTGCCAAATTATGGACTCAATGAAAACGTATTGGAAAACAAAACTTAAAACAGTATAGACTTCTTTCGAACTAGCAAAAAATACGGAAAGTGTTAATCCATTTCCCTTGACTTCAAGATACATTACGATTCCTAATTACTGGGAACATTGTTATAATTAATACGGTAACATATAGGAAAATTTCAAACATGCTTGTGAGTAGAAAAGAAAAGTTGGAAGCATCAATTATGAGGATGGGCAACTTCACAGGATTCTATCCTTATAAATGGGATTGCGAGAAAAAATTAATAGCCAAATCAGAAGACCGTTTCGATTGGTTCAGATTTCGCTTCTTGGTTTGCAACATCTACGGCTATACTACTGTAGGTGGCAATGATCATACATCATACGATTAGCATACGCTGCATTTAAAGGTGAAAGCATTCCAAATATTGACCTATGCTTTGGATAATGCCGGGTGTGTTTATATCCCCTATTTGTTTCTCTTTATACACACTAAACCCGACTCTATGGCGGAAATCATAAATATTTCTCTAATTTATACTAGCAGATTTTCAGGTAACTTTAATAGTTCAATAGATTAAATTAAATTACTTTAATATTTCCAGTTTCCATCTTTTAATAGCATTATTTATATGCATTAATTTTTGGTGTAAATATGATTAGTAATTTACTTTCTTCATTTCAATAGAAATTCACCACGGAAATAACTATATAGAGTTGGACATCGAAATATATTATTGGATCGACAATTCTTTTTCCCATCGTAGCGAGCTTTCACTGCTATAGCAACAGACATGCCGTCATAATATTTCCTTTGCATTTTTTTCTTCCAATATGCAACCAATACTTCATTTTTCATGCGCCAATAGTTTTTTTTCATTACTGGTATGCGCTGGAAGACTTTAGCATTACATCCTATTTATTTTTATTCGCTAAAAACACAATTCCTTCCGAAATCGCAATTTTAAGGAAGTCCAAGTAAGTCATTTTAAATCTGTTTGCCTTCTTATGATTGCTAGATTTGAAAGATTAAAATACAGTTTCAAAAATTGTGTTTTAGGTATGATCCAATGGCAAACCTTACCCACAAAGTGCCATTAAAAACAAGCGACAAATAGCCCGAACCGAGCACATTATATTCTCTATAATCAACAATTGCGTCAAGTATTTTCTGATGTTTAGTCAATCGATATTTCTAAGAACCATTAATATAATGAGTGTCGTTTCCCATAATGCGCTTAATCATGACTTGCTTTTCTCTTTATTTCGCACTCAACAGTAAAATGGACGACATTATTGATCTGGAAGAAGGCTGCAGCCTAATGTCTCTGGAAGGAGACGTACCTTCACTCACCCCTGAGGAAGAATTTCGATTGCTAGAGTAGGACCCCAGCTTACTCACTTCTAATGGCGCACTTGAACCACCCGAACCCATGCTTGTCGATCCTCCCTCTGTAATTGCCGACCCTAAGCCTCAGTGCCCTATTCCAAGTGAAATTGTTGAACCCACGATTGTTGATTTAACTACCGTTGACGTTCCTTGTATCGAACTGCCACCTCACCTCAAACTGGCCAAGCCACGGGAAAAAACCAAAACTAAATTCGATTATCTGTACTCCAATGCAAAGACCAAAGTTCGCAAAACCCACAACTTACGCTCCTAGGTCTCACAGACAAATCGCGAGAATTCGACCAACAGTACTTTCACAACCCGAACCAAATATTAATTACCCCAAGGCTGAAGCAAAACGGCTTTACGACAAATGGTTTGCGAAGAAAGCTACCAGAGCACAAATTCTAGAAGATAACGAGCATATACGACTCGAAAACGCCCTATTGATTGCCAAGCACCGACGACTTAAACGCCGGGCAGTAAGCTCTAGACCACCCAGTGTTCCCAGACTTTCTCCACGTCTCACTGTGGCTGAGGGGGAAAATTCTGTGCGGGGTCTGTATTTTTGTTTATAGGTACTATTTGCGTCTCTAATAAAGATTCCATAGTTACTTTTCCTCCACAGATTCCCCGGACCGAAAAAACCCGATTTCGGTTTTTGACCTGCTACCCTTAATAAGTTTTGAACAGGTCAACGTACAGCGTTAAGATTAATTCCATTCGAAAGCTCTTAAAAGCAGCTTTCGATTGATATAAGACATGACCGAGGTTGACAGGAAATGACAAGGTCAAAATTTGATGTTTTCCAATTTTTGAAATTGTTTATTTCCAAAAGGAACAAAAACGAACAGCCAAATTTTGCTGAATTTCATAGTCCTTACTATAGAAATTGAGCCGATAATTTCACTTTTGCTCTATCGAGTTGTGCAAAGTGAAATAAAAGAGGCTGAACTTTAGCGTTTTAAAAATGAACCTCAATGTAAAACTGCCTGATTAATTTGATTTAAAAATAAAATAACTAATAATAAATATTATATAACGGCCAAGAAAATTCTCGAGTCACAGTTATAGCCCAATTATTTGCTCTAAACTCAATTTCTAAAGATGTAAGATGCACTAGTGAAAAATGCACCACCTCATTTCTAAAAATACCTGAAATAAACCGAATACCTTTTACATTTCTCTACGACTCATATGCCCAGTAAAATTGACCGACCTTTTGGAAACGGTTAATTATTCGTGAAAGTAATATTTTCTAGTTTGAACTTTCGAAGCATTTCCAATATTTCATAGTATATAGGTATACAATAATTAGGCTGCCAGAGGTTTCTAATGATAAATTATAATAATTAGAAGTCGATTTAGGTCTTAAAAGATTTTCGTGGTAATTATGTTTAATACAGGGGCACTGTAAAACTAACCTTCGGACCTGGTTTGCACACTCAAGTTTCAAGGGCAGTCAGAAAACATTGAATGAAATAATCAATGTACCCGACACTACGCAGGTATGCAACAAAACCAACAACAAAGGTTACTTTTACTAATTTCGCTATTTTTCTAATAGGAGTAAACAAAGACAACGCTATTAACAATTTCGTGGTTTAGAAAGTTGTCCTAAATAATGTATTGTAATTGAAGCCCTTTATTGTATGTTCATTAATTAGTATATTGTTATACAGCAGGTAATCCTCGGCATGTAATAATATATTCTTATGCGAATTATTCTTAATATTATTCAAATTATTTCAAGACTTGCTTTCTTGTAGCAATGGGCAATGCAGTAACGATTTTTTATTTTGAAAGTCAACAACGCTAAGGGACAAGCACAGTATAAAAAGTAGACCTCAATTTGGTAATTTTTGGATACATTTCCCCCTTCTATGTACTTCGTTTCGTTTTCCACACATTATATGCGACAAGAAAGGACTCAGTAACAGGGATCCTTTCTACGGACTGGATGAAAACATGGACTGGCCGAATGAAAAAGGAAACTGCTTAGCGGCGAAAAAGAAGTGGCTGTAGTAAAATGGGAACAACTGTTTTAATTCGAGACTGATTTTTTTCGGAAAGATCAATGAGTATAGCCAAACTTGTGCTTAGAGAAGGGCACGGCGGCATGTGCCCTCGGGAAAATAAAGATTTTTTTAGAAGATGCTGGAAGACAAAGATTGTAAAAACCGAAACAGTAATTTATTTATTATATCCAAAAATATTTTTTGCTTATTGCAATGTAGAAATTTCTAAGATATTTACTGTTTGGCAATTGCACTTATAGGTGTGATAAATAAATGAATAAAAGAATTTCTATCAATACTGTGAGCCTATTACTCTTAAAAATGCTATTCAGGTTATGAACTTTCATGAAATAAGTTAGGGACACCCTTTGGCTTTATTTTTTATTGAGTATATACTAAGTATTTATTAGCGTACATTCACAATGAAATCAAGTTTTTTGTATTCCAATGTAATTTTAGTGTAATTAGGATTTGTGTTACCACATAACTGCTGTTTTACCATTCGCTTCAAAAAGATATCATTTTCTGTATAAAACTTTTTTGCATATTAAATTTTGAGACAGGGAGTATAAAATGACACCCAATCAAAGCTATACGTAATTATAGAGAACAAATAGTTGAACATAAAATCTAAATAACCATGAAACCATCTGGAAAGCTCAAATTTATAAATAGTTCTGCGAGTTTGTGAGAACTTACATCCTTAGAAGGCTATTATTTGAATGGTGATAGTTTATTTATGAGTTATGCGTATATATGACTTAATAATTTATTGATGTTTCCTTTGTTTTCCTTTTGCTGCTGTATTATATGAGTTTTACAATGATTTACTATTTTCTACTACGTTCTGTGCTAAAATTCTTATGTTTATATCTATATACCGCACCAATTCTTATTTTTCAGTTTCTAAACTTATTATTTTTAGCACCTCCTTAAGGTTGTGAGAACAATAAAGGGTCTCACGTAAAACAGTGTCAGTAACCAATCTGAATTGGCTTACCTACCTCTGTAAGGTTATTGGAAGAAAAATTCAACTTCTTTGAATTTAATAGTTCAAATGTAAAACAAAGTACCAGTCAGCCTGGCCCATCTTTGACAGAATTTTTTTTGTTGCAAACTCTTTACTTCCAGACTATGTCTTTATGTGATAAAATGTGACGATTCGCATGTCAAGAACGAAATATATATGAACATTTGTAACTATTGTCATGAAATAATTTAATAATTACTGTAATGGTAAAAATGTCGAAAAATAATTTAATAATTACTGTAATGGAAAAACGTCATGAATTAATATAATAACTACTGCAATGGTACAAATGTTATTAAATAATTTAATAACTACTCCAATGATAAAAAAATATGAAATAATTTAATAACTACTGCAATGGTAGAAGAATATGAAATAATTTAATAACTACAGCAATGGTAAAATGTCATGAAAGAATTTGATAACTACTGTAATAGTAAAAATGTCATAAAATAATTTAATAACTACTTCAATGGTAAAAATGTCATGAAATAATTTAATAACTACTGCAATGCTAAAAAAAGTCATTAAACAATTTAATAACTACTGTAATGATAAAAATATAATGTAAGCGTTAACTATAATGGCAGCTAACAGATCAATCCCCCGGTTGCGGATTTGGGTACCAATCTGTGAGGAAGACGGCAATGTGGGTATCCCACCCTTTGCAAAAGCTCGCTCGTAGGTCCGCGGCTCCCAATGAGTCCGGTAGCCACCCTACATAATTACTCACACGCTATGGGTTGTGAATCCCCGGCACAAAGGTAATTGCTTTTTTACCACCCGCAGATTCCTGCTCAACACCGACTCCTGGTGTTATGCTAAGTATAAACTATGCTTCAAGTGTTATTTACTAATATTAATATATAAATTGTAACTGTGTTGTAAAGACCAATGGCTAAATCAATTATACAGTTGAATAAATTCTAATTCTATTCTACTATTTTCTACTGATAAAAGTACTTATTATTAAAACAACATTAGTATTTTGCTGGCAGAATAAAGAGAGTAGATGAAAGATGATTTATTATCCCATTCTTTGCTTAATATTGTTCATTTTAGCTGATATCAGGGTCGAGTTATCCTTGTATTTAGTATTCCCATAACAATGGATGTTTATTAATTGTAATGTTGACAACAGCATGTTTTATTAATATATCCAAAAATTCTTTAGGTTTAGGTTTGCTAACAAAGCATAATTTTGCCACGCTTTCCCCACATCTGCATTGTAGAGAATATAAACAATTGGACATAAAATCAGCAGAATTAAGAAATTATCTGCAAATCGCATATTTCGAAAAACTGTGAATTCTGCTCTGACCATACAATTTTTGAAGACCACACCCTTTGAAGGTTATTATATGAATGGCGATAGTTAACAAGTATGTGCTAATGTACTATTTAGGTGATTTATTTTTTGGCTTGTACAATTGAGCATTATATTAAAACTTCTTTTCATATTTCAATTTTTGCTTTTTGACATAATTAAAAAAAAATTATCATGAATTTAGAAAACACCGCAGTTCAAGAAAATGATTTGATATATAAAATGCGTAATTGATAATAGCCCACAGTAATACTGAAACGACTCCATACTCATATATCATGTCATCCTTTCTTCCCAATTTTTTACAAGAGAGTAGTAAGCCAAGTAAACTGAAGTTAAAACCTAATGGAATGAAAGAAATGGTCAAGCGCAGCGCAAAATTTTTTAACAATTGGAAGATTATTATGGAATGAAACAAATATTGACGCGCAGCCCCAAATTTTTTAACAATTGAAAGACTACTATGGAATGAAGCAAATGTTGACGCGCAGCGCTAAGTTTTTTAACAATTGGAAGACTATTACTGCAACATGAAACGTGTATTCACGCGGTTTGCTAAATTCTTTAACAATTGAAAGGCTATTGTAGACTGAAACATTTATTTACGCTCAGCGAAAATTTTTTTGTCCTTTTGCAGCAAAGTTAAAAATGTATGACTTCGATCGAGTGCATCTAGTATTCACACTTTCAAAATTTACGTAGTGTTAAAAATATGGAGGACATTCTACACTGTTATAGAATGTTATATTATTACTCTTTACTAACAGGCGTAATCTGTCGTCCGTGTCGCCGAATGACGTCATCGCATCATGTTGTAATGATTCACATGAGAGGATTGATGGCTCATATATTATTGGAATTCAGTTTTGATAGACGGCGCATAAATTAATGCAATGCAGTTTTATTGTTGAAATTCACCTGGTTTTGGGTGCTATTTAACTGCATAAATATATAAAAGTCAAAAATCAAACATAAACTGAAAGCTTTAGATTTTATTTAACTTTAAACTTTTGTCGTAGAAAGGAACAATCTATTATTTTTTTTACAAAATCAAAAATATTTAACATGGCATAATAATATTTTTAAAGGAAACTGAGAAACATTAATTGCCCCCGTTAGGGAATATAACCCCCAAACTTTCAAGTGCCGCGGTTCGGCCATCTTACCACCTAAAAATCTGAAATTGGTTTTAAAAATCATCGGACTGAATTATCTGGACAGGTTTTTGGATTCATCTCATAATAACATCTCCTTCATAAAAATAATTTTTTCAAAATTTCGAATTTTTTTTTCATTTTTGTATTTTTAAAGACAATCTGACATGTCGGACTACATGAATTTTAATTTTTATCTTTGGTGACCTTTGACCTTCGTTGGAGGTCAAAGGTCACTTTTTCGATTTCCAAACATGTCACAGTGTGACACATCATTCAGTGTCTACATAGTCCACTGACTACAAATATACAGTTATATTGGTCAAAATTGTTCTCAAATGGGTACTGTTTTCCATTGGAAAAAGCCTTCAATGGGAACTGTCTTCCATTGGAAAAAGTCTCCAATGGGAACTGTCTTCCATTGGAAAAAGTCACCAATGGGAGCTGTCTTACATTGAAAAAAGTCTCTAATGGGAACTGTCTTCCAATGGGAAAAACTCTGTCACCCAAAAAGTTAGTACCGCTTCATATAATGGGAAATTCCCAAAAAGTTAGCTTAGCGCGTCATATAATGGGAAACACCCAAAATGTTAGCTTAGCGCGTCATATAATGGGACATATGTAAAAAGTTGGCTTGCCGATTCTCAATAGTAGAAACACCTAAAAACTATTTTCTTCACCTAAAAATCCTGTTTGATTATGGTATTCAATATAAAGGGGAAGCAGAGTAAAATATATTTTACTATCCCGATGACTACTGGAGGTAGTGTATCAGTGTATCATTGGGTCTACCCAATTACCGTATTTTATCCAATAAAGTCTCCAATGGGAACTGTCTTCCAATGGCAACTGTCTTCCAATGGGAAAAGTCTCCAATGGGAATTGTCTTCCAATGGGAAAAGCCAATGGCAACTGTCTTCCAATGGGAAAAGTCTCCAATGGGAACTGTCTTCCAATGGGAAAGTCTCCAATGGGAACTGTCTTCCAATGGCAGCTGTCTTGCAATGGGAAAAGTCAATGGCAACTGTCTTCCAATGGGAAAAGTCAATGGGAACTGTCTTCCAATGGGAAAAGTCTCCAATGGGAACTGTCGTCCAATGGGAAAAGCCAATGGCAACTGTCTTCCAATGGGAAAAGTCTCCAATGGGAACTGTCTTCCAATGGGAAAAGTCTCAATGGGAACTGTCTTCCAATGGCAACTGTCTTCCAATGGGAAAAGTCTCCAATGGGAACTGTCTTCCAATGGGAAAAGTCTCCAATGGGAACTGTCTTCCAATGGGAAAAGTCAATGGCAACTGTCTTCCAATGGGAAAAGTCTCAATGGGAACTGTCTTCCAATGGCAACTGTCTTCCAATGGCAACTGTCTTCCAATGGGAAAAGTCTCCAATGGGAACTGTCTTCCAATGGGAAAGTCTCCAATGGAAACTGTCTTCCAATGGCAGCTGTCTTGCAATGGGAAAAGTCAATGGCAACTGTCTTCCAATGGGAAAAGTCAATGGCAACTGTCTTCCAATGGGAAAAGTCAATGGCAACTGTCTTCCAATGGGAAAAGTCAATGGCAACTGTCTTCCAATGGGAAAAGTCAATGGCAACTGTCTTCCAATGGGAAAAGTCAATGGCAACTGTCTTCCAATGGGAAAAGTCTCCAATGGGAACTGTCGTCCAATGGGAAAAGCCAATGGCAACTGTCTTCCAATGGGAAAAGTCAATGGCAACTGTCTTCCAATGGGAAAAGTCAATGGCAACTGTCTTCCAATGGGAAAAGTCAATGGCAACTGTCTTCCAATGGGAAAAGTCAATGGCAACTGTCTTCCAATGGGAAAAGTCTCCAATGGAAACTGTCTTCCAATGGGAAAAGTCTCCAATGGCAACTGTCTTCCAATGGGAAAAGTCTCCAATGGCAACTGTCTTCCAATGGGAAAAGTCTCCAATGGCAACTGTCTTCCAATGGGAAAAGTCTCCAATGGCAACTGTCTTCCAATGGGAAAAGTCTCCAATGGCAACTGTCTTCCAATGGGAAAAGTCTCCAATGGCAACTGTCTTCCAATGGGAAAAGTCTCCAATGGCAACTGTCTTCCAATGGGAAAAGTCTCCAATGGCAACTGTTTTCCAATGGGAAAAGTCTCCAATGGAAACTGTCTTCCAATGGGAAAAGTCTCCATTGGGAACTGTTTTCCAATGGGAACTGTCTTCCAATGGGAACTGTCTTCCAATGAGAACTGTCTTCCAATGGGAAAAGTCAATGGCAACCTTCTTCCAATGGGAAAAGTCAATGGTAACTGTCTTCCAATGGGAAAAGTCAATGGCAACTGTCTTCCAATGGGAAAAGTCAATGGCAACTGTCTTCCAAAGGGAAAAGTCAATGGCAACTGTCTTCCAATGGGAAAAGTCAATGGCAACTGTCTTCCAATGGAAAATTTTCCAATGGGAACTGTATTCCAATGGCAACTGTCTTCCAATGAGAAAAGTCTCCAATGGGAACTGTCTTCCAATGACAACTGCTTTCCATTGGGAAAAGTCTCCAATGGGAACTGTCTTCTATTGGAAAAGTTTCCTATGGGAACTGTCTTCCATTGGAAAAAGTCTCAAATGGGTACTGTTTTCCATTGGAAAAAGCCTCCAATGGGAGCTGTCTTCCATTGGAAAAAGTCTCCAATGGGAACTGTCTTCCATTAGAAAAAGTCACCAATGGGAGCTGTCTTCCATTGGAAAAAGTCACCAATGGGAGCTGTCTTCCATTGGAAAAAGTCACCAATGGGAGCTGTCTTCCATTGGAAAAAGTCACCAATGGGAGCTGTCTTCCATTGGAAAAAGTCACCAATGGGAGCTGTCTTCCATTGGAAAAAGACTGTCACCCAAAAAATTAGTACCGCTTCATATAATGGGAAATTCCCAAAAAGTTAGCTTAGCGCGTCATATAATGGGAAACACCCAAAATGTTAGCTTAGCGCGTCATATAATGGGAAACACCCAAAATGTTAGCTTAGCGCGTCATATAATGGGACATATGTAAAAAGTTGGCTTGCGGATTCACAATAGTAAAAACACCTAAAAACTATTTTCTTCACCTAAAAATCCTGTTTGATTATGGTATTCAATATAAAGGGGAAGCAGAGTGTAATGTACAGGTAATTCCCACGTTAAGTTAGTATTTAGTTTTAATATTACTTTAA
This sequence comes from Yoshiicerus persimilis, assembly GCA_020352615.2. Taxonomy (NCBI): domain Eukaryota; kingdom Metazoa; phylum Arthropoda; class Collembola; order Entomobryomorpha; family Tomoceridae; genus Yoshiicerus; species Yoshiicerus persimilis. Next base: position 84,348,592 of record CM036940.2, read on the forward strand.
AGGTGTAAAACAATAAGTATAATATTTGCACTAGGTTATAACATGCCTTCAGGCATACCTTTCCTCACACAGCACGCTCCACTGCTATTTCCTCTCAAAGAGTAGATTTCCTTCCAGTGCTGACTCACTTACACCTGTCCAGTACATTTACTCTACTTCAACGGTCTTTTAATTATGTTTATTTTCCCATTGCACTTTGCTATCATACGTGGCTCTCACAAAGCCACGTCATTTATGTAATGCATGATAGACTTTTAAACTTGTTCTTCTTAGCTTTAAAATCACTTGACCGTTCAGTTCACATTCTTCAGGATGTAATCAAGACATTTACTTCCTTTCAGAATGTGAACACTTTAGGTACTTTACATTTGATTCCCTTTCTCTATCTGGATAACTTACATTGCATTTCTCTATGTCAACTTTGACCATTTGTAATCCATACTTTAATGTAAATCTCCTTTTGTCTTTAACAATATTTGTACTTCTCTGTGTATTATTAGTTGTGGATCTTGGCTATAAAAGCCCATGTACTTAGCTTAATGTTAAGTCAGTGTTTCACTGTACCTCACTCTCTTCAATAAATTCTCTTCTCCTAAATTGGAACTCTCATCTAAAACTCTACACTCTGCTCATTTATACTACAATAAACGCCGTAATCCCGTACATTTCAAGAGTAAAATATATTTTGCTATCCCGATGACTACTGGAGGTAGTTTATCAGTGTATCATTGGGTGTACCCAAAACCCAATTACCGTATTTTATCCAATGTAAATTTTAACCGATTTTATTTACGGTATCTCAAAAAGGGGTGGGCCGACCACACCCATTTTCAATACAGTTCTAAGCCCGGTTGAAATGAGTTCAAATGCGAGGTTTTTATTATCCAAATCGGTCTTGCCTTCAAGAGTTATGGTGGTGACATACATACGGATACGGACAGACAACACGTTCCATAAGTGAGTCCCTGGCTCTCTAAAAACAGTGTTATCGGATTGATCAAAACAGTAATTTACTGCTTTAAAATTATTCATATTAATTTTAAAGTTAATAGGCCAGAAAATTTCACGTAGGTTAAATTAGAATCTTAATTTCTCTATAATTACTCATACTAAGCTTCTCAAGTTAAAAGACCCGAAAATAATTTTTGTATTGCAAAGGGTTGTGTGTTTTCTGGATTTGAATGTGAGAAAGTAGGGGGTTAGGGTTACGTAAATACCAAATTCGAAATGACTATTTTATTCCCTGTAAAAACTGCTGACAAAAAATGCTATGTGCTCATAAACGGTGTAGCGCACAAAAACAAAAAAATACTGTGAGAACGCCCTTGCAAGATTATAGGATAATTTCCTAGAATAAGGATGATTAGAAATGACTAAGTTAAATTCTAAGTATAAGAATTGAGTACATAACATTGTACTGGTTTAGTTAAGTAACCTAATATTCTATTGTACGTAATCTACATTCTACTAACTTACTTTCCTGCTTTAAATAAGTTGTATTTATGATATGAATTTACCTTATTACATCAGAAATTTATTGATTTACAGGATAAAGAGTATTGATATATTAATGTCAGGTCGCATGACTCATAACTAACTAAATTATTTATAATATTAATGTTCTTATGCAGATAAATAATTTATTCTGAGAAATATTTTGTTAGTCTAGATCTACAAAACTAATTTAATGTTCTAAATAATAGATTTAAAAATACGTATTATACTACTTACCTAATTCCAAGTGGGTCTGACCACGAAAAGTTGTATATTTAAGCAAGAAATTAATTGTTAATAAATCAGTCTTATTCAAGCAATATGTCTTGTACAGTTCGTTCTTACTAGAACTTTTACATCAGTTCTAAAAGTATAGTATTTCAGAAACATACTTACACATAAGTACACTTCATTAAGTACACATACAACCTATATTAGACAACTAGTAGAGTTTTTATATTAGATTGACCTGATCACTCAGTTTGATATTAGAATTCATAAGGCTCACACGTAACTTGAAAAGTGTAGGTGATAAGACAACCAACCTTTGCATTAACTTTTAAAAATCGGAAGTATATCTCCTCAGCCCTTTTAGTGTAGAAAAAATGTATATCTTACTATTTTCCATTCTCATACCCCAGTGCATGATAAAAATCGTTTTTTTCAAAACGTCGATAAATTTAATAAAAATGGTGACATATATTGTCATATCTTACTGTTGTAGTCAATAATAGCAACAAGCAAGATATACTTCTGTAGAATAAAGACATAGCTTTCAGAATTTGTCCATTCCACATCTTTAAAGTAAACTGTTGCGGCCTCAATAGAAAAACTAAAAAAGTAGTCATACTGCTGGACAAAGGCCTGGTTCTATAATAATATCTATGGTGATTTTACTATTGTTCCGATTTTTGGAATCTACATAACCCTAACCCTTATGGCATGTCTAATAAAGAATGGCATCCCAGCACTAATTTGACACAACCTTAATTCCTTAATGCTGTTCAATTTTAATTGACTTTTCCAGTCTTTTTGAACAGCCAGACCTAGGAACCTCCAGAGGTTCCTGAGGAATTTTTTTTGATGGAACCTCAGGAGGTTCCTGAGGAACTTTCTGAGGTTCCAAGGAACTCCAGGAGGTTCCCGAGAAACCTCCTGAGGTTCCAAGGAACTCCAGGAGGTTCCCGAGAAACCTCCTGAGGTTCCAAAATTTTGAAATCGATCATTCTTTACCAAAAAATAAACTCTTATTAAAACGCCGAAATAGGTGAAGTTTGAATATGTCGAAACTAATTTTAAAAAATATAAAAAGCGTAGTATTTTGAAAACAGTGTGGAACCTCCAGAGATTCCTCAGGAACTCCGGGGAGTTCCGAAACTTCTGGAAGTTCCTGAGGAACCTCCTGAAGTTCCATGGAACCCCCGAGAGTTCCTCAGGAACCCCGGGGAGTTCCACAAAATCAAAATTTCAAGGGAATTTGCGTAGATTCCTGAGGAACCTGTGGAGGTTCCTCCACAAGTATGCCGACGTCCCATAATAGCAATACCAGCAACATGGCATAGCTTCAGCAATACATGCAAATACTTAAGAAATGAGTATCCAATTTTTCGATGAAGATCAAAATGCAACTTCAATTAAAGTATTTCGACTGTAATTAAAGTATTTCGACTTCTATTAAAGTATACGACTTTAATTAAAATATTTCAACTTAAATTAAAATATTTCTACTTAATTGAAGTATTTCGACTTTATTTACAGTATTCAGACTTTAATTAAAATATTTCGACTTTATTTAAAGTATTTAGACTTTAATTACAATATTTCGACTTTATTTAAAGTATTCAGACTGTAATTAAATATTTCGACTTTATTTAAAGTATTTCTACTTTATTTAAAGTATTTCTACTTTATTTAAAGTATTTCTACTTTATTTAAAGTATTTCGACTTTATTTAAAACACTTCGACTTCATTTAAAATATTTCGACTTTAATTACAGTTTTCAGACTTTAATTAAAATATTTAAACTTTAATTACAGTATTCAGACTTTAATTAAAACATTTAAACTTTAATTACAATATTTAGACTTTAATTAAAATATTTGGACCTTATTTAAACATGATAGCTTGCAAAATTCTGTTAAGGTCAAAAATGCATCTATTCGAAAAAGGTCGAGTGTATTCGAAGCAAGTTGACTTTATTCGAAACAGGATGAATTTATTTGAAAATAGATGAATTTATTTGAAAAAGGATGAATTTATTTGAAAAAGGATGAATTTATTTGAAAAAGGATGAATTTATTTGAAAAAGGATGAATTTATTTGAAAAAGGATGAATTTATTTGAAAAAGGATGAATTTATTTGAAAAAGGATGAATTTATTTGAAAAAGGATGAATTTATTTGAAAAGGAATGAATATATTCAAAAAAGGATGAATTTATTTGAAAAAGGATGAATTTATTTGGAAAAGGATGAATTTATTTGAAAAAGGTTGACTGTATTCGAAAAAGGTTGACTGTATTCGAAAAAGGTTGACTGTATTCGAAAAAGGTTGACTGTATTCGAAAAAGGTTGACTGCATTCGAAAAAGGTTGACTGTATTCGAAAAAGGTTGACTTTATTCGAAAAAGGTTGACTATATTCGAAAAAGGTTGACTTTATTCGAAAAAGGTTGACTGTATTCGAAGAAGGTTGACTTTATTCGAAAAAGGTTGACTGTATTCGAAAAAGGTTGACTGTATTCGAAAAAGGTTGACTGTATTCGAAAAAGGTTGACTGTATTCGAAAAAGGTTGACTTTATTCGAAAAAGGTTGACTTTATTCGAAAAAGGTTGACTTTATTCGAAAAAGGTTGACTTTATTCGAAAAAGGTTGATTTTATTCGAAAAAGGTTGATTTTATTCAAAATAGGTTGACTTTATTCGAAAAAGTTTGACTTTATTCGAAAAAGGTTGATTTTATTCAAAATAGGTTTATTTTATTCAAAAAAGGTTGACTTTATTCGAAAAAGTTTAAATTTATTCAAAAATGTCAGAGCTTATTCAAAAATGTCTGAATTTATTCGGAAATACTTGTATTTATTCGGAAACGCTTGCATTTATCTGCAAAAGTTTTAATGCATTCATAAATATGTGCGTTTATTTGAAAACGTTGAAATATTGTCGAAAATGATTTCATTTATTTAATGCTGGCCTCAGTCTCAGTTTATTATGTAACATTATTTCGGAGCTGTTATTTTTGGCTGCAGACAAATACTGCATGACCGTCGGGATACTTCTAGGAACTTCAAGAGGTTCCTGAGGAACTTTTTTTGAGTGGAACCTCTCCGGGTTCCCGAGGAACCTCCTGAAGTTCCCCTGTCACATGTCAGTCACGTGGGAACCTCAGGAGGTTTCTGAGGAACCTCATCCAGTTCCTGCTGGGGTTCCTTCAAAAAAAGTTCCTGAGGTTCCCACGTGACTCACATGTGACAGGGAAACCTCTGGAGGTTCCTCAGGAACCTGTGGAAGTTCCACCAAGGAACCTCCAGAGGTTCCTTAGGAACCTCCAGAGGTTTCTTGGTCTGGACTGTTGAATTTAGCTAGATGTGCTTCTTCAAATTTTAAAAATTTGCTTTACAGTCCACATTTTAGTGAAGGGTGCTTTTGGATGAACGGGGCTTTTGGGTGAACGCCGCTTTTATGTGAACGCCGTATTTGGGTGAACGGCTCGTTGTCTATATTCATTGTTTCACGTGAACTTTTTGGTGCGCAAAGTGCATAATAAACTTCCAATGGAGTATTATTTCGACATGGAAAACTATTTTTTCAATGAGTGATTTATATACTTCTATAGTTTAAAATGGATTACTGAATGCTTAATTATAGATAAAAATGAACAGTAATAGGGACAACTGCTATGTCCAAACAAGTGACTTTTAGCGAAAAAAATCTTTTCCCAAATTGCAAATGCATAAATTAGAGGTGGAGAATTATTTCGACGAGGAGTATTATAACTTCAAGGGTCATAATATTGAGGTATTGCCGAAATAATCCTCCATATCCAGTATTATTACGATTGGGCAATTATTTCGATAAATACGGTAATTCTAATGTTCATAACAAAGGTTGCTAACTGAAGCGTAATTTAGACACGCTTTCTCCATTAAATTGTAAAGAATACAAACAATTGCACATAAAATCTGTAGAACGAAAAAGCGATTTGCTGAGTGCAAAGTTTTCGCAAAAAATTTATGAATGCTTTTCGGATGGCACAATTCACACCTTTTGGAGGTTACATTTAAATGGTAATTAGTTTATTTATCAGCTTAAAGCATATTAACCTGATTTAGTTTAGTAATTCAACACATTATCCTTAAACACTTTTTGCTTATCATATTTTGATGTTGGTAGATATTTTACATAGTATCTTATCTTTAATCTTCATATCATTTTTTTGATAACCTTCCAATGCATGCAATAAGGGAATATTTTAATGTGAAATGAAAAGTGCACAATTGAAAGAAAGAACCTAAGACGACTCCAGAACGCTTCCATCGTGTTAGGAAATTACTCCACCCATTGTTTCTTAGCAGAGTAGCCTTAACCTTGAATTAAAGCATGCACCTTGCAATAATCACGCGGTGTGTGCTTTACGCAAATGTAAAAATGTTGGAATGCCCAAATAGTTAAATGGAATTTAGCTGTCCAAGATGTGGATTTAACCATTAAATGTCAGGGGTGACACAAACCATGCTGCTGATTGTTGGTCAAAGTTGGTTATACCTATATCTTTTCCTGAGCGGCCACAACCGTCGACCACACCAAATGATGAATTTTATGATTTTGGTGAAAGCTTTACATTAACTCATTACAGCACAACGTAATGATTCCACACTAAAGAAAATCATCAAAAAGTAGAGAGATAAATATGGACAGATGTCGTTCCAAATATTTGTAGTTCAAAATGGACCTGGACATTACTAATTATATCTGCAAATGTATACACTGCGCGATGTGCACGATAGCACCGCAAAAATGACAAGGTTTCATGCAGCCCTCCGAAATCTACAAAGCCTGATAAAATTCGTTACATTATACTAAACCTTAATAAAGGGATATCGGTAGAAATGCAGCTTTAAATGAATACACGGTAATGCAAAAATACTTGAGCATGTGTAAATTACTATTTTATACAAGAAGCGTCACAATGTGGTATGCTAATGTATGTATGCGACCTTGTTGCTTAACCGTTTGACTTTCAAACTTTGCTGTGGAGGCCAGTGAGAAATACACGAGCCTCACTATTTTACATTAATTTTTATACACTGCTTTATTAAAAGAAAGTAACATTAAGCTCCACTAAGCTGATATTGATTTCAGTTATAGGCATTGCTAAAATACATTCTACATCTCTCATGGAATATGGAAAGAAATGGATTTCTTCCAGTAGTACAACTTATCGTAACGGTTTCTAATCTCTGAAGGAAGTCAAACGTTTTATTCTCACCACATTCTCTTACATTATACTAAAGCTTAGTAAACCGATATCGGTAACTACGAGCTAGGTGGATACATAATAATGCAAAATATTTGAGCACGTGTAAATAGGTACTTCATGCAAGAAACATCACAATGTGGTTTTCTAATATATTTATGCGACCTTAATGCTCACCCGTTTGACTTTCAAACTGTACTGTGGAGGACGGTGCTCATTCTTTTACATTTAATTCTATATAGTGCTGTACAAGAAGAAACTAACATTAAGCTTTACAATCTGATATTGATTTCAGTTATTAGACATCACTAAAGCACATTCTACCTCTGTAAAGAAATATGGTAAAGAGATATCGGATTTTCTATAGTACCATTTATAGTACTGGTTTCTATTTTTGAAAGAAATTCAAACACTATATTCTCAACACATTTTCATATACTATACTAAAGTTTAGTAAAGCGATATTGGTAGCCATGTGATAAGTCAATACGTGGTAACGCAAAATATTTGAACACGTGTAGGTAGGTATTTTACGGGAATCAAGGCAATCGGCTATCCTAATGTAAGTTGGGAAATACACTTCATTATCTAATTTAGTGTCTAATGTAAAGCACCAATAAACCAATTCTTATTTGTTTCGAAAAAATAAAAAAGTTATATTTATATAAAGTTATTTTTTTGGCAATTTATTTTACTTGGATTTTAACTAAAAATGTTTCTTTTTATTTTAAAGACAGTTCAAATTATTCTTCAAATATTGGTTCCTGCAGCGTATAGTAGTCTTTCAAAAACTATTTTCGCAACTTGTTCTATAGATATAATATATTTCAATAGTCAACAGGAAAATGAAAATGTCATTTCAATCCGCTCATGGCAACCCCGGACAATACTATCCGTGCAAAACCTTAACGAAGAAAAATATTTTAGCAAATTCAAAGGAAAGGGAGACTATCCATCGTCGTTATCAAAAGCAACCTGCAATATTGTAGCAATAGTAGAAAAAGAAAATATAGACGGAAAATTTCCTGAGTTATCAAGATTTTTTGATCGCGAAGTAGATCGGCCAACTGATAAGATGGTTTTTATTTATGGAAAACAGGGCTTCGAAAAGATGAAACGTAAAAATTTTCTTTTGCCCAAACATTTAATAATGCCAGTATTTTTTGTTGTATATTCATCGAAAACTAAACAGGAATTGATTTTTTGGTCGCCGAAGTCTAAAATATTCACAACAGTTCATGTCTTGACTCCGGAATTCGGAAACATCTGGGAACATCGACATACCTTTCATTCTGAAGTGTTCATTCCAGTTTACGAAAGCATTATGAAAAGCAGTAAATTTGACAATTTTAGAAAACAGTGTCTAACAACGCCTTATGGATTACGGAAGAAAAATCTCATAAGACATTGCTTTCAGAGTGGCACATTGTCACCAATTGTTGAAATATTAGCCGAAAAGTTAAACTTTACTGCATACTATTTACATTTAACATCAAAGAACAATTTGACGCTCCCATGCGGATCAATTGGACCAATAAAATCTTATCAACAGAAATCCAGTTATTTTCCTTTAAAATATTTATGGGTGGTCCATTATGATAATCACGTATTCATATATTGTGAAGAAAAAGAAATTTTTCATCAAATGTCACTATCTGTATGGACCAAGGCTTTCGATTCAATGACCTGGCTGTCGACATTAATAACGGGGATCCTTGCTACACTCCTTATTGTTAGGCCAATAAGATGGACAAGCGCACTGAACATCGTCATCACTTGTATCGCAATTATTCTTCGCCAAAACCATAACCCAAAAAAAGTTCTGATATATGGATTTGCGACCCTCTTGTTTCCATTTCTAGTTACTCAATACGAAACATATGTGACGAGCTCAGTAATAGCTCCATTAGACATAAAAGTAATGCGAGATCTCGGGGAACTCATTGAAAATGATTTTAGACTTTTAGAAGTAGTTGGAAAGCGATCAAGAATGTCCCAACAGGATTTAAATCGAGAACTGCGTCCACTCTTCAAAAAATATAACATTGCAGATAAAATGTATTCTCATATTTTTTATTGTGATGAAGAATTGTTTTTGAACTCATCAATTATGGCAACGCAGTATGAATATTTGACATCAACAAAAAAGAAAATATTTCTCCATGTATTCGAAAGCAAATACAAAATAGTGATGAAATTTCATGATGAAACCCCTTCAGCAGATGTTTGAAAGTTATGGAAGCAGGTAGTAAGCTGCCTTTCTCATGGATGTATAAAGGTTGCTTTAGAAATCAGTTTTACTTTGAATTTCGGAAGTTAGGAGAATACGGCTTCATTAATTATTGGCGAATCTTTAGGGACACATCACTATCAGTTGCCAGTGTTGATGAACATGACACAATGGAAGAAGTCCCACCTATTTCTCTAAATATGAAATTGGCATCTATATTTTATATTTGCGGTTATGCATTTGTCGCTTCGTTGATAGCATTCATTTTAGAATTCTGCCGTCGGTTGGTAACGTATGTAAAAGCAAAATTACAGCTATTAAGGTGTACTGTAGCCTTAAGAACAACGCGCTGGGCTTTTCGAAGGGGCAAGGCAGTTGATTTGACAATACTACAAAATTAAATAAAGTAAAGTTTAATACCACATCAATATTTTGCCTTCTCTAAATGAACCATTGTTCTACAATAAAATTAGTACCAGCAAATTTATGTATTGTGGTGAAACTAGGTAATGAGAGGTACATTATATTATACTGAGAATTTTGGTTTACTGCAATTCTTTTAAATTCAACATATATAGTTCAATTATTTATGGTAAAACATGTGTAGATGTGGAATAAAATTGAATGGTTTTCTAATTATATAATGAGATAAATTAATCCACTTGATAATTAATTTGTAAACAATGCTAATGTTCGCTAAAGTATGCGCACTAAAATATTTTAAAATATAATAGCTCATTACTTGTATTCAAAAAGTAAAGAAAAGTTGATTTGATAATTTACTTTCAGTACGAAGTTAAGTCGAGGCATATTGACAGTAAAAAGTGAGTTATTGCTTAGCATTGACATATTTTGCATAACATATTTTTCACCCTGATTAAGACGATTTTACAAAAGACAGCCGGAAAAAGTAAGGCACCTAATGATGTCAATTACTAGCATAGTTGGGTAAAATACTTGTATTTTGAAAATACATGTATTTAAAATACTGTATTTTAAATACATTTTGTATTTTGTATTTTGACATTTTCAAAATCCCATTTTTCATATAAATTTTTAATTAATGCAATCAACTTTTAAAAACATGTGTAAAAGCTGTGCTTATATTTAAGAATTTGGACCTGTGAAAGTAAAAAGTCAAGGACTACCATGTAAATCATTACTTTCCTACCAATATCACCTATTTGCAATTAAGGTTAGGTACTTTGATTCAAGCTATTCCCTTAAAGTGCATTTCATTCTATAAAGTATTGGAATCATTATTACAAGTTATAATTTGAAATGGTTTTTCATACTACTTTGCAATATTTTGCAGTAAATGTTTGTGGAATACTTGTTGTAAATTATAGGGCATGGTCATTTGCTTAATAATAATTTCGTCATATAATTTTAAAGTTATACTATAACAATTGCTATAAGAAAACATAACTTGTACCGCATTTGTTTCTTTAAAAATGACTTTGCAATTGAAAATTTTAATATTCCTACCTATAATTTCGTTGAAAAATTGAATGTATTTTGAAATTGTATTTTGAAAATACAGTATTTTATTTCGGACCGGAAAAAATGTATTTTAAATACAGTATTTTGTATTTTGAAAAAATGGAAAAATTATTTTGTATTTTGCATTTTGAAGCCCAAAAAAATGTATTTTGAGCGAAGTATTTTCAAAATACTTTTGTTGTATTTTGCCCAACTATGATTACTAGTTTTTGTGAGAACGATATTTCAGTAATTGAAATGTTGAACAGTTTTTAATATAAGTGGATATCGTTTATGGGTATCAAGAATATTTTACTAAAGCATCACAATCACGGTTGTCATTCTGAGCAGAGAATTGCACGACACAGGCCGCCAGTACGAGAAACTTCCCCGTTGGACTCGTACGGGCCAGGGCGGGCAAGGGCGCATATTCCATGAACTCTTTCGGACACGGGCGGGTACGGGCACATAGTCCATGAACTCTCTCGAACACGGGCGGGTACGGCCACATTATCCATGAACTCTCTCCGACACGGGCGGGTACGGGCACATATTCCATAAAGTCTCACGGACACGGGCGGGCTCGGGCACAAATTCCATGAAATCTCACGGACACGGGCACATATTCCGTGACCTCTCACGAACACGGGCGGCCATCTACATCATCGTCTAAATGTCTAACCAGAATCCCAGAAGACATCAAAAATGCGTATAGATTGTCCAAAAAAAAAATTGAAAATTGATATGAAAGAGGAGTGACGACATCACTTTACGAAACAATGAAGATAATTCAGAGGTCGAGCGGGCACATACTGTATGTTGAACAACTTTAAGATCATGGACGGGCACATGCTGTATGTGGATAAACTTTAGGGACACAAACAGGCATGGGCTGTATGTGGATAAACTTTAGGGATACAAACAAGCACGGGCTGTATGTGGATAAACTTTAGGGACACAAACGGGCACGTTCTGTTTGTGGATAAACTTTAAGGAAATGGTCTGCAAAACTTTAAGGGCCCGGGTTATATGTGGAAAAACTTTAGGAGCACGGTATGTCTGTTGAAAAACTTTAAGGGCACGGTGTGTATGTAGAACTACTTTAAGGGCACGGGCGGTCACGGGCACCTAAAAGTCTGCCTCTGCAACTCTCTGATCCTGATTAAGATGATTTAGTAATATGAGACAGCTCAAACAGCTACTAAGTAACCACATTTTATCAAATATTAGAAGTATACTGAATACTAGCCGTATTTTGCCTATTTTAGTACGGTAGTATGCAATATGGCTAAGACCAGTCATATCCCAAAGCGAAATTTTTTTCCTTTTTAATTTTTTGTGGACAAACGCCTATAACGTGAGATAACGCCGGGTTTACACCGAACAACACATAAATAGCAATTTTGAATATAATTCAATTGTTTTCAGGTTTTTTCAAAATTGCTTTTAAGGCTTTGTTTGGAGGAAATCTGGTGTTATCCCTCAAATATCAGTCCCTCTCAAAAATTTGAAGTTTTGGGATACGTCGGGTCTGAAAACAGACACATATGTAGATAATGTATGTCGTATTGATAACAATGAAATGCTGTGCACTTTTATGTATTCAGAAACATTCAGGACACAAAATGACATCTCCAAAACCTGACAATAATGAGTTCAAATTAATAATCAATAAAGCGCTCCGCATCATTCAATCACTTCTTATATTACATGACGGTACTGATTATGTAATCGTATTTATTGGTTATCTATGATTATAATACAAACAATAATATTTGTTACATGAAATGCACAAATAAATTACGCAGGTATACCTACCTAAAGTTGTGCTATTTTAAATTAATGTTAAATCTAGTATATTAGATTAATGTTTATGCATTTTTATTACTGTAACATATTTTAGGAAAAGGTATTACCATGAAGAGTTCTGAATGTTTTATGCAGCAGTCCCTAACCCATAATTGAAGAGTACATTAAACATTTTGGTCCACGTCACACCCGAAAATCAATTCCTAAACTACCAGTTGGCAAACGATTTACGCCAATGTGCCTCACGAAAGAATGCAAATTGATTTAATCGGCATGAGGTCGAAACCCCAACGAGATTTCAAATGGTTTCTTTATACAAATATGCTTTGTATTTCAATAGTTACGTCATTACACTTGTGCAGACTTGACAAGTGTGCATCTTAAATTATTTGTATGCATTTCATTTGACTAAATTTATTATTATTTAAATTACAATCTTAGATGACCAATAAATACTGCTTACATGTTAAGTAACATCGAGTGTTATACGAAACTTTAGATGTTGAATGATGCGATGCCCTCTTACCCTAGCCAAGGCGTTTGATATATCGTAGACCAGCCTATGGACCCCGTAGACTAAGTGATATCAGAGGCAGAGATTACTGTTCTTGTTTTCCACACATACGCGTAATCCTGCAGCGTGATAACGGTGAAAAGTTTCCTAAAAACAAATTACACTCTTCTGGAACTACTCAAATATGAATTGAGTTATCTTTCTGTTAAGATTATCCATTCCAGAGAGCTATCAATTCCATTAAACGAAATGTAGCCATTTTAATAATACAAAAAATAGTAGACATATCATATGGCTGACAATTGGACAACATACAAATAATACTGTTTTGTGTGAAATGCTCTATAGGCATTGCATTTTTAGCACACATTAGCACAATTTGTATTTCGGACTTTTAAGAAACGATTAGAGGTGTGACTAATTATTATTATTGCTATTGTAACTAAAACTGCAGTCAAGCAAGGCATGTTTATCACTGAATACCATTTTTAGTCGTCTGTTTCTGAATGGATATGGGATATGGTTATACATTATAGTGTTAATACATGATTAAATTATAATGCTTATTAGTTATCTGCAGTAATTTACTAAATTGTATCAATAACAATGACATATACATTACATTGCCCGTGTGCCGTTTTCAGGATTCAGAGCAGGTCTGAGCTTTCAAAATGCAGCGTCTTTGGCAAATGTTGGTTTTATGGTGCCTAACTGCGCTGACATTACTTGAATTAAAAGAAGTAATTGCTGTCCCAATAAAATTAGAGCCGTAAGTTTTTAGCTTTTTAATGATAGCATGGTTCAAAAATAAAAATTAAAGAGGATACGCAGATCAGCAAAAGATTGATTACATTTGATGAACACTACAAAGTAATATATACCATAATATCCTAATTATAGCCCCCTTTTGCATTAGGACCGCCTTGAAGGCCTTTTTTGACCAAATATGGGCAAACAGACTCTTCAAACTTAAATTCTTTCGAAATGAGAACCCCTTAATATTAAAATTTATTCATAGAAATTATTAGCACCGTTATTAAGAGTAGCGTTAGCGAACTCTTAATAGGAATGAATGATCTCTTAATATGCTTGTCTGTTTGTGTGCTCTTGTTAAAAGTGGGCAATAATAAGTTAACCAGACCCGCCTACATAGAGTGCAAATGTGTAATTCCACTAGAGATCCGGAATTTCCAATTCAAGCAATAAGAACTTTTGCGTCGTACTGATGCAGCTAACTTGGCGCAAAAATTCTTATTGCTTGAATTGGAAATGCCGGATCTCTAGCAAACATGCAACTTTGTGGTTCGCCGAACCAGTGTGGTTCGCTAAAATGGCGAACCGAACCGGTTCCTAACCAGGTTCGGTTCGCTCGAATTTTTTGTAACACCTGGTTCGGTTCGGTTCGGTTCGCTTAAAAATTTTTTTGGACCTGGTGCGGTTCGGTTCGGATCGGTCAAAAAAATTTTTAGGACTGGTGCGGTTCGGTTCGGTTAAAAATTTTTTGGGGACTGGTTCGGTTCGTTTCGGTTCGCTAAACGAAAGTAGTAAGTCAATGTGCACTTGCAAAAGTAATTAAGATAGAAATGATGTGAATCTACATAGCTGAATTGGTGGAATAAAATTAATCTACTATCTGGGTTCGAAATGCGAGTAGTATGTAAAAAGTTTACCTTTGGAAGCATGGTGTAAACTAAAGTAGTACACAATTTTGTGTAGTAAAAGTGTGATAGGCAAAAGGAAACTAAAATACAACATTAATTAATGTATTGTATTTATTCTAGACATAGTTTGGGGATCGGAAAATGCAAAATAACTACATGATGAATGAGAGTGGTTCGCCAAAGTTCCGAACCGAACCGCACCGCGAACCGAACCGATTCGGTTCGCTCAATTTTTTTGTGAGGTCTGGTTCGGTTCGCTTAAAATTGTTTTTGAGACTGGTGCGGTTCGGTTCGGTTCGCTTAAAACATTTTTGGGCATGGTGCGGTTCGGTGCGGTTCGCTTAAATTTTTGGGAGCCACTGGTTCGGCTCGGTCAAATTTTTGGGAGCAACTGGTTCGGCTCGGTTCGGCTCGCTAGGGCCAAAGTTGCATGTCTGATTTCTAGTGGAATTACGCATATAAAATATATGCATTCTGTGTGGCGTTCTACAATAAAGTCATATGCCCGTTTCCACAAGTGTACTCAACCCAATTTTCTTCAGGTTGTACAATGTCTGTGGTAATATACAAAGCAAAACGTATGGATTTTACTGTTATACTTAACCCTCTCTTCTTCAACTAGCTCTACAGTATGTCTATTAACACTTAGACATAGTACTGTTGTTGACATAGTACTTTGTATATTATAACACTAAGAAACTTTTACATCTTTAAAAAACTGTCTTTAAAGGATTATAAATGTTCGATGTGACCATCTTCAGCCCCCATGCCCATGTTTAATTCCATCGAGGTGTATTGAACGCCTTCGTCATTGAACAAGATTCATTTGCTGTAGAAATTCTGGTATAGTATTAATTTTTTCTAGAGGCCAGGTTCAGAACTGCACACGACTTGTTTCGTCGTTTTCGTATAGTCTGTGTAAAATTGTCATTTCGTAAGCCCTAAATTTATTGTGTAGTGCAACGCTTTTGACAGATCTTGGGCTAACGATCATCGTCGCCATGACGTAAACAGACATTTCAGGGCCGGTGCGGTTTCCTCTTGATAAATTTCAAAACGAGCGATCGTTGCTGCCCATGCCCATGTTGCCTGATGCGTTACGTTTACCCAGTATATCTCCTTCCAAATTCGGATACAGCTCTTTTCATAGGACAATATCCCACAGAGATTGACAATTTAACTTCTGTGGGCTGTTTATTTTGTTACGCAAATAACAGTTACAAAACCGCGCGCAATAATAGAGCATGAATAATAAAAGTAAAGAAAACCAAAAGAAAAGTTTATTCTTGGTGAGACAGGCTAGCAAAACCTTTAAAAGTCAGTTTAGAAAACGCGAAAGTTTCCTAGTTTTGTAATGGTGAAAGTGCTATGTCAATTCTCTTTATAGAAATACTGTACATACCTATGTATGGACTTTACCGTTAAACTAAACCTTCTTCAACTTGCTCCACGTGGGTACTAGCACACAAAGAAATACATCTGGACTTTACCGTAATACATAACCCACTCTTCTTCACCATACTCGATGGGCATTAATACATAAAACATGCTAACTCTGTGCCCGTTTCATAACATTATGTATGTCATAATGATTGAGACAAGCATTTTTTTTAATTATTAATACTAATTAAAGCTTTACTAGTAAAAAACATTAAATTCTATGTTGAAAAGTGGCACACATGCCTCATTAGTCAGAAACATATAAGTCCTCAAGAGACATAAGCAAACATTTGCGAATGAAAGTTTAAAAACTTCATATAACTAAATCGTATTTAAACCTATACATTTTACAATTTCTTTCCCCCCAAAATTAAGGTTTTCACCGCTCTCCGTAAAAGAAAAACATGATATTGCAATGAATGAATACAAATGGGCGCCCAGAGAAAATTCGGAAGAGACTAAACGCCCCCGTCCAACTTTAAAAGATTAACATCATAATTTTAGTATTCCTTTTGATATTCCTCTGATTGGCACTATAATTCCATATTATATAAAAAATAAATCAAATATTTTAAATTCTTCCAACCGTTTATATAATTATGAAACATCTTCACGGAATACGGTTAATAGTTATTTATTCAAAAACTAAAAAATTGTTAAGCTTTCGGTAGAGAACTTCTACCTTCCTCAGAACATTTGAAGATTAAAAGATATTTCCTTGGATTAGATAATACATAAAATGTTAAAAGTTTTCTTCTTTTTAAAACATACCATAAATAGCTAGGTAGTTATAGAAATATTATACACTATTTTAGAAGAGGATTTAAAAGAGGAGTCCAAATTCCATTAAGATGTAAACCTGTATCAAGATTTAAAGTATTCGCTGTTTTTCTAATGTAAAGTCCTTTAATAAAGAAGAGAATATCTCATCAGATATAAAGAACATAAGGCTGATATAAGACATATAAGAGTTCTAACATCTGCCATAGCTTTACATTATGCTGAAAATCCTGATCATTCTATAAATGACCATTCAATCAGTTTATTGGATCGCGAACCAAATAATTACTTAAGAAAGTTGAAGGAAGGACTTTACATTAGAAAAACAGCGAATACTTTAAATCTTGATACAGGTTTACATCTTAATGGAATTTGGACTCCTCTTTTAAATCCTCTTCTAAAATAGTGTATAATATTTCTATAACTACCTAGCTATTTATGGTATGTTTTAAAAAGAAGAAAACTTTTAACATTTTATGTATTATCTAATCCAAGGAAATATCTTTTAATCTTCAAATGTTCTGAGGAAGGTAGAAGTTCTCTACCGAAAGCTTAAGAATTTTTTAGTTTTTGAATAAATAACTATTAACCGTATTCCGTGAAGATGTTTCATAAAAAATAAATCGTTTTATTAATCATCATTCTTTTTAAAGGATTTTAATTTACTTTCGTGAAAAATAGGGTCGTAATATAGAGGATATATGCATAAATCGCTATTATTTGAGCACTGTATTATTGCCATATACTGATTTAGTCAGGGAAGCACACTTACCACTGACGCAACTGTTCAGTGATCGGTTTCCAACCGATATATGCATTTAACAATCCTATCAAAATCTTTGCCCACTTATCCTTCAGAACCTAGCAGGTTCTCGGCAAACAGTGTAGACTCGAAATCTGTAGAGAATTCTTAACATCGTAGGCAGTTTGCATATCGGATAAATTACCGTAAGGCAACAATAATCTTTCGCTCGACGAACGTGAAAGAACAAAAAAACACAGAGATGATAAAAGGGACTGTTTCCTAAAAATTCATTCACTTATATTCGTGCTTATAAACCAATACTTAAACTTCTCACTGAGAACTTTAGTATTAATCCTAAGTTACTGTGATCTAAAACTTACAAAAAATATTTTATTGAAACTCAACAGTTTACCATTGTCCAGTTTGCTTTTCACAGTTATTTTTACTGAAACTGTAGACCCCAGCCCGATGTGATATTGTTTATATTGTTATTTTTACACAACAATAATATAAGGCATAAATAATATAAGAAAAATGTTCATTTACTAAATCTAATCGAGAAATCAGGTTTGGAAGAGCCAAACTACATCTGTGTGATTAGTAAATCATATATCGTTGAGCTTTCCCTTGCGTAATCATGATTATTTGTTCTGAAGTTAAATCCGTTGTGTACAATTAAAATTCTATCCAGCATAATACGCAACATTGATCCAGAGATAAAAAGAAAATAAAATTCATACATACTTCTTATTTTTGCTCATCCAAATGGCGGTGGCGAAAATTTTAATGGTAGGAAACAAATGTATATAAGATTGCTAGTCGCTAATCTTATAACTAAACCTTCATGTTTGCGAATTCAATTATTTTACAACAACATTAATTTTTTCTCATTTGTATGTATGTATTTATTTAAACGTAGGCGACGCCCGCCCAAAGACATGTTACAGTTATAGAATTGCAATTTAGTCTCAGTACAATTGAGTAAAAATAATATTCAATGCCAAATAATCCATGATTTTAAATATCCAATTCTTAGATAATTACTATTTAACACAATGTTTTACGTAATTGCAAATAATGAAAAAGTTATTAATATTATCATTGAAGAGGTACATCAAAATGTCATCGTCAAATATTGCGTCAGGGATTCATGGTAAAAATTTGTTTCTAATTTGCCGGTTGTGACTGGAAGTAAAAGTATGCATTAAATTAGTGTCAAAAGCCAAACTTGAGGCTTCAGAAAAGAAATACTGAAATATTATACTGAACTGAGAATAAATTGAAAACTGAAAATACGATTCTATTCATTTTTGAGCAGTTTAATTTTGTGTATTTATCATCGAGAAACATCTTTTTGAATTGGATTGCAAAGTGCAAACCATTGAAGAGAAGTTCGAACAAACTTAAGAAGGTTAAAGACGACACAAACAATTTTGCCTCAAACTGCAAACTGGTGATTAATTGGAGGGAAAGGGAAGTTTTCGTCCGGTGTCCTATTCATCCAGATCACTCTCAGCAGCATGAAAAAAATTAAGCTCACACTGAAAAGGAGACTGGCATTTACATGGGCATGTGAAAGGTTCCAAGACTTCGTCACAGGTTTGGAATTTCGCATCGAGAAAGACCACAAGCCTCTAGTTCCAATATTTAAGGGTCTAGATGAAATTACTCCCCGTTTGCAAAGATTTCGACTACGGATGATGCGCTACACGTTTCAAATATTTTATACTCCGGGGAAGGATTTGATTGCAGCTGGTACTCTCTCCAGAAATCCTCATCCCGAGTCGAGTGACAACTCATTCCAATGCGATGTTGCTGCGTACGTCAATCTCGTCATTTCTAATCTGCCAGCATCTGACGATAAATTACAGCAAATCTGGAAAGCCCAACAAGAAGATATTGTTAAAACAATTAGCCAAATACAGTCCAGTCAGTCATGAAATAGCAGTCGAAGACGGATTGCTAATCGAGGCGGCCGTATGATAATACCGGTGCGACTTCGTCAAACAATTCTCAAAAGACTTCGAAGCGGCCATATGGGGCTTACCAAGTGCAGAGCAGGAGCACGTGGTGGCCAGGCATTTCTACTCAAATCGCCGAAATAATCAAAAAGTGTTAAACGTGCACGAAAGAGCTAGTAGAGCGAAGAGAAGCACTCTTTCCTTCTGGCTTTCCTGACAGACCATGGCAGAAAGTTGGAATAGACTTGTTTACATTCCAAAACAAAGTTTACCTACTCATCATGGACTACTACTCCTGGTATCCAGAGATAGCTCTCCTCAGCAGCACGAAGCAGTAGTGCTACACTGCAAATTTAATTTTCTCCAAACAGGGGGTGCCCGAAATTGTCATCGGTGACAACGGTCCTCAGTTCCAGCCAATGAGCACTTCCGTATTTTCCAAGTTTGCCAAGGAATACGGATTTCAACGTAAAACGTCTAGTCCACGATTTTCCCAATCAAATTGCTTTGCAGAAGCCGGGGTGAACATTGTGAAGAAAAGTTTAATCAAAAATGTCGATCCATACATCGGAATTCTTGAGTACAGGACAACTCCACTGTCCAACACCTACTGTCCAGCAGAGTTACTCTTCGGTCGTCGTATCCGGTCTACACTTCCCATCAGCCCACAGAAACTCCAGCCTACATCGGTGGATTTAACTAAGCTATAGAAAATAGAGGAAACGAGACGATCAAAGCAAAAGCGCAACTACGATTGTCGCCACGGTGTTCATGAGAAGGACGAATTGCAGCCTGGTGATGTCGTATGGATCAAAATGATGAGGACGTGGGGAACCATAGAAGGCAAAGCTGACACTCCACGGTCTTATTTACTGAAGACTCCAAGAGGATCCTTACGCAGAAATAGCTTGGATCTTGCGAAGGCGCACTAGAAGCCGCCTGAGTCAGAAATACTCGATGAGGAAGAGGTGGACGTTCCTAGCCATGTCATCGAAGAAGCGGCTGCAGACCAATCTGTTCCAGAGGTAGTATCCATAGATGCTGCGAGCCAAATCCCTTCGACCAGTCCGGCAGGCTGGCCAAAGAAGTTCTACACCACGGGAGCTGGAAGGGCAAGCAAGCCAGTCGTCAGGTATGGTGCGGCGAAGAAGTGAAACTTCGAGGGGAGATGTGCAGATACATACTGCGCCAACATAATATCATATGGTTCTGCTCTTTGCGGAACCGCTAATATTTGTACAGAGATTTCCTAGCACTTAATAAATAAGCACGTTGTAAAATAGTACTCCCGAAATTACCCGATATTATTATTATTGGTCGGTGTAGCATTAGCATACTAGGTCATCCAATCACACCGATCAACACAATATTTATATGTATTAATTTTTTGTGTGCAAATATGATTAATAATTGGCCTTCTAAATAATAGAAATTCACAACAAAGATAACCATATAGACAGTTGGAAATCGAAATGGATTATTAGAGCGATTAATTCTCCTTCCCATTATAGCGGGCCTTCACTACTATAACAACAGAAATATCGTCATAATATTTCCTTTGAATTTATTTCTTCCAATACATAACCTATACTGATTTTTCATGCATTTTTTGCTTTCCTTCATTATACTGGTATGCGCTGGGAGATGTTATCATCACATCGTACATAGTTTCATTCGCTATAAACGCCCTCCCCTTGGAAATCGCAATTTTAAAGAGGTCCAAGTAAGTTATTTCAAATCTGTTTGCCTTCTCACAGTCACCAAATTTGAAAATTAAAATATTGTTTCAAACCTTTAAAAATTGTATTTTAGATATGATCCACAGGAAAACCATACTCACAAGGTGCATTTAGCAGAAATGCGACAAATAGCTCGAAGTCAGCACATTATAGAGGATTACTCCGATAATTTTTTGGCCTTTGAAGCTAGTAATACTCCATGTCGAAATAACCCTCCGCCTCAATAGCAGAAAGAAAGCAAAAGAAGTTATTCTCCAAACAACTGGACATAAAAAGCTAGGATTAACGGTTATTAACGCTTTTGACGATGACCTTATGGACATCAACTATTAATTGCTATTCACTTTTACCTATAATTAAGTAGTCAGTAAACAATTTTGACTAAAGAAGGAAATAAAGGCGCAGCCGAAAATATTGCTTGAAACAATAATATGCTGGTCAATTATTTCGATAAATACGGTATATGACGCTTCTACATCATACAATGCAAACAGTAGTAAAGTAGTGTTTGTAAAGGGCTAATCTAAAGTTTCACTTGTAGCCTGAAAACCCTATCTAATGGTTTGGCTTCGAGTACAATTACATTTAATTAAAAATAAAAATTGTTTTCAGAATTTCTTTGCAATACACGGGTTTTCTTTGCTTCTACTCTATGTAATGGAGTGACGTATATCAGTCAATATTTGTTACTGGCGTCTGAAATATAATTGAAAATTAGATTTTATTGTTCTAATCAGTATGCTGTCGATCTTAAATACAAAATTGATACCATAATGTAAACTTCGCTGAAGCCGTTGCTATTGCAGCTGTCACATCAAGCATATTAAACTGCAAGTTACTGCAAAATAATAAGGCTGCTATGAATTTTGAGTGACAGTCGTTGGCTCTTTTATTATTTATTATTATTATTATTAATTTTATGATGACAATTCAAGGCGAGCCGAGATTACTGCAAAGGGTTTGCTGATATTGATTGTGTAAATGCTGAGCCACGTTTATACATAATATGACGTTATAATAATTTGACAATTTATTTGCAGTAAGTAATTATATTAGTTGGCGAGACACATTATTAATAAGTAGACAGATAGACAACAATTACTGCTAAATTGAGTGCTTAAAATATGCACTGCACCAAACTTTTCGGAAGTCGCAAACGCATAGTCCTCATAAATGATTCTACTTGAAACGTTTTCCGAATAATAACTTAGCACTGCTTTTAAACCCGTTAGTTAATACTCCAAGAGAAAGAAATAATAACTAGAAGCCGATGCATAACGGTGGAGAAGGTATAAAGACAAGAAAGTCTTATTGGTGCACTGAACCAAAGTATGGTTGAAAGTGCTTTAAAAAGTTGTTCGAAAATTAATAATAAGATAAAATCTAGCAAGAATTGTAAATATGACTTATCAATTGTCATTAACCGTTTCTACGCCTTAAGAGTAATACATTTTTCATGGGACAAATCTGAATCTCGGTTCGAAATGTCCCAATCAAAATTCTAGTGTGTCTTTATAAAACTTAGAGCCATTTTACACTTTCTACAAATGCTGTACACCGTTACACAGCTTGTTAGTTACATAAGAAAGGGGTCATCTATGCAAAATGAAAGTGCTATCACGGGCATTTATGTAATGGCACACACCACAATTTCTGTGAGCTACTGGAATTTAAGCAAAAATGGAGTGAAAATAGTCTACGTGTTAAATCAACTAAACACAGACAAACAATTTCATCTTATCGAATGTAAGTAATAAGTTGGAATTGTCAATACACTTCTAATTCATTTTGCTTTGTTAATTGGACAGTTGACTTATTTGCTGCACTTGATCCTGGCCAATTGTTAATTTTAAGATTTCCTGTTAAGCCTCTCTTCCAAGCATTGCGCATTGCTTGAATGTAAAATTTTCTACTTAAGGATTGCTCATAATCAAACAACTGAAATTTTATTGACATTTGCAGGTTACACAAAAGAGAGGAGAACACATTACATGACTGAAAAGGCCGAAATGGTCATAACAAAAATATTGCCAATACTTTTTCATTCAATGGCTTTTCTAGCGCCTATACTTTCAATATATTGTCCTGGAAATTACCTGATTTCCGATTACATTTTTCCAAAAAGATCGGATTACGGTTTTCTTGGTTATAGTTTGCTTACAACTGATTTTGTTAATTGCTTTATTGGGATACATACTGTGGCTTTCAATTTAATTTATATTTCCCTATATATTATCAGAAATTTTAGTTGGCTAATAGATATAAAACATCGGTAAGTTTCTCACTACTTGATCATTGCTACTAATTTAACTTAATTTTAATTATTTTGGGGTTTCATTTTACAAACTTTCTAGGGTAAAATCATTTTCTGTGAAGTAAGTACTATTATATGACTTTAATATGATATTTTAGAAATACTTCTTTGCCAATTTCAGTAGATCTGAAATTGTTCAGCCGTCTACGTGTTCTGAACATTCATTTTAACGAAAGTTGCATTCCCATCCTTATGCCAATTTTCACAGTTGTGTTATCCCTTGCATCACTGGTGGGAACTTTCTGCTCAATAACATTATACCGTACTGCTTCTTTGACGACGTACTTAGTATTTATCGTTGCAGCTCTGGGCGGCTCTACTTTTTTGATAACCATAATGCTTATTGCTTCGATATGCTTTGGAAGCTCAACTAATGCTTTCAAAAAATTGAGATCCACTTTGGCCACAACTCAAATACTTCAAAAGCAATTATTGTCTATAAAGCCATTTGGAATTCGTAATGGACCTTTACCTGCTGTTAAATATAAACATACATTCGACATTTTTCAAGCGATATTGTCTCTTGTCTCTTCTTGTTACAATGCTGTTCAACCATACAAAAATGTAGGATTTCTTCTCTAAAAAGACAGTTTATTAAATTGTATCCCTTCTTAGTATCTTTAATATTTTAATCTTGCTCTTTTGTCCACTAATAAAAGGTACATAAGTATAAAAAGACATATTATAACTATTGAAGATATATCCTTAATGAAATCCATAAAGCAATGCGCGATGTCCCTCACTATTTTTACAAGTAAATATTAAGACGTATGTCATGACTCATACAGAATTATGAAATACATCGATTACAATATTAATAACACTTCATTCTTTAATCCAAAGATTGAAAATTTCCCTCGATGCAAACCATATTTAGCATACATCAATATCTGCGAACACAGTTCTAATAATTGATTCCTTTTGCAATTCAAAAAACGGTACCCAAGAAATATTAATGGAAAACAGTCTTTAAAACAGTTAGGGCTCAAAAGCTGATATAATTGATTGATTGATTTTTATTAAAGTGTTCATTTAGGTATACCCTTTAATTGTGAATGTATAGATATTCCTTAAATAGGAGTAAATAAGGAAGTGATACGTCAAAGGTAGCAAAATCGGAACATGCAAAATTCATTATAATTACAAGAAATGTGGCGTATTAATGCACCGTTAGCATTGTCACAACGCGGAGTTTGCAAACATTTCCATTAGTGTACATTACTTTTAATGCTCACGAAAGAGGGTTATGTGGAGAAAATTTCAAGAAGTTCCTCAGTTTTCATTTCAAACGCAATGGAAATTTACTGAAATGAATAGGAATGGGACTACTACACGACTGAGAAGTTGAAAAATAAGCTTTTGTTGATTGGTATGAAAAGTGGTGAAAATTTTCGGTGACTGTCCAAAAGTGTTATGTTTTTAACCCATAAACATGCTGTGGTTACAAAACAACAGGTAATAATCCTTATTTTATTCAATTTTGACCCTAATTCCAGAAGAGTTTTAGGGTACAAAATCATAATAATTTGGAGATTTCTTGAAATTTCAAATGGCATTGGCATAGTTGGCCGTAAACCGTGGAGGAGAGATAGATAAGGTGCCAATGTTATGCAATGCAGGGTCAATGTCAAATGTTAAGAATTTGCAATTATGCTCCCATTAGTAGAATGCGCACAGACCCTGCACTATGACAGCATAAATATAAGCTATAATTGAGTTAAATTACTCATTGGGAAAGTCTAACGACAGTACTTACTCCAAATTACAGAGTACATTGTTCAATATTTGATTTTTGTGTATGGCTGCATGGTTTAATTAGACATCGGTAGTATACTTATTCTAGACTAGAAAATTACCAGTCCTACTGACGGTAACGAGTTTCACTTCTAGTCCTGTATACTATCCAATGGTTTGGTCTTCGTGTACAATTACATTTAATTAAAAATGAAAATTAATTATTCCAATGATAACAGAATCGGCTACGCTAAGATACGCTACGTTATTACTTCATTGTAGTAGAATAAAGCAAACTCTGACTTTATTCACACAACCTAAAGGGACCGAAGAGCATATTATATTCTTTTTATAATTTCTTAGCAATGTACCAATTTTCCTTGTTCGAACCCTGATGTTGCGACTTGTAATGGTGTATAAAATAGTAATTCTTACTGGCGTCTGCAGAATAATTTTCGGGAAATTTTATTACCTTATTATTACAATCAATGTCTCCACTGGTTTTAGCATGCAGTCTCTTATTAATACGAAAGTGAGATTATAATGCACACTTTGCTGCTATTGCTATTGCAGCTGTCATTTCAAGCACTTTAATGTCCTATATTGGAAACCAGCTAAAATGTTAGCTGTCCGAAGAGTGACAATAAAGCCTTCAACAAAAAGCCAGTTCCTGCAAAATAATACGGTTACTATGAATTAAGAAAGACAGTCATAGTCTCTCCTGTTCTTATTTATTATTATTATTGCATTTATGATGACACTTCAAGGTGATCCGAGATTACTGCAAATGGTTTACTTGCTGATATTTAATGCATAAACGATGAGACGCATGTTCTATTAATTTGACAACGATTTATTTGCAGGAAGTAATTACATTAGTTAGTGAGACACATTATTTGATAAGTAGATAGAAAAGCCATAATTATTTCAAAATTAAGTGCTTAAAGTTTGAACTGCACTCAATTTTCCTGAAGTCGCATATACATAGTCATCACAAATTACTCTACTTGAAACGTTTTGCGAATAATAAGATGTATCATTGCTTTTAAGCTCATTAGTTAATACTCCAAGTGAAAAAAAAGTGAACATAGAAGCCGTTATATAACGGAGGAGAAATATAAAGACACTTAAGTCTTGTTGGGGTACACTGAACCAAAGTATGGTTGAAAGTACTTTAAAACGTTGTTCGAACACTAATAATAAAATAAAATCTAGCAATAATTGTAAATATGACGTATCGGTTGTTTTTAACCGTTTCTATGCCTTAAGAGTAATACAGTTTTCATGGGACAAATCCGAATCTCGGTTCGAAATGTCTCAATCAAAATTCCGGTGTGTCTGCATAAAACTTAGGGCCATTTTACACTTTTTACAAATGCTGTATACCGTTGCACAGCTTGTTAGGTACATCAGAAAAGGACCTTCTATGCAAAATGAAAGTGCTATCACAGGCATTTTTGTAATGGCACACACTTTAATTGCCGTTAGCTGTTGGAATTTAAGCAAAAATGGAGAGAAAATTGTCTACATGTTAAATCAACTAAATAAGGACAAACAATTTCATCGTATTGAATGTAAGTGTTAAAGTGGACTTGTTTTTCCCTAATAAATTTTTAATTCGTTTTGCCTTGTAAATTTGATTAAGGACGTTATTAATGTATAAGAGACCAGCTGTAATTGATCGTGGGCTATTGTTAATCCTTATTTTCCCAGTTAAACCTCTCAACCATTTTTTTAATTACAATTATCTACTTAACGGTTTATCAAAAGCAGACAATTGACATTTTATTGACATTTCCAGGTTACATGAAAGACAGCAGAATACTTTACATCGTAGAAAAAGCCGAAATGTGCCTAATAAAAATTTTTCCTAGGCTTTTTCATTCAATGGCTTATCTAGTGCCTCTGACTTCAATATATTTTCCTGGAAATTACCTGATTTCCGACTACATCTTTATAAAAAGATCGGAATACTGTTTTTCTAGTTACATTTTGCTGACAACTGATTTTATCAATTGTTTTATTGGAACGCATGCTGTGGCTTTCAATTTTATTTATATTGCCCTTTATATTATCAGAAACTTTTCTTGGTTGACAGATATAAAACACCGGTAAGTTTCTCACTATTTCATCATTAACTATTCAGGTTACTAATTACCTAATTTAGCGCATCATTTTACACATGTTCTAGGTTATAAGCATACTCTATGATATAACTATTATTATATGACTAAATCAAAACGATATTTTATTTTAGAAGAACATCTCTGCCAATTTCGGTAGATCTGAAATTGTTCAGCCGTCTACGTGTTCTGAACATTCATTTTAACGAAAGTTGCATTTCGATCCTTATGCCTATTTTCACTCTTGTATTATCCCTTGGATCACTAGTGGGAACTTTCTGTTCAATAACATTATACCGCACTACATCTTTCATGACGTACGTAGCATTTGTCGCAGCAGCTCTGGGGGGTTCTACTTTTTTGATAATCATGATGCTTATTGCTTCGATATGTTTGGGGACCTCAACTAATACTTTGAGAAAATTGAGATCCACTTTGGTCACAACTCAAATACTTCAGAAACAATTACTGTCTATAAAGCCATTTGGAATTCGTAATGGACCTTTACCTGCCATTAAATATAAACACACATTTGACATTTTTCAAGCGATTTTGTCTCTTCTAGTTACATTGCTGTTTAACCATGCAAAAATTTAGGATTTCTTTACTGTAAAGACAGTTTATTAAATTGTACCCTTTCTTTATATTTTTAAAATTTTAGTCCACCGTTTTTGTCCAGCAATAATAGGTTGCCTAAGGATACATTATATTTGATGAAGATATACTTAAAATAATCAATAAAACATTGCCTCAGTATTTTTACAAGTAAATATTACTATCATGGTTAGCAGCTCTTATTTTACAACGGGAGACCTGCAGACTAATGACCATGCAGAGTTTTTATATGAATCGATTGCAATATCAACAAAGGACATTTTCCATCTGCTATCTAAAAATTCATTTTCATTGATACAAAGCTGGTATTATATCTAACATACAACAATATCTTCAAACAAAGTTCTACAGGTATACTATGTGATTCCTTTTGTAATTCACTTGCTTTCGCATTTTACAATATAGAGAGAACATTTCTATCTCCATTTTTAAAATTTCTACTTTGAAAACTTAGATGTGGGTCATTATAAGAAACGTCAAATTGTATCTCTAACATAGGCAATTTATGTACGATGTTGTGCTGTAGTATTATTCTTATTTATAATATATCTAAGTGAAATGTTAATTAAACCCAGTATTGTATTACTAGTATACATGTGTTAGTAACGTCATGGCAAATAATTTTGTCAATTTTTAGTCTCCTCCTTTGATTTGCTCTTAGTAGTCATATTTGTCAAAAATGACTTTGGAAGTTTTGTAGCTCTCCCAAAATTTAGCATAAGATTTTAAACAATTCATTTGACTGGTTTAACTTAATTCGATTTCCATATTTGGTAAAATGAAGTGGAGCCCTTTATGGTTTGCCATCTTAGTCGTCCTTTTTCACCCAGAATATCATAATCTCGTGAAGAAGTAATACGACACGATGAATTTACTCTGGTTTTCAGCCAATTGCCCACTACTAAATTATTTTAATTTCAGTATTGATATAAGCATAAATAAATTGTTTAGTAAAAAGTATATTTCCTATTATTTGCTATTAATTCTTCAAATTTCTTCCAGTGTTGCATAAATACAAGTAAACTGAAACTTTTCATTTATTAATTAAAATGGTGTAGAGGAATATATAGTCAAATTAAATCAATTCTCCAACTATATTTGCCGTATTATTAGACCGAAAAAAATAGTCTTGGCTATGCGAAAGGCAAACAAATAAACAAATGTAGATTCGTCTCATTTTGAACCTTTCTCCTTAGATTGGAAAGTCATCCAGCCGCGCGAATACTAAAACATATCGGAGTTTCACATTCACATTGTAAAACTTGTTTGTTGTCGTCAAATGTCAAACTCCAATAATTAAACCTCATATCTAACAGTATTTGCTATTTTTCAAATTGCTGTTAATAGAATTGGATAACCTAGTTGGCATGGAACATCTTGACCAGGTAATTCCTACAAATATCTCACTTGTTTATCTTTCTTCTTTGGTAAATTTTTCTGGTTTATTGATAAATGGGTTTGTACAGAAAAACTGTCTGCCGGAGAGAAAAAGAAATGCAAATGAAATTGAGAAAGAAACTCTGAAAAATGCTGGAAATGGCACAAATCCTATGCTGATTAGTTTGGTAAATATCAAATACATAAATGTTAGGTTATTTCATTAATAAGCTCTGTTGTTTTTTGAAAAATCATAAAATTCTGTTTTTAGGTTATGCAATGCTTACTGCAGTATTTAAATTTTGAAGATGTGAAAAACGTCCGTTATATTTCAAAAGCCTGGAGTTCTATTGCACTGAATGTTTTGAAAACTCGTTCAAGAATTAAATTTTCTCAAAAGAAAGATTGTTACTCTACTGACCGGACTCCCCTTAATTTCTTTTCAACATTTCCTCTTGAAACACTGGACACTGTTCCTTTCACCGACTTCACCATTTCGGGTTACCACTTCAGTAGCTCAACGGGTCACAGTAGCTCTAAAGTGTGGACCGTTGAGGAGGTAAATCATTTTTTCCGAAATCAGCAAAATCACATCAAAAAGCTGGATATCTATCGGGTGAATTTAGTAAACGAAAATAGGCACCTAATTAATAGGTACGATATTAGTTCGTGGTTAATGAATTCTGCAATGACTAAACCTAATACAAAATACAACACAAGTATCGGAATTTGTGGTAATAATAATTTTGATTATAACTACGACGTTGTAACACTTTTTTCCGTTCGATTAAGTGCACTTGCAAACATCAAAGAATTACGATTTTCGGATTGTGAGATAGACATCCAGGATGGAATTGTAATTAAACCAAACGAAATACAAATTGGTGATGTCTTATTTTATAAAAATGAAGATTTATTGACTGAGATTTGCATCAATGACATTTTTGACTTGTCGAATATCAAGACAATCTCTTTGGACTATTCCGATGACGAAGAATTAAACAAAGCCACCAAAATGATTTTGGATATGGATGGAGGTGCTGACAAAAAACTAGACTATCTCACTTTTGGGAAAATTACATTAAAGAATTTTCGTACTTGTAGATGGACTGTAAATCACCTAGATTGGAAGTATTTGCCATTTACTGAAAGTTCAGATATGGAAATCAAGACACTTACGATTTGTAATTCTGAAGTTGATATTTCAGTTTTGCCTCAATCAATTGAAGAACTGTACATCTTCTTAATCAACCGTAGAGATACCGTATGCAGTCAGCCAATAGTTCTACAAAATCTCAAAGTAATAAAACTGAATTTCTGTGCGCACAGTGAAATTTTGGAATTTTTACAGTCTGGAACTTTTAAGTGTCCATTTTTAGTTGAACTTCATTTGGAAAATCTTTATCAACCTTTTAAGGAAATAGAGTTAGCTTGGATTCCTCGATCACTCAAAACTCTTAAACTCAGAAACATTTCTATTGAAGATGAAGGGGTGGATTATAATTTAAACCTTGATAAACTTGTTTTGAATGAGTACGCTGCTAATCAAGTAGAAGACGTTTGCGGCACTTACATCAAAGCGAAAAGCTTAGTTTTATGCTTTTCATACGATAACATCTGCAATATTGATGATTTTCTTAACTTCTTAAGCAATCAAAATATTTGCCGTGACGGGGATCAACGCATTTATGCTGGTCGATTTAACTGGAATGAATATTCCGAAAATGGGTTTGAAGATAGTCCCCTGAGGTGTCATGTTGATAGGGAAGCAGAATATTACGTGTTTGAAAATCAAATTGGTAAAGCCATCGATTTTGAAGAATTTCAAAATGAAAAGGAGTAAAACTCTGATTATATCCAAAATTACGCTTCATTTGGTAATAAATACCCAGTTACGTGTCAAATGCGCAAAATGTTTAGTGCATTGCAAGCATAACTTTAAATAATATATTCATATCCATAATTTGTTTACTTAATTACTCTTTTTCACGTCGCGTCAATACATTCCCAGCAAAATTATTGCCACATTAGTTATTCTACAAGTTATCATAACATAAATTGAGTTATTTTTCTTTCTGCAGGAAGCCATAAAGCCATTAAGCTTGATACAGAGTGAAGTTTAAGCATTTAGGGAAATGTCTAGGGGAAACTTGCTCTTAGCCGTGTCTAAGATTAAATAAATGCATAGTATAAAATAAGTTATGTAATTAATCATGCTGAAATATTGCATTAATATGTATAAACCGTTCCATTTGGGTGAAATATGTATTTAATAACTCAGCATTAAGAAATATGTATTTTAATAAAACAATTTTGAAATATTCCCTTTTGCTCATTTTAGCATTGTTTTAGTCTTTGCTTTGAGGAGGAGGACCGTAGTGGCTCACGACATTAAACTTCAATCTCATAATTCAACTGCAATTACCAGTTGAATTTTATTTGTTTGTAATTTATGGTTTATTTATACAATAAGGTAATCAGTTATGAACGACGAAAATATTGGCATTGGTATACAGTAGTACAACATATTATGTTATGGTTTTTGTAAGCACAAAAGTTCAGTTCAGAAAAATAATGTCAAATGACTTATTAAGGATGTGGTTTTTATTGATAGACATTATCCATCCTCTATTTACTTCATTGCAGACCAATAATCCAATTATTACAGTGCAGCATATTAACACAATGCATTAATTATTAATACATACGGCATAATAAGCTTGGGTACTTCGTGTTTTTAAATCTAATAAGGTATTTCTAATCGCAATACGAGTAATTCTACTTTCCGTCTTTAGAACGAGGAAAATATTGTAAAATAAACAGCTCCCACTGAATAAATTTAATAAGGGAATGCTAATTCAGGAAAACCAATGCCACAGTCATCCTGCCTGCCGTATTCTAATCATTTCTGTATCTTTATTCATTAAAATGTGATACCTATTAAACTGTAAGTAAACGGGAACATTTTACTTTCCATCATCAGTTGCAGTTGGTAGCCTCTAAATAAATATCACAAGCATATTATTCAAGACTTTTAAAAAATGGTTTCTCCCACGAAACTTCCGGTGTCCTTCTTTCTCATATCCACAATCCTGACATGTTGGGTTACTCAAGACGCAGCATCTGATCCCGTTTATACAAATTCTCACGCTGATCATGAAGGTACTGAAATAGTATTGCTTTGGTATATCCAGTCTATTTTATTTTTCATACAAACTCCCAAAATAAGAATATAGCAGAAATACGTTAGTATAGATTTGTAGAAGAAAAAATTTCCAAAATGTTGACATTAATGCGTATGTTTAGGAGTGCAATTATAGGTATATTTAGTCAACTAGATTCCTAATTTTTAAACCATTAATTTAACCTCAAAAGTAATTTTCCACATTTGAAAATTTTCTGCATTTATAATCATCTTTCCTTAATAGTATTATTTTGCCAAAACCGTCCCTGCAATATGTTTCTAACAAAAGTATTAATTTTTTTCATTTAATATTGCTTTTCTCGGCTGATACTTCGTTTGGCAAATACCCGTTTATGAAGTCCCTATTAGTAAAAGTAGGGTTGACTACTTGTTTGGCAAATATTTTAAGATGGTTGATGCCGACATCCGATTTTGCCAAGCGGGTCGTGATTGCAACCCATTTGGCAAATACAATATAAATGTAGTTGTTTAGAAATGTTACTAATATATGAGGTATAAAACTCAATAAAAGATAACAATGCATTCAGCTTTATTGAAATTAGGTAGTGCTAATTACCTTAGTACCTTTATGTACCATGAGTCTTCGTTTTTTCCTACCATGGCCGACACAACACTAGTGTACATTTCTTGTGCACTTAACATTACACATAAGCTTGCTATAAATGGATACTCTTATTATCTTTCAACATATTTGAGGTTCATGGAGGACATTCATGGCAGCTTGTGGTTTTACTATAAATGTATATGGTTTAACTATATTTGACCTCAAGACCCATGTATAACCCGTAAATTCCTATGCGTTCACAATCCCAAACATCGTGGGACTTTAGTCTCATATTATATGACTCCAAATATAGTTCTTCGTATACAACTCACGTTACTCTATATTTTGCAAATTTTTATTACGAAAGCCGAGCGAGAGTGAACAGTATAATCCATCTCAAATGAAAAAAATATGGGAAAAGGCAGTATTTTGCTTAGGCAAAAATGCATACCTTTGTCAGGAGTGGCAATTGTTAAGACAAATATGTAGTATTATTAGTTTAAAAAATTTTGCTTAAAGAAAATTACGATTTGCAGTTGTGGAAAACTGATTACTTTTATGGGTGATAAATATAAATCTTTTTAAAACTATTTATCAAAAATGCATAAACATGTACTTGACTTTTAAATACTTGTTTATAAATTCTAAAGGAGTTAAAATTATTTCCAAACAAATCAATACATTTACAATATCGCTACTTATTTAAGCCTCTAATAAAATGCTCCATCATTTTAGATTTAGAAAGTTTTGTATATCTGATAGAAAAGTATTATAATGTGTAGGACATGTACCTGAGGGGATAATTGGAGGAAAGAGAGCCGAAAAAGGACAATTTCCATGGATTGTTTGGGTACACAATAAGGAGAGAAAGACGCAGTGTGGGGCTTCAATTATTTCTTCATCTCATCTCATCACTGCTGCGTAAGTTACCTATTTTGGAGAACTATCCATTCATTATTTTCAAGATAAATACATAGTTTAAGGTTGTTTGTCGTGTAGAAAGTTCAATTTCTGTTGGATATTTTGAATTTCAGGCATTGCGTTTTAAATAAAGGTCGTAATGGATTGGTCGACCCAAAAATGCTGGACGTATATGCTGGACTAACCAATATAGACAGTAGATTCGAAAGAGATGTCCAAAAGTCTGGAGTACAGCAAATTATGACCCACAGGAAATACATCATGCAAAGCAGTATTTACGAGATAGCAGTTTTAAAGTTAACCAAGAAATTTATATGGACCAACTTTGTAAAACCAATTAGATGGGGAAATGAAAAGGACCGCGTGAATTTTGTGGGAGGTAATACATTTATCATTTGATTAATTATTTCAACTTTTGAAGAAAATATGATAATGACGGAGAAATGGAAAAATCATTATGAATGGATTTATTATTTTTCAAAGGAAAATTCTTACCGTGTTTACATAATTCTGAAGTAATGACGTAAAACTGACGTAAATTAAAAACTTTTCGAAGCTATGAAATACTCATGTTATCAATAGTGCGGGTTTCACAGCTTCATATATTTTACCTCATCTTTTTACTATTTTTTAATAGACTTCGATAGAATTCGCCTATTTTAAGTAACACATTTAATGGCAGAGCCCAAAATCTTTGACTCAAAGTTCAGTAGCGCAGTTCCCTGCACCGTACTGAAGAGCTACGCACGTACGAATTAAAAAATTGTAAATATTAATTTTAAATATTCGTATTCGTTGCAGTTGAGATGGTTGCCTCTGGTTGGGGCACTATTGATATTTTCGGCCCAGAAGGCAAGGGGACTAAAGACTTGCTTTATGCCACTTTAGTGGGCACGGAATGCACCCACCCCTCGGAAGGTGAAGACGTCTTTTGCGGGATAGGCAGAAAGAGAGAGAATGTCTGCTCTGGAGATTCTGGAGGACCCATAGTGTGCAAAGACAGAGTAGGCAAAGACTACCTCTGTGGCTTCAGTAGCAAAAGTGCCTGCGACAAAGGTTATGGCGTTTTGGGCAGAGTCAACTTCTATACAGACTTCATTCGCCAATCCCTTAAGGTGTAAGCGAGTAATTGCATCCGAGGACAACAAGTGGAAATAAAGACGACAAAATGTTTCATCAATGTTCCTGTAATGAAATATAACGTAATTTCGGATTTATACTGTCAATTTCATAATCTACATACACAAATTTAGGCAATTTTTGCATCACTTTTATGTATATCCTGAATATCCTCTCTGGTTTTGAAATTTTGTTCATTATCCTAATTTGCTCCCAATATGTGCTCTGGTGACTTGGTGTTGAGATTTGTATCAATTATCCTTAATTTTGCTATCACAATTTTGAGGAATTTGGAGTTCGCTTCTTCTTCTTTAGACAGAGATTCGGCTTATTTGAAATTGTGGCATGTATATGTGGGGTGAAATACAATTTGTGCGCAACAGTACTTTTCAGAAACCGTTTGATGTTTCAGTTGTAATAGTACAAACGTACATTCAAATATTGTAAGAAACGCTATGTAATTCAGTACTAGTACTAATGTTATCCAGAAATGGTAATACGTATTGTAATATTATGATTACGACATGGTTATACAGAAAACCCATGTGTTTCTTTTTGTGTACTTTCACGAAGCGTATAGCTTTTTGCACAAAACTTTGCGTTATGGGGTTTTCATGACCAGATTGCGAACTGAAAACTTTTAATTTGTATTGATGAACAAAAAATATCAAATAATTCTTTTGTTTGTCGTATATTATTACAAGTTGCATCATGTAAAGTAAGTTTTAGAATTTTAGCTATTTGTAATTGCTAAAGTGTATTCAAAATTCAGTTTATTAAAATTATTTCCATAAGTAGTATATTAATATCGATTTTCTAACATTGGTAGTAACTTATTCCCTAATTCCAATAAATTACACCTTTGCACCCTAATACCATGCTGTATGATTGCATTTACTAACTATGAAAAAAAGTTTCGCGATTAAGTATTCAACATTTTCATATATCTAGGGCATTACTATTGGGACTACCACAATGCTTTAAAAATGTTACTCGGAATTTTATGCAGTAACATTGCATAACGCAATGTGTAACCTTGAACTACCTTTACGTGCATTTGCTAAAGGGTGTCAAGATTGAAAACATGCAACTACAAGTTTTTGTTTCATCGGCTTTAATGTAACTAACTAAATTGAGCGCTTTGATGTTTTTCTTTGAAAGTGGTAATTACGCCGTTACAAAACAAGACAAAATTATTTAAATTGCATTCTAAGGCAGTGGCTTTGTCAAAGCCAAAGCATTGAATTCTTCATTTGAAAACCAGTTTTAAAAATCCTTTAATGCATGCATCCTTTATTACAACTTTCGCCAGATCTCAGAACAATATTGTTACACAAAGTTTGTAGTACCCTCTGTTTCAAAAACAAAGAAATGAGCATTCTTTTATTTGCTATCAATACTCAACACTTAATTGTTACAAATGGATACTTTACTTTCATATTAGAGAAATGTGCTTAAAATTGGTAATAAAAATCATTTAATAACGTTCACAGCGTTCAGGCAAAGATTTATCTATCATGTCGATCTAGTGAACGATTTTATGCATCGGTTTTGTACTGCCATAAAAATAAAAGCTGTTTAAACTATTCTCGAAGAAAAATTGTAACATTTTGTCAACTAATCATTAGAACTTAACATTCACTGTACAAACTGCGTTACATTTGTAGTAAATATGGGATCGCTATTTCTAGGACCGTTAACATTGGTTATATTATCATGTTTCAAACCTTTTGTAGTCAAATGTAATCATTTCAAAGAAGACGACACTACAGATTTAGAAGAACAAAAAAGTATAATGTTTTTGGACATAAATAAAATAATTGATCAGTTTTCAAAATGCTATATTCATATTGTAATACCAAATGAAGTGACATTTTCTCCAATCAATCACCCTGTAGAAATGTTTACACAAGACTTTGTAACAAAAAATGAAAATACACCACATTTTCATGGCGAAATTAGTGCACAACAATTTTATCTAATGAGGCGAACCTGCTTCGCTTTCATCTTCATTGCGACATCTAAGAAAAGATACTTGTTAGGAGTTTACGGAAATAGTTTCTTGGGGTACCCCATGCAATCACTTTGGAATGCTTTCATAAGCGCCACGCCAGAGGTATCACGCCCAGAGCTAATAGTCTCTCACATACGTACTTTCCTTTTGTATTTAAAGAGGATGCAAATACATTGCAGTTTTTAAAGGATCTTCAACCCTTTAAAAATATTGTCGAAAACCAATTGCTGAATATGATATTTTTCGTTGTACAGAAAGATGACTTTGCGATAAAAGTGTTATGTTGGCTTTGCCACGGTGAAGAAACAAACGTAATAGATATAAATGGACATTTAACAATTTCCTCAATGGTGAACATTTATAAATCTGCAACAAGAAAAGTTGGCGACAACATGCAAAGTTATATTTTTGAAAGTGTTTTATTGAAAAGTAGCCCAAATATTCATACCGTAAATCTGGCGGAAATATCAGATAATCTTGACAACATAAAACATATTGCAATTGGATTATTCCTCCTTAAAGGTATATTCAAAGGTTACGAAAATATATCTGTGACGAACATCGCTACTAGAAAAAGCAATTACGTACAATATATAATGTGCAAATGCTTGGACCTGAATACAATTATTTTGTTACGACGTTTGACGCATATTTTCTGTATGATACAAGGCCATATACATTCATAACTTGTGC
>CM036940.2:84386679-84496679 GCA_020352615.2 Yoshiicerus persimilis
TAAATATATTTTATCTTTCAGATACCCCCGGAATCAAATTTTGAAAATACACTTCACCTGGCTTCGATGAATAATTATCTGCAAATGTAACTGTAAAAATTCACATAAACAAAATCCATTTTATTCACTATAATGTCTGTTTAAAATGTTGATAGCTGTACACTTGGAATAATCTAATATGCATAGCTTTTGTAGAAACTATTTAGTTACTTTCTTCTTGAGTTTGTTACTGCTTCAAAACATTAAATGTTACACTGCTTTACTTTTCACTACTTTAGCTTCTTAAGAAAGAATGTTTACGAATTACTGCACCCATTTTTGGCAACGTCCAATTAGGACGCCGCTAAAGCGTTGCTACTTAAAATTTGCTTATTTATTACTTTCATCACGTTTTCTTAATCCCAACTGGTCATTTTTTGAACCTTCTTTTGCATATTTACAAGATTGCTGTGTGGAATGAATTTTCAAGTATTCTGATGTTATTCGAAGAATCAAGGAAGACTAATTTCCTAAGTTTGAAAGTCATTTATTGAATTAGCTAGTAAAGGATGACTACAAAGTTGTAAAATCAACCTTTTGTTGATCGGCGGGAAATTTAAAGGTAAATTTTCCACACAACCCTCTTTTAAAACATGGAAATGAATATTTTAAAATAAGTTTAGTCTTGAGAAACTAAAGCCGAAATCGGTTTGTTAGCTTTCTAAAACAACATAGTAACAATTCAAGTGAAAATACTATGACGGAAACTGCAATGCCAAACTGCAAGAGTAGAAACAGAATTATAATATCGGTATCAATATTAATTGGTTTTAAATTGTGGGTTAAATGCTCAGCCAAGGAGGTCCCAAAATATTTCCGATAATTCAATTTTAATATTTTGATTCTATTTTCGATGACTAATGAGTTCCATTTGGAATAAATTCCGGAATAAAATAATGCGGTCATTCTGAATTTAAAAAGCGGTGACACAGACGTATACAATTGCCAAGCAAATCGTTCACTGAAAAGCTTTTCGCTTCCTAAACTCCACTTCGTCATTCCCCGCTGTTTTGATGGATGCTCCCAAATGATAGTGTTGACCACATCCGTAGTTTCAACGAAAACTGAATTCTTACAATTTTCGACGGCTTCTTCGGGAATTGACGTTAGGTTATTAACAGCAACATCACTTTTGAATTTGTTTAAAAGAGATGTAAACTTTTTATAGTTATCTCTATTTGTCGATTTGATATGTTTGATATTAGTTTGATCGTCAATTAAAATAAGCAAGAACTTAAGAATATTTATGTTAAAATTGAATAATGCATTTCTTATCTTTGGTTGCTCTAACATACTATTGTTCAAATAAGTTTTTAAATACAGTAGAGCTTGCTTGTTAATTGAGCTATATATTGACAGATTCAAATTGATTACTTCATTAAAGGAAGAAATACCTTTTTCTTTCCTCGGAGCCACAAGTTGTGAAGTAACAGAACTTTTATATAGTGTGGTTAATATAAGGAAAGAGAATATCCAAAGGATCAATATTATTCTGAAATATACATTTTTGAACACCTTTGCAGAATTGTTGACTGAATTTTCAAAAATGCTCACAATAAAATGAATTAAAATATTCATAATGCAAAAATTATATGTTTTTGAAAAAATAATACTGAAAATGATTAGTACGCAAATCAGTACAATAATACTAATCCATATTAAAGTGTTAAAAGGTTTTAATAATTTCATAAATTTCCAAGTAGCTGATTTGGGATGTGCACAAGTTATGAATGTATATGGTCTTGTATCATATAAAAAATATGCGTCAAAAGTCGTAACAAAATAATTATATTCTGGTCCAAGCATTTGCACATTATATTTCAAGTAAACGTTTTTCCTAGTAGCGATGTTCGTCACGGATACATTTTCGTAACCTTTGAATATGCCTTTAAGAATGAATAACCCAATTGCAACATCTTTTATGTTGTCAAGATTGTCAGATATTGCTGCCAGATTAACCCTATGAATATTTGGCCTACTTTTCAGTAAAACACTTTCAAAAATATAACTTTGCATGTTCTCGCCAACTTTTGTTACTGCAGATTTATAAATGCTCACCAACGTGGAAATTGTTAAATATCCATTTATATCTATTACGCTTGCTTCTTCACCGTAACAAAACCAACATAACACTTTTACCGCAAAGTCATCTTTCTGTACAACGAAAAATATCAAATTCAGCAATTGGTTTTGGACAATATTCTTAAAGCGCTGAAGGTCTTTTAAAAATTCCATCCAATTTGCATCCTCTTTAAATACAAAAGGAACGTACGTATGTGAAAGACTGTTAGGTCTGGGTAGAATACCCCTGGCGTTTAGAAAAGCATTCCAAAGTGATTGCATGGGGTACCCCAAGAAACTATTTCCGTAAATTGCAGACAAGTGTCTTTTCTTAGATGTCGCAATGAAGATGAAAGCGAAGCAATTTCGCCTCATTAGATAAAATTGTTGTGCTCCAATTTCACCATGGAAATGTGGCGTATTTTCACTTTTTTCTACAAAGCTTTGTGTAAACACTTCTACAGGATGATTTATTAGAGAAAATGTCACTTCATTTGGAATTAGAATATGAATATAGCATTTTGAAAAAGGTTCAATAATTTTGTTTATGTCCAAAAACATTATACTTTTTTGTTTTTCTAAATCTGTAGTGTCCTTTTCTTTGAAATGATAACATTTGACTACCAAAGGTTTGAAAAATGATAATATAGCCAATGTTAACCATCCTGGAAATAACGCTTCCATATTTGCTACAAATATGATACAGTAAATGTTCAGTTCTAATGATTACTTGACAAAATATTACAATTGCTCTTCAAGAATAGTTGAAGTAGTTTTCATTTATATGGCAGAACAAAACCGATGTTTAAAATCGGTTAGAAGTTCAACATGATAGCTAAATCTTTACCTGAAGTTCACACGTTCACTGTGCTGTGAACATTAGTAAATGATTTTTATCACCAGTTTTAAGCAACTTTTTTATATGAAAGTAAAGTATCTATTTGTAACAATTAAGTGTTGAGTATTGATAACAAATAAAAGAATGCATATTTCTTTGTTTCTGAAACAGGGGGTGCTACAAACTTTATGGTAACAATATTGTTTTCAGATCTGGTAAAACTTGTA
This sequence comes from Yoshiicerus persimilis, assembly GCA_020352615.2. Taxonomy (NCBI): domain Eukaryota; kingdom Metazoa; phylum Arthropoda; class Collembola; order Entomobryomorpha; family Tomoceridae; genus Yoshiicerus; species Yoshiicerus persimilis. The sequence goes on from CM036940.2 coordinate 84,389,845, forward strand.
ATAAAGGATGCATGCATTAAGGAATTTGAAATACTGGTTTACAAACGAATAATTGAAAGCTTTGGCTTTGAAAAAGTGTAAACACTGCCTTAGCATGTGCTTTAAATATTTTTGGTCTTGTTTTACAACGGCGTAATTACCGTTTTCAAAGAAAAACATCACAACGTTCAATTTATTTAGTTACATCAAAGACGATAAAACAGAAACTTGTACTAATTACATGTTTTAAATCTTTATACCTTTTAGCCAATGCTCGTAAAGGTAGTTCAAAGTTACGCATTGTGTTATGCAATGTTACTGCATAAAATTCCTTGTAACATTTTTAAAGCATTGTGGTAGTCTCAATAGAAATGCCCTGGCTATATGAATATGCTGAATACTTAATCGCGAACCTTTTTTCATAGTTAGTAAATGCAGTCATACAGCTTGACATTAGAGTGTAAAGGTGCAATTTATTGAAATAGGGAATAAGTTACTGCCAAAGTTAGAAAATCGATATTAATTTGCTACTTTTGGGAATAATTAATACTCTGAATTTTGAATACACTTAAGCAATTAGCTAAAATTCTAGAACTTACTTTACATGATGCAACTTGTATTATGCGACAAACAATGATTTATTTGATATTTTTTATCCTCAATACAAAAGAAAAGTTTTCAGTTCACAATCTGGTCATGAATACCCTATAACGCAAAGTTTTGTGCAAAAAAATCTATACGCTTCGTGAAAGTACACAAAAAGAAACACATGGGGGTTCTAACCATGCTGTAATCAAGGAACAAAAAAGCACCTTTTTTAGCTTTTTTACAAAAAGCAAGCAATCAAAGTCTAAAAAAGCAATGCTTTTTGCTTTTTTAATTTTACAAAAATTACTTAAAAACGTCTGAAAATCATTGTTTCTCTGTAGAAAAAGTAGAAATTGATGTATCAATACTATACGACGTATTCTGCGTCGATTTAAACATTACATAGTGCAATACTCATTGTAATTTAATATTTAGAAGTGCTATGTGTTAAATCCTATACGTATATTATGTATACAGGTATAAAGCAAAAAGGAAAAAAAACAATACTTTTTTACTTTTCTCCAAAAAACAATTGTTTTTTTTATTCCCTGGCGTAATCATACAATTGCAATACGTATAACTATTTCTGGCTGATATATTAGCACTAGTACTGAATTAAGTAACGTTTTTTGCAATATCTTAATTCACGTTTGTATTACAACTGAAACATCAAACGGTTTCGGAAAAGTAGTGTTGCGCACAAATTGTATTTCACCTCACAATTTCAAATAAACCGAATTCTCTACCTAAAGAAGTATTAAATAAGCGAACTCCAAATTGCACAAAATTGGGATAGGAAAATTAAGCATAATTGATACAAATCTTAAAACACCAAGTTCACCAAGAAGACACATATTGGGAGAGCAAAATTAAGGATAAATGAAAAAAATTTCAAAACACCAGAGAGGATATTCAGGATATTACATAAAAAGTGATGCAACAAATGCTAAAATTGTTTATGTAGTTTATAAAATTGACACTACAAATCCGAAATTACGTTATTTTTCATTACAAGAAAATTGATAAAACATTTTGTCGTCTTCATTTCCACGTATCGTCCTCGGTTGTGATTAATCGCTTACACCTTAAGGGATTGGCGAATGAAGTCTGTGTAGAAGTTGACTCTGCCCAAAACGCCATAACCTTTGTCACAGGCACTTTTGCTACTGAAGCCGCAGAGGTAGTCTTTGCCTACTCTGTCTTTGCACACAATGGGTCCACCAGAATCTCCAGAGCAGACATTCTCTCTCTTCCTACCTATCCCACAAAAGACGTCTTCACCTTCCGAGGGGTGGGTGCATTCCGTGCCCACTAAAGTGGCATAAAGCAAGTCTTTAGTCCCCTTGCCTTCTGGGCCGAAAATATCAATAGTGCCCCAACCAGAGGCAACCATCTCAACTGCAACGAATACGAATATTTAAAATTAATATTTAAATTTTTTAAATTCGTACTTGCGTAGCTTTTAAGTACAGTGCAGGGAATTGCGCTACTGAACTTCGAGTCAAAGATTTTGGGCTCCGCTATTAAATGTGTTACTTGAAATAGGCGAATTCAATCAAAGTCTATTAAAAAAATATTTAATAGTTTTACTATTAAAAAATAATAAAAAGATGAGGTGAAATATACGAAGCTGTGAAACCCGCACTATTGATAACATGAGTATTTCATAGCTTCGAAAAGTTTTTAATTTACGTCAGTTTTACGTCATTACTTCAGAATTATGTAAACACGGTAAGAATTTTGCTTTGAAAAATAATAAATCTCTTCATAATGATTTTTTTCCCTTTCTCCATCATTATCATATTTTCTCCAAAAGTTGAAATAATTAATAAAATAATAAATGTATTACCTCCCACAAAATTCATGCGGTCCTTTTCATTTCCCCATCTAATTGGTTTTACAAAGTTGGTCCATATAAATTTCTTGGTTAACTTTAAAACTGCTATCTCGTAAATACTGCTTTGCATGATGTATTTCCTGTGGGTCATAATTTGCTGTACTCCAGACTTTTGGACATCTCTTTCGAATCTGCTGTCTATATTGGTTAGTCCAGCATATACGTCCAGCATTTTTGGGTCGACAAGTCCATTGCGGCCTTTGTTTAAAACGCAATGCCTGAAATTCGAATTATCTAACAGAGATTAATCTTTCTACACGACAAACAACCTTAAACCATGTATTCATCTTGAAAATAATGAATGGATAGTTCACCAAAGTAGCTAACTTACGCGGCAGTGATGAGATTAGATGAAGAAATAATTGAAGCCCCACACTGCGTCTTTCTCTCCTTATTGTGCACCCAAACCATCCATGGAAATTGTCCTTTTTCTGCTCTCTTTCCTCCAATTATCCCCTCAGGTACATGTCCTACACATTATAATACTTTATCAGATATACAAAACTTTCTAAATCTAAAATGATGGAGCATTTTAATATCTTTTACTTGCAAAAAATGATAGCAATTTAAGCCGCATAAACCACAGTTCAGAAAACAAACAACGCAATATAATTTTACCGCATTAACACAGCATGAAACTGTAAATGCCTTACGGTTGTTAATACCTCAAAGTGGTAAAATGCCATAAAGTTTTAAAGGCCTAAATATATACCGATGTTGTAAATGTATTGATTTGTTTGGAAATAATTTTAACTCCTTTAGAATTTATAAACAAGTATTATATAAAGAAATAGGTCAAGTACATAGTTATGCATTTTTGCCTAAGCAATACTGCCTTTTCCCATATTTTTTTCATTTGAGATGGATTATACTGTTCACTCTCGCTCGGCTTTCGTAATGAAAATTTGTAAAATATAGAGCAACGTGAGTTGTATACGAAGAAATACATTTGGAGTCATATATGAGAATAATGTCCCACGATGCGATGGTTGGGATTGTGAACGCATAGGAATTTACGGGTTATACATGGGTCTTGAGGTCAAATATAGTTAAACCATATACAGTTATAGTAAAACCACAAACTGCCATGAATGTCCTCCATGAACCTCAAATATGTTATAAGATAGTAAGAGTATCCATTTATGGCAAGCTTATTTGTAATGTAAAGTGCACAAGAAATGTACGCTAGTGTTGTGTCTGCCATGGTAGGAAAAAACGAAGACTGATAGGATATAAAGGTACTAAGGTAATTAGCATTACCTAATTTCAATTAAGTTGAATGCCTTGTTATCTACTATTGAGTTTTATACCTTATATGTTAGCAACATTTCTAAATAACTACATTTATATTGTATTTGCCAAATGGGTCGCAATCACAAAAAATTTGCAAAATGACTTTTGGAAATCGGCCTTCTTAAAATATTTGTCAAACAACAAACAAACAACGAGTCTATTTTTGCCAATCAGGACGGGTATTTTCCAAACGAAGTATCAGCCGCGAAAAGCAATATTAATTGTACTTTTGGTAGGAACATATTGCAGGAACGGTTTTGGCAAAATAATACTATTAAGGAAAGACGATTATAATTGCAGAAAATTTTCAATTGTGGAAAATCATTTTTGAGGTTAAATCAATGGTTTAAAAATTAGGAATCTAGTTCACTAAATATAACTATAATTAAACGCCTAAGCATATGCATTAATGTAAACACTGGAAATTTTTCCTTTTACAAATCTAGTATACTAACGTATTTCTGCTATATTCTTATTTTGTGAATTGACTTTTATGAAAAATGCATTAATCTGGAAATACCAAAGCAATATTTCAGTACCTTCATGATCCGCGTGAGAATGTGTATAAACGGGATCAGATGCTGCGTCTTGAGTAAACCAACATGTCAGGATTGTGGATATGAGAAAGAAAGACACCGGGAGTTTCGTGGGAGAAACCATTTTTTAAATGTCTTGAATACTATGCTTGTGATATTTATTTAGAGGCTGTCAACTGCAACTGATGATGGAAAGTAAAATGTTCCCGTTTACTTACAGTTTAGTAGTTACCACATTTTAGTGAATAAAGATACAGAAATGATTAGAATACTGCAGGCAGGATGACTGTGGCATGGCCTTTCCTGAATTAAGATTTCGGTATTAAACTTATTTAATGGGAGCTATTTATTTTGCAGCATTTTCCTTGTTCTAAAGACGGAAAGTGACTTGTATTGGTATTAGAAATACCTTATTAGGAGATTTAAAAACACGAAGAAGTGCCCAGGTATATTATGCCGTATGTATGTTTAATTAACGCATTATGTTCATATGCTATACTGTAATAATTGGATTATTGGTCTGCAATGAAGTAAATAGAGGATGGATAATGTCTATCAATAAAAACCACATCCTTAATAAGTCATTTGACATTATTTTTCTGAACTGAACTTTTGTGCTTACAAAAACCATAACATAATATGTTGTACTACTGTATACCAATGCCAATATTTTCGTCGTTCATAACTGATTACCTTATTGTATAAATAAACCATAAATTACAAACAAATAAAATTCAACTGGTAATTGCAGTTGAATTATGAGATTGAAGTTTAATGTCGTGAGCCACTACGGTCCTCCTCCTCAAAGCAAAGACTAAAACAATGCTAAAATGAGCAAAAGGGAATATTTCAAAATTGTTTTATTAAAATACATATTTCTTAATGCTGAGTTATTAAATACATATTTCACCCAAATGGAACGGTTTATACATATTAATGCAATATTTCAGCATGATTAATTACATAACTTATTTTATACTATGCATTTATTTAATCTTAGACACGGCTAAGAGCAAGTTTCCCCTAGACATTTCCCTAAATGCTTAAACTTCACTCTGTATCAAGCTTAATGGCTTTATGGCTTCCTGCAGAAAGAAAAATAACTCAATTTATGTTATGATAACTTGTAGAATAACTAATGTGGCAATAATTTTGCTGGGAATGTATTGACGCGACGTGAAAAAGAGTAATTAAGTAAACAAATTATGGATATGAATATATTATTTAAAGTTATGCTTGCAATGCACTAAACATTTTGCGCATTTGACACGTAACTGGGTATTTATTACCAAATGAAGCGTAATTTTGGATATAATCAGAGTTTTACTCCATTTCATTTTGAAATTCTTCAAAATCGATGCCTATACCCACTTGATTTTCAAATACATAATATTCTGCTTCCTTATCGACATGACACCTCAGGGGACTTTCTTCAAACTCATTTTCGGAACGTTCATTCCAGCTAAATGGACCAGCATAAATGCTTTGATCCCCGTCACGGCAGATATTTTGGTTGCTTAAAAAGTTTAGAAAATCCTCAATATTGCAAATGTTATTGTATGAAAAATATAAAACTACGTTTTTCGCTTTAATGTGAGTGCCACAAACATCTTCTACTTGATTAGCAGCGCATTGATTCAAAACAAGTTTATCAAGGTTTAAATTATAATCCACCCCTTCATCTTCAATAGAAATGTTTCTGAGTTTAAGAGTTTTGAGTGATTGAGGAATCCAAGCTAACACTATTTCCTTAAAAGGCTCATCAAGATTTTCCAAATGAAGTTCAACTAAAAATGGACACTTAAAAGTTCCAGACTGTAGAAATTCCAGAATTTCACTGTGTGCACAGAAATTCAGTTTTATTACTTTGAGATTTTGTAGAACTGTTGGTTGACTGCATACGGTATCTCTACGGTTGATTAAGAAGATGTACAGTTCTTCAATTGATTGAGACAAAACTGAAATATCAACTTCAGAATTACAAATCGTAAGTGTCTTGATTTCCATATCTGAACTTTCAGTAAATGGCAAATACTTCCAATCTAGGTGATTTACAGTCCATCTACAAGTACGAAAATTCTTCAATGTAACTTTCCCAAAAGTGAGATAGTCTAGTTTTATGTCAGCACCTCCATCCATATCCAAAATCATTTTGGTGGCTTTGTTTAATTCGTCATCAGAATAGTCCAAAGAGATTGTCTTGGTATTCGAAAAGTCACAAATGTCATTGATGCAGATCTCAGTTAATAAATCTCCGTTTCTATAAAATAAGACATCACCAATTTGTATTTCGTTTGGTTTAATTACAATTCCATCTTGCAGGTCTATCTCACAATCCGAAAATCGTAATTCTTTGATGTTTGCAAGTGCACTTAATCGAACAGAAAAAAGTGTTACAACGTCGTAGTTGTAATCAAAATTATTATTACCACAAATTCCGAAACTTGTGTTGTATTTTGTATTAGGTTTAGTCATTGCAGAATTCATTAACCACGAATTAATATCGTACCTACGAATTATGTGCCTATTTTCGTTTGCTAAATTCACTCGATTGATATCCAGCTTTTTGATGTGATTTTGCTGATTTCGGAAAAAATGATTTACCTCCTCAACGGCCCACACTTTAGAGCTGCTCTGGCCCGTTGAGCTATTGAAGTGGTAACCCGAAATGGTGAAGTCGGTGAAAGGAACAGTGTCCAGTGTTTCAAGAGGAAATGTTGAAAAGAAATTAAGGGGAGTCCGGTCAGTAGAGTAACAATCTTTCTTTTGAGAAAATTTAATTCGTGAACGAGTTTTCAAAACATTCAGTGCAATAGAACTCCAGGCTTTTGAAATATAACGGACGTTTTTAACGTCTTCAAAATTTAAATACTGCAGTAAACATTGCATAACCTAAAAACAGAATTATATGATCGGTAGTACTAAACGGCACCCCCAAAGATGGATTTGGCACCCCCCAAATAAAAGGCACCCCCCCATTAAGTTGACCTTATTTTTAACTGAACACTACAAAAAATGTATCTACATTGAGGTTTGTTTATTTTTATTAGGTTAGGTTAGAAAAATGCGCGTAAATGTGGTCGCCTTAATGGGGGGTGCCTTTTATTTTAGGGGGTGCAAAATTCAATTGATTGGCAAAAAACAACAGAGCTTATTAATGAAATAACCTAACATTTATATATTTACCATTTACCAAACTAATCAGCATAGGATTTGTGCCATTTCCAGCATTTTCCAGAGTTTCTTTCTCAATTTCATTTGCATTTCTCCTTCTCTCCAGCAGACAGTTTTTCTGCACAAACCCATTTATCAATAAACCAGAAAGTTTACCAAAGACGAAAGATAAACCAGTGAGATATTTGTATGAATTACCTGGTCAAGATGTTCCATGCCAACTAGGTTATCCAGTTCTATTAGCAGCAATTTGAAAACAGCAAATGCTGTTAGATATTAGATTTAATGATTGGAGTTTGACATTTGACGACAACAAACAAGTTTTACAATGTGAATGTGAAACTCCGATATGTTTTAGTATTCGCGCGGCTGGATGACTTTCCAATTGAAGGAGAAAGGTCCAAAATGAGACAAATCTACATTTGTTTATTTGTTTGCCTTTCGCTTAGGCAATACTACTTTTTTCGGGCTAATACGTCAAATATAGTTTTAGAATTGATTTCATTATAATGACTATATATTCCTCTGCACCACTTTAATTAATAAATGAAAAGTTTCAGTTTACTTGTATTTATGCAACACTGGAAGAAATTTGAAGAATTAATAGTAAATAATAGGAAAATATACTTTTTACTAAACAATTTATTTATGCTAATATCAATACTAAAATTAAAATAACTTAGCAACGGGGTAGTAGGCTGAAAACCAGAGTAAATTCACCGTGTCGTATTACTTCTTCACGAGATTATATGATTTCCTGGGTGAAAAGCGACGGCTAAGATGACAAACCATAAAGGGCTCCACGTCATTTTACCAAATATGGAAATCGAATTAATTTAAACAAGTCAAATGAAATGTTAGAGATACAATTGACATTTCTTATAATGACCCCTCATTTAAGTTTTCAAAGAGGAATTTTAGAGATGGGGATAGAAATATGTTCTCTCTATATTGTAAAATGCGAAAGCGAGTGAGTTACAGAAGGAATCAAATAGTATAGAACTTTGTTTGAAGATATTGTTGTATGTTAGCTATAAAGCCAGCTTTGTATCAATGAAAATTTTGAATTTTTAGATAGCAGATGGAAAATGTCCTTTGTTGATATTGCAATCGATTCATATAATAATTCTGCTAATTAGTCTGCAGGCCTCCCTTTGTAAACTAACAGCTACTACCATGATAGTAATATTTACTAGTAAAAATGTTGACGCATTGTTTTATTGATTATTTTAAGTATATCTTCATCAAATAATATAATGTATCCTTATTCAACCTTATATTACTGGACAAAAACATAAACTAAAATTTAAAAAATATAAAGTAGGGGTACAATTTAATAAACTGTCTTTCTTTCAGTAAAGAAATCCTAAATTTTTGAATGGTTAAACAGCAATGTAACTAGAAGTGACAAAATCGCTTGAAAAATGTCAAATGTGTGTTTATATTTAATAGCAGGTAAAGGTCCATTACGAATTCCAAATGGCTTTATGGACAGTAATTGCTTTTGAAGTATTTGAGTTGTGACCAAAGTGGATCTCAATTTTCTCAAAGCATTAGTTGAGGTCCCCAAACATATCGAAGCAATAAGCATCATGACTATCAAAAAAGTAGAACCCCCCAGAGATGATGCGACAAATGCTACGTACGTCATGAAAGATGTATTACGGTATAATGTTATTGAACAGAAAGTTCCCACCAGTGATCCAAGGGATAATACAAGAGTGAAAATAGGCATAAGGATAGAAATGCAACTTTCGTTAAAATGAATATTCAGAACACGTAGACGGCTGAACAATTTCAGGTCTACCGAAATTGGTAGAGATGTACTTCTAAAATAAAATATCGTTTAGATTTAGGCATATAATAATAGTTACATCATAGAGTACGCTTATAACCTAGACTATGTGTAAAATGATGCGCTTAATTAGGTAATTAGTAACCTGAATAGTTAGTGATGAAATAGTGAGAAACTTACCGGTGTTTTATATCTGTCAACCAAGAAAAGTTTCTGATAATATAAAGGGCAATATAAATAAAATTGAAAGCCACAGCATGCGTTCCAACAAAACAATTGACAAAATCAGTTGTCAGCAAAATGTAACCAGAAAAACAGTATTCCGATCGTTGTGGGAAGATGTAGTCGGAAATCAGGTAATTTCCAGGAAAATATATTGAAGTCAGAGGTACTAGATAAGCCATTGAATGAAAAAGCCTAGGAAAAATTTTTATTAGGCACATTTCGGCTTTTTCTACGATGTAACGTATTCTGCTGTCTTTCGTGTAACCTGGAAATGTCAATAAAATGTCAATTGTCTGCCTTTGGTAAACCGTTAAATAGAAAATTCTAATTAAAAAATGGTTGAGAGGTTTAACTGGGAAAATTATGGTTAACAATAGCCCACGATCAATTGCAGCAGGTCTCTTATACATGAATAACGTCCTTAGTAAATTTACAGTGCAAAACGAATTAGAAATTTATTAGGTAAAGGCAAGTCAACTTAATACTTACATTCAATACGATGAAATTGTTTGTCCTTATTTAGTTGATTTAACACGTAGACAATTTTCTCTCCATTTTTGCTTAAATTCCAACAGCTAACAGCAATTAAAGTGTGTGCCATTACAAAAATGCCCGTGATAGCACTTTCATTTTGCGTAGAAGGTCCCTTTCTGATGTAACTAACAAGCTGTGCAACGGTATATAGCATTTGTAAAAAGTGTAAAATGGCCCTAAGTTTTATGCAGACACGCCGGAATTTTGATTGAGACATTTCGAACCGAGATTCGGATTTGTCCCATGAAAACTGTATTACTCTTAAGGCATAGAAACGGTTAATAACAATCGATAAGTCATATTTACAAGTCTTGCTAGATTTTATTTTATTATTAGTGTTCGAACAACTTTTTAAAGTACTTTCAACCATACTTTGGTTCAGTGTACTCCAACAAAAGTGTCTTTATACTTCTCCGTTATATAACGGCTTCTCTATTTACTATTTTTTCACTTGGAGTATTAACTAATGGGCTTAAAAGCAATGCTACCTTATTATTCGCAAAACGTTAAGTTTTAAAACGTTAAAACGTTACGTTCGCAAGTAGAGTAATTTGTGATGACTATGTATATGCGACTCCAGGAAAATTGAGTACAGTGCATACTTTGAGCACTTAATTTTGAAATAATTATTGTTTTTCTATCTACTTATCAAGTAATGTGTCTCACTAACTAATGTAATTACTTCCTGCAAATAAATCGTTGTCAAATTACTAGAACATGCGTCTCAGCGTTTATGCATTCAATATCAGCAAGTAAACCATTTGCAGTTATCTCGGATCACCTTGAAGTGTCATCATAAATGAAATAATAATAAATAATAACAGGAGAGACTATGACTGTCATTCTTAATTCTTAGTAACCGTATTATTTTGCAGAAACTGGCTTTTTTGAAGGTTTTATTGTCATTCTTCGGACAGCTAACATTTTAGCTGGTTTCCAATATAGGACATTAAAGTGCTTGAAATGACAGCTGCAATAGCAATAGCAGAGTCCGACGCCGGCGCGGCGCCGCCGGCGCGCCGCTGACGCCGAGCCAAAAATTGACGCCGCCGCAGCCGCAAAATTTTAATAGGCGCGCCGCCCCCGCCGCCGCCGAGAAAAACGTCGGCGCGCCGCCATGAAAACTCAATATTTTTTTTATTTTTGGTACTTATTTGCCAAGTTTTTCAGGGAATGATTGTATTATATGCTGCGTTCAATTGAATTGCAGCAAAATTCAATCCTGAGTTTAATTTTATGTACGTTCCTGTATAACGTTTGCAAGAATTAGCTTTTCTTGAGACAAAGTGAATACATTAAAAAATATTTATATTTTGCTTATATTTTCAAATGGTAGTTCAAAAAAGATCAATACGTTTTCACATTTCTTGGTTTAAAAAGCAATTTATTTGTACTTCGTGCAGAACATTACTGTTAATGTAAGTTTTTTCTGCCAATGTACATACATTTCTATGTATGTTTGCTTTCATATGCTCATGTTCAGAGCATGAAATTAAGCATTATGATCTTCTGTGCTACAAAAGTTTGTTTAGAAAGATTTTGGAACTTAATAATCATCTGTGTTAATATAAAAATGCAATCGTATTTGCAAAATCAGCAAAAAAATGCATAATAAATGGGATTTTTTCGGCTCACGCCGCGCCGACCTCCTTTTCTCGGCGTGAGCCGGCGCGCCGCCGCCGCCGAGGGTGCAGGGGGTACCACGCCGCCGCCGGCAAATAATCGTCGGCGTCGGACTCTGAGCAATAGCAGCAAAGTGTGCATTATAATCTCACTTTCGTATTTATAAGAGACTGCATACTAAAACCAGTGGAGACATTGATTGTAATAGTAAGGTGACAAAATTTCCTGAAAATTATTCTTCAGACGCCAGTAAGAATTACTATTTTATACGCAGCATTACAAGTCGCAACATCAGGGTTCGAACAAGCAAAATTGGTACATTGCTAAGAAATTCTAAAAGGAATATAATATGCTCCTTGGTCATTTTAAGTGGTGTGAATAAAATCAGAGTTTGCTTTATTCTACTACAATGAAATAATAACATAGCGTATCTTAGCGTAGCCGATTCTGTTATGATTGGAATAATTAATTTTCATTTTTAATTAAATGTAATTGTACACGAAGACCAAACCATTGGATAGTATACAGGACTAGAAGTAAAACTTTAGATTCTCAACGCAGTCTATAGTATTTTACTTTGTTATATGTTAATTGAATTTTACCACAGAAAAGTGTTAGCAATTCCTGCCATTTAGTTTGTCGTAAGAATACTGTGATAATGTCATCACATGATGTCTTCACTTCACATGAAAGTTGTGAGGAGAAAGAAAAAAATTGTAGATTCCTATCTTATTCCTAGTTTTTTCTAAAAACCAACATGCATGAACTTTGAAGGTTGTCGTATCATACTACTAGATCTTAAATATGCACATCACCAAGTAATTTTAGTGAAATTTCACAAGCGAAACGTACAGTACATCCAAAAATTAGTTTACATTACACCACTAACTACTGTCGCAATAGTATGATATAGAGATGTCATATAACTTACAAACTTGAGATGCTGATTATAATCGATAAAGCATACGTTACAGCAAGACAGCCGGAAAGTACCTTTTATTTAGTGCATTTATTGCAAGAGGGAAAGACATACAATATCCATGCATGCAAACATTTTACTTAATCAATCATAAATAAATAAGCCGTGCTGAACCTTAAAACAGTGTAGCAATATAGCCTCATGTGGAACACATTTTTGATTATATTTGGTATAGATAGTATCATTATCAGGCTTTCGAGTGGGAAATGAAAAAGTGGGAAGTCTTCTCATTTCCCACTGGGAAATGTGGGAAGCAAAATTTCCTACTGGGTGGGAAATTGGGAAATGAATGGGAAATGAATGGGAAATGAACGGACACATACAAAATCACTAAATACTGTGCTTTGCAAACAGCATTTAGTAACACTAGCGTTACAATCATTGAGTGTCGCATCTCAGTCTCACATTTGACGGCAACGTACAGCACAGCAAGTACTCTTAGTTTAGTAGTCATTTAGTCTCATCACCATTCTCTATAATTTACAAGATTTACAACCTACACTACAACAAGAGTATCCTTTTGATAGCTAACTAGTGTAAGTTTTCTGGAACACTAACTTAGCCTAATAAATAAATCAATGTTCTGATGATTCTTGTGGCAATAAGTGACAACGTGGTGACAACATTGATTTGCTAATAGTTGAACACAACTTACACAACCTTTAAGGCTGACTGACAATTGAAAATACAATGGGCAACAACAGTCACAGCTATTTTTCTTTTTATGATGCATTTCTGGAGTTGTGCTTAGTGCTTGTGGCATCTGAAAAAACAATTATTCATAAAATATGCTTGATAAGTTAAAAAGAAATCAACTACAATTATTTTCATAATATTAGAACTCCATTTTACAATTTTCTAATGGGAATCTAATCTGCGTGGAGAACTATACATGAAAATAGCGAAAGGTTTTTTCACTATGATTCTGAATTCCTTTGAATAACATGAGACTAGCCGCGGAAAGTCTCCGTAGCCACTGGGATTCATTTCCCACAAGACTTTTTCATTTCCCAGAAATTTCCCGGTTTTCCCACATTTCCCACATTTCCCAGGTGTCCAACAAAATTGGGTGGGAAATGGTAAATCAAGAAACCTTGATCATTATAACAGCAATTGTTCTAATTAGGGTTTTGCAATGAAAACATTGATAACCTGATTTTTATGAATAACTGAATAAGGTATACATGCAATAACCAAATACGACACAAAAGAGGTAATCCGTGATTTAAATATTCATAACTCTAAACTATCGGAAGCAAAATTCATAACATTCAGTCAAATATATTATTAGTTCATTCCTGAATACAATTTACAGTCATAAAAACCATAATTTAATTATTTGAGTTTACTTTTAATTTTGAAAGCCTAATGAGCAAAAAACTGACAAATATGGTTTTAAACGCATTCATAGTTAACAGTAGATTACATTAGTAAAATCTGTTCTAACTTAATGACAAAATTTCTTATCTTAAAATTCCTTTCCACAAATAATTATGCAATAATTATGTATGTACTATTAAATGGAAAGCAAACTTGAAATTCACTTGAAATACAAAGAATTCACAAGTATGATAAAAAATGTATGAATTTTAAATACGAGATTTAAGGAGGGGTGATGGGTTCAATTTTGATGATGTCAGTGCAAGGTGCAAATGGTGTACTGTAAAAGTGAATGGAGCCGCCGTACAAGGATCTCTGCAATTCAGTTTGTCTTTGTTTTCCCATTTGAGACTCTCCCCTGCACGCTCTTCCCTCAACCATAAAGTATTATCTTCTATGTAAAACTCCACTCGATTCTGTAGTCATTTACTCCGTTGAAGGTTTTATCACATTGCCATATATTTTACTCTATGACAAGCTCCCTCACATGAAATTTGCCGACGTTTTCGGAAAGATATGATTTTGGGATTTTGAAGTAAGTACACACTTTCGGTTGGAGTAAGGCAGAGGTGGCAGAGGTTTTGGAGGAGGAGGAGGAGGAGGAGGAAGAGGAGGAGGGAGGGGGAAGGAGGAGGAAGTAGAGGAGGAGGGAGGTGGAGGAAGAGGAGGAGGGAGGAGGAGGAAGAGGAGGAAGAGGAAGGAGGAAAAAGAGGAAATTCAGATTTCAAAGTTTGATTGCAATGAATGCTTGTAAAATCTCCACTGCCATGATCTTCCACAAATATGGTATTACCCTCACGCTCACCTTCCTAGCAGAATTATGTATTTCCCTCTCTGCCCTCCTCCTCTCAGAAAAATGTAGTTTAAATAATAGGCGCCCCCATTAAAGTGACCATATTTTCCCATTGTATACCATGCATGGTTACGAAATGGTCTTAAAACTTGAAAATTCAGCCCCCTTCAATAGAAAACGCATTCACCAATGGGAACAGCAAGAATGTATAGGAATAATATTGTTAGCATGCAAAGAGTAACGCGCATTTTTGTAACCTAACCTATTAAAAATAAACAAACTTCAATGTAAATATATTATTAATATGGTCACCTTAATGACGGGTGCCTTTTATTTGGTGGGTGCCAAATCCACTTTGGGTGGCCCATTTTAGTGGGTCCGGTAGTATTTCCTCACAGACTAGAAATCTTTGGCGTGGTGGTGTTTTCTTCCTTGGTAGACGTCCAGACTTGAGCTGTCAGTGTGTCCGCGCGCTTGGGAAGGAACGTTCCGGAATGGCTAGGTTGATCACGTGCACGATGAGCATCACACTTCATTGGCTAAGTTTGAAAATTGACGTGCCTCAAGACATAGGTCCAACCTGGAAGGTCATACATGTAAGAACGCACCACTTACGCCGTCTGATTTTTTGTCTATGGTATTTCCTCGCTACCCTCCTTCTAGCAGAATTATGGATTTCCCTCTTTACCCTCCTCCTCGCAGAATAATGTAGTATTTCCTCACTACCCTCCTCCTAGAAGAACTACGCATTTCCCTCCTCATTAATATTATGTACTAACGAAACGCACCATATAACTTTTCTGTGGCATTTCCCTTGCTGTCCTCCTCCTGGAGAATTGTGTATTTTCCCTCGCTGCCATCCCCTTATCAAAGCTTTGTTTTTTCTCACTGCACATTCATCTAGAATGATGTAGTAATCCACCCATTTACTTGTTTCCCAACGTACTTTATATTTCAATCATTCGTCATGCCTTTGTCGAATTGGCCATTGCTCAAACATTATTAGATGGTTCTATTTTAAGATGACAGTAGCGAGGGTATCATTTTATCTGCAGTGGAGATGAATACTTCATACGCATTTCCACCAAACTTTAAATTTTTTCCCTCCTTCCCCCTCCTCCTCCTCTTCCTCCTCCTCCCTCCTCCTCCTCTTCCTCCTCCTCCTCCTCCCTCCTTCTCTTCCTTCTCCTCCCTCCTCCTCTTCCTCCTCCTCCCTCCTCCTCCTCTTCCTCCTCCACCCTCCTCCTCTTCCTCCTCCTCCCTCCTTCTCTTCCTTCTCCTCCCTCCTCCTCTTCCTCCTCCATAAAAATCAAATATTGAACAATGTACTCTGCAATTTGGAGTAAGTACTGTCGTTAGACTTTCCAAATGAGTAATTTAACGCAATTATAGCTTATAAGTGTTTATGCTGCATGATATTACCCTGCACTGTGGAGTTCAGGGTTTGTACGTATTCTACTAATGGGAGCATAATTGCAAACTCTTAACATTTGGGATTGACCATGCATTGCATAAAATTGGCAGCTTATTAATCTATCCTCCACGGTATACGGCTAACTATGCCAATGCCATTTGAAATTTCAAGAAATCTCGGAAATGAATGACGGTCAAAATTGAATAAAATAAAAAAATTTACCTGTTTTTTTGTAACCACGGCATGTTTATCAGTTAAAAACATAACACTTTTGGACAGCTGCCGAAAATTTTCACCACTTTTCATACCAATCAACAAAGGCTTATTTTTCGACTTTTAGTCGTATAGTAGTCCCATTCCTATTCATTTAAGTAAATTTCCACTGCGTTGGAAATGAAAACTTTGGAAAATTTTCTCCACACAACCCTCTTTCGTGAGCATAAAATGCACTAATAGAAATGTTTGCAAAATCCGCGTGGTGAAAAAGCTAACCGTGCATTAATACGCCGCATTTCTTATAATTAATTTTGCGTGTTTCGATTTTGCTACTTTTGACCAATCACTTCCTTCTTTAATCCTATTTAAGGAATATCTATACATTCAAAGTTAAAGGGTATACTTAAATGAACACTTTAATAAAAATCAATCAATCAATTGTATCAGATTTTGAACCGTAACTGTTTTAAAGACTGTTTTCCATTAATATTTCTTGGGTACAGTTTTTCGAAGAATTGAAAACGGAATCAAATATTAGAACTTCGATCGCAGATATTGATGTATGTTAAATATGGTTTGCATCGAGAGAAATTTTGAATCTTTAGATTAAAGAATGAAGTGTTATTCAGTAGTGCAACTACTGTATGCGATTGGGCTGTCTGTCTGTGAGTTAGTTAGTTAGTTAGTCAGTCAGTTAGTTAGTCAGTCAGTTAGTTAGTCAGTCAGATAGTTAGTCAGTCAGTTAGTTAGTCAGTCAGTTAGTTAGTCAGTCAGTTAGTTAGTGAGATAGCGCTGTAACTCAAGAACGGTTTAACTTTTTTACAATCTGTTTCCACATTATGAAAATATAGGTTCTCCTTATGAACAAGTTCGTAAATGAGCCAAATTGGGTAACGCCTTCCCCTTAAAGGGGGAGGTTAAACTGTTCGTGTTAGACGTATGTTGTGTGTGTGATGTTGTGTGTATGTTGTGGTATGTGTCGTAGTCTCGACTGGCGACCACTATATGTCGTAGTCTGCTCTGGTGACCAGTACGTGTTGTTTTACAATACATTAAAATAAATTGAAAGGTTTTTGAATAGTTTGAAATAATTTCAAACTTTTTTGAATATTTTGAAATAATTTCAAACT
The DNA here is from genome assembly GCA_020352615.2 of Yoshiicerus persimilis. Classification (NCBI taxonomy): domain Eukaryota; kingdom Metazoa; phylum Arthropoda; class Collembola; order Entomobryomorpha; family Tomoceridae; genus Yoshiicerus; species Yoshiicerus persimilis. The sequence continues at coordinate 84,407,401 of CM036940.2, forward strand.
TTTTTGAATAATTACTCTTTTGAATATTTTGAAATAATTTCAAACTCTTTTGAATATTTTGAAATAATTTCAAACTTTTTTGAATATTTTGAAATAATTCCAAACTTTTGAACTAAATAATAATATTACCGTTGCACTACTGTGATATATCCGTTTTGTAATGGTTTATTGATATTGTAATCGATGCATATTGTAAAAATAGTGACGACATTGCGCATTGCTTTATGATTGAATTAAGGGTATATCTTCAATAGTTATGAGTTATAATGTATCTTTTTATCTTTATGTACCTTTTATTACTGGACAAAAGAGCAAGATTAAAATATTAAAGATACCAAGAAGGGATACAATTTAATAAACTGTCTTTTTAAAGAAGAAATTCTACATTTTTGTATGGTTAAAAAGCATTGTAACAAGAAGAGACAAAATCGCTTGAAAAATGTCGAATGTATGTTTATATTTAATGGCAGGTAAAGGTCCATTACGAATTCCAAATGGCTTTATAGACAATAATTGCTTTTGGAGTATTTGAGTTGTGGTCAAAGTGGATCTCAATTTTCTCAAAGTATTAGTTGAGCTTCCAAAGCATATCGAAGCAATAAGCATCATGGTTATCAAAAAAGTAGAACCGCCCAGAGCTGAAACGATAAATACTAAGTACGTCGTGAAAGAAGCAGTACGGTATAATGTTATTGAGCAGAAAGTTCCCACCAGTGATGCAAGGGAGAACACAACTGTGAAATTTGGCATAAGAATGGAAATGCAACTTTCGTTAAAATGAATGTTCAGAACACGTAGACGGTTGAACAATTTCAGATCTAAGGAAATTGGCAGAGATGTCTTTCTAAAATATCATATTAATTTTTAATTTAGTCATGTAATAGTACTTAAATAAAAAATGATTTTAATAAAAATAATAAAAATAAAATTAGTAGCAATGATCAATTAGTGAGAAACTTACCGTTGTTTTAAATCTATTAGCCAAGTAAAATTTCTGATAATATATAGAGAAATATAAATTAAATTGAGAGCCACAGTATGTATCCCAATACAACAATTGACAAAATCGGTTGTAAGCAAAATATAACCAGGAAAACCGTAATCGGATCTTTTGGGAAAAATGTAATCGGAAATCAGGTAATTTCCAGGACAATATATTGAAAGTATAGGCGCTAGAAAAGCCATTGAATGAAAAAGTATTGGCAATATTTTTGTTATGACCATTTCGGCCTTTTCAGCCATGGAATGTGTTCTGCTACCTTTTGTGTAACCTGAAAATGTTAATAAAATTTTAGTTGTTTGATTATGAGAAATCCGTAAGTAGAAAATTTTGTTTAACAATATTTTGTTTAACAATATAAGTAGAAATTAGGTTTAACAATAGCCCAGGATCAAATGCAGCGAATAAGTCAACTGTCAAATTTATAAAGCAAAATGAATTAGAAATTTATTGGCAAATTCCAACTAACTACTTACAATCAATACGATGGAATTGTTTGTCCGTATTTAGTTGATTTAACACGTAGACAATTTTCAGTCCATTTTTGCTTAAATTCCAGTAGCTCACAGAAATTATGGTGTGTGCCATTACATAAATGCCCGTGATAGCACTTTCATTTTGCATAGATGACCCCTTTCTTATGTAACTAACAAGTTGTGTAACGGTATACAGCATTTGTAAAAAGTGTAAAATGGCTCTAAGTTTTATAGAGACACACCGGATTTTTGATTGGGACATTTCGAACCGAGATTCAGATTTGTTCCATGAAAACTGTATTACTCTTAAGGCGTAGAAACGGTTAATGACAATTGATAAGTCATATTTACAATTCTTGCTAGATTTTATCTTATTATTAATGTTCGAACAACTTTTTAAAGCACTTTCAACCATACTTTGGTTCAGTGCACCAATAAGACTTACGTGTCTTTATGCTTCTCCTCCGTTATGCATCGGTTTCTAGTTATTATTTCTTTCTCTTGGAGTATTAACTAATTGGTTTAAAGGCAATGCTAAGTTATTATTCGTGAAACGTTTCAAGTAGAATAATTTATGAGGACTATGTATTTGCGACTTCCAAAAAGTTGAGTGCAGTGCATATTTTAAGCACTCAATTTAGCAGTAATTATTGTCCATCTGTCTACTTATTAAGTAATGTGTCTCGCCAACTAATATAATTACTTACTGCAAATAAATCGTTGTCAAATTACTATAACGTCGTATTTATAACGTATAACGTCGTTGTATAAATTTGGCTCAGCATTTACACAATCAATGTCAGCAAACCCTTTGCAGTAATCTCGGTCACCTTGAAATGTCATCATAAAATTAATAATAATAATAAATAAAAGAGAGTCAGTGACTGTCACTCAAAATTCTTGGCAGCCTTATTATTTTGCAGTAACTTGCAGTTTAATATGCTTGACGTGACAGCTGCAATAGCAACGGCTTTAGCGAAGTTTACATTATGGTATCACTTTTGTATTTAAGATCGACAGCATACTGATTAGAATAATAAAATCTCCTTTACAATTATATTTCAGACGCCAGTAAGAAATATTGACTCATATACGTCGCTACATTACATAGAGTAGAAGCAAACAAAACCTGTGTATTGCAAGGAAATTATGAAAACAATTTTTATTTTTAATTAAATGTAGTTGTACTCGAAGCCAAATCATTGGATAGGGTTTTCAGGCTATACAAGTGAAACTTTAGATTAGCCCTTTAAAAACACTACTTTACTATTGTTTACATTGTATGATGTAGAAGCGTCATACTATACCGTATTCATCGAAATAATTGACGGGCATTTATTGTTTCGAGCAATATTTTCGGTTGCGCAATTTCCTTCTTAAGTCAAAACTGACTACCTAATTATAGGTAAAAGTGAATAGTAATTAATAGTTGAATATTATTCGTATGTCCATAAGGTCTTCGTCAAAAGCGTTAATAACCGTTAATCCTAGCTTTTCATGTACAGTTGTTTGGAGAGTAACTTCTTTTGCCCTCTTTCTGCCATTGATTCAGAGGATTATTTCGACATGTAATATTACTAGCTTCAAAGGGCAAAAAATTGAGGTATTATCGAAATAATCCTCTACATGGAGTATTATTTCGGCAGGAAAATTATCTTGATACTACGATAATTTGTAAACTTAGGATGCTGAGTATAATCGATAAATTATAAGTTGCAGTTGCAGCAAAATGGAACGGATAGTACCGCTTATTGTTCGAAAAGGGCAAATAATACACACACGTGAAAACATTTTACATAAGCTATCTTAAATAAATAAACCGTTCTTAACCTTGCAACAGTGTAGCAATAACAACACATGGAACAGTTTTTTCCCAGTATTTGGCATAGATACCAGCATTATAATTGACAATGACAGCAGTTGCTCCAATTGTAATTTACAAAGGAAACCTTGATAATCTGATTTCAAGTATTGGGTTAGCACGCCTTCAAATGTTACACACATTTGGTAAATCAATTATTTAAATTTAAGATATAAACTACCGGAAACAATATTCATAGCATTGAGTCAAATATAATATCGTTTTACTCATGAAAACAATTTATATTCAAAAGACCATAAATTGGCAGTTTGAGTTTATTTTGCATTTTTCAGCCTAATGAGCAAAAAATTAACTTATCTAGTTAACCGTAGACATAGTTAACGGTGGATAGCATTAGTAAAATGTGTTTCAATGACAAAATTTCTCGTTTTCCCCGATTATTTCATGCATTTAGAGATCATTCTTAGATCAATAAATTTAAAATACTGAAACACTGAAACTTCTATTGACTATGATATGCAAATATTGACAATAAACTTGATAAATTGCTTTCCACAGTACATTACGTAATCACTAAATTTAAAACAAACAACTTTATACCTATAGAGTTTGACAAAGCTATATTTAAATAATGCTATTAAAGTGCAGATTACCTACAAGTACTACTAAATTTTATGAACCTTCTATATGAGATTTAATTGCATTGATTGTGTTTTTCAGCAATAGTTGACAAAGATCCTAATCAGGTGGTTTAACTTAAACGGCCATAATGAGCTTAGCTGCTCCTTTTGCGATATTCAATATGAATTTCCCCACTGAGCGTTTCGTGATAGTATAGTAATCCCCAACCTGTATTCCAATAGGCTGCCATGATTTACAGAACATTCTCACATAAAGTTGCACCATTTTATCTTGCGTGTTCAACTTTCTCCAGGATGTCTTACAACTTTTGCTATAATGATGTAATTTTGCTGTCTTTATTAGGACATTCACCCAAAGCAGTAGGAGAGCTGACGATGAAGCTCCGTAAAACAAAAGTGTCGACCTACTCAATGTAGCATGAAATTTTATCATGACGACACTCAATATCATAATGGTCCTTAGAAATATCGATTGACCAGGCATCAGGAAATATTTAACGCATTTGTTGATAATTTTGAATATAATATGCTGACTTCGAGCTATTTGTCGCATTTCTGCTAAAGGCACCTTATGAGTATGGATTGCCTTTGGATTATATCTAAAATCCAATTTTTAAAGGTTTGAAACAATATTTTAATTTTTCAAATTTAGTGACTATGACTGTAAGAAGGCAAACAGATTTAAAATAACTTACTTGGACCTCTTTAAAATTGCGATTTCGAAGGGGAGGGTGTTTATAGCGAATAAAACTAAGTACGACGTGATGATAAAATCTCCCAGTGCATACCAGTAATGAAAGAAAGCAATAAATGCATGAAAAATCAAGTATTGGTTATGTATTGGAAGAACTAAATTCAAAGGAAATATTATGACGATATTTCTGTTGGTGTAGTAGTGAAGACCTGCTATAATGGGAAGGAGAATTATTGTTCCAATAATGCATTTCGATTTCCAACTGTCTATATGGTTGTCTTCGTTGTGAATTTCTATTGTTTAGAAAGCCAATTATTAATCATATTTATACGCAAAAAAATTTAATACATATAAAAATTATTAAAATACCAAAGCTGGAAATACTAATAAACTACTTAAAATTAAGTTACTTTATTACAGTTACCTGAAAATCTGCGGGTATAAGTTAACGAGATATTTATGACCTCCGCTACCGAGTCGGATTTAGTGTGTATAAACAGAAACATATATGTGATGCAAACACACCCGGCATAACATCCAAAGCAGAGGTCAATATTTGGAATGATTTCACATGTAAATGCAGCGTATGCTAATCGTATGGTTATTGCTGCAGTGTAGCCGTAGATGTTGTACACCAAGGAATGAAATCTGAACCAATGGAAATGGTTATCTGATTTGGCAATTAATTTTTTCTTCCAATCCCATTTGTAAGGAAAGAATCCTGTGAAGTTTCCCATCTTCAAAATTGATGCTTCCAGTTTTTCTTTTTTACTCACAAGCATTTTTGAAATTTTCATATCTGTTAGGCAGTAAGTAAAACAATGTGTTCCTCAGTAATTTGAATGGAAATGTTTCTTGAAGTCAAGGGAAATGGCCTAACGTTTTAAGTACTTTCTGCTAGTTTAACAGAATTCTAAAGCTTTACTGTTTGCACTTTTGTTTTCCAATAGGTTTTCATTTAGTTCATTTGGTGACAAAATATTATGCTAACGAAAAGGTACCTCGGCGCTTATATACACCACTTCAATTGAAAAATCAATAGTTGTGATTATCAACACTAGATTGTACGTTATAGCACTGTAGCAAAGAAAGTAGTATGTTTTGCGGTCGGAAATTAAAATAAATATACTTCTCATGTCAAATCATGGAGCCATACACAGAAATCCGAGTATCGAACTATGTTCTCCTATAATTTTGGATTAAGTACTGACGTTAGGCATTCCAGATGGGTAATTTAACTCAATTGAAGACTGTCCAAGAAAATGTGGTCTTTTACATAATAAAGCTGTAATTTGGCGTAACTATAGGTCACCCTAGGTCCACAATGTCTTTCGACGGTTTCCTCCAAGGCAAGGAGTCTAAGCTGTTGACATGAAATTCTCCTGGTTTTATACTAAGGAGGCAGATTTTCCTATAATCATCTTTGCTATAATAAGCCTTTAGGAAATTAAAATTTCGCATTAATCGAAATGAGGGTGCCCATTCTCCTGCCAGGTTATTAGCATTAAGTTGAAATTTTTACTTAGTCGATTTTAGACGCTTCTATTTAGTTACCCATAAAAATAATCTGCTTTTCTTGAATGAAAATCGTTGTTTACCCACAACGCTAGTAATTTTTCCCACAACAAACTTTTTGAGGGACAAATTTGCCATTTTGTCACCAGAAGTGTATTTGCAGGCCTCTTGTAAATGTCAAAGTTGACTAAAGGGAAATCTAATTTTTTACTTGACTCTCCTGGTGAAACAAAGGGAATGCCAGCCCAAGCAACCTATAGCTTTGTCACCCAATCCGGAAATCAAACTCATTCGCTTGGTAGCGGACCAGGAGATTCATTATTAACAAAGGCCGCCTAGTTAGATGGGCTTGGATCAATTATGTCTAACATCGTAATAATAAATGTAACCATGAATAATAAATGTTGTGTTATTTTCTACTTAAAGCAGCAGGACTACATATAGGACTTTAAATTCAATAAAATGAAAAATTATAATTTGACGTTTTACATTTAATAGTATGGAATTAATTAAATAGAATTCAAGAAATTCGGGAATTATTATCATTTTTTACTTGAAAACTCTTCGGAAAAACCATTTCAATAGGAGGACCTTATTTCAGCCCTATATAAATCATGCAATGTAAATCCCTAATCAGCCAACCTTATATGTACATTAGTACATTATTTATTATGTAATCTACTTTATTATTTAGTCAAACCATGAATTAGGACAGAAATTGAATAAAATACGGATTTTTACCTGATATTACGTAGCATAGGGAGGGGCCCATAGGCCTTGTCTACGGATAGTAGTGAGTTATGGTCTTTGTAGCTTGTGAAGTCGTCAGTTATTCGGTATATAATATGTCTGTTGCACCATGTTTGTAATTAATTATGAATATGTGTTCCGTATAATACGTGTTTTAAAATGTTTGCATTCGTTTATAAATACGTAATATTGGAGACGTAAATAATGCAAAATATTTTTGGAATAATTGGGTTTATGTAATAAAATATTACATTAGGTAGGAATGCATTACTAAGGTAATACTAACAGGTTTACCGACAATGCAACCCATAATCTACATTAACTAATTTTAGGACCGTCAAGTGACTAATTTGTATCTACCTCTCGCGTCTCACTTGCTCCTATTTGACTTGCTCCTGTTTGAGATCCTCTTGGCCTAACTTTCTTTATCGTTACTCAAATTCTAATGCGTATGTCATTAAGCTTTATTGACTCAGAAAATCATGCAAATGCTGCGTACTAGTTCAAATAAAAAGATTGGATATGTTTTTACTGTAACTTTGCATTAGTCCTCAAATTTTATTTTAAAATACAAATCCAATGCTATACCCAAAGGATTTCAAGGGCATAATTATTTTATCAATTCTTTAATGTACTAATGACGTACTATTTCTGTTGTTGCAATATGCAGCAAAATTCGATTGAAGCAGTTGAATAAATATTGTTTAATTACTTTTATATAAAAATTGTGTATTATGCATTAAAGACTTTTGCATAGTTTCATGTTTTACGCCAAGCGTTCATTTGCCAATGAAAAAGTTCTACGCAAATTGCAGAGGATTCTTGCTCTGTTATTTTCACTATTAATGTACTTGGGAATAGACACCAACACACTGTATCTGTATTACTGTATTCAGACTTGTTAACTGGAGTCACTGTTTGCATGTATATAGAATTATCTATTTATCTATTATTTCTTAACTGCCAATATCTAGACTATCTACAGGCTTTTCAGCTAAAAGAATCCAAATACGACAATTAATTATGTATAAGAAAGCTTTTGGCTTGCGGGGGAAATCATAACCAACGCGCATTTCTTTACACACTCCACAGCGTCTTTATTTACCTGACACGGCCTGTATACTTATATAGAATGCTTACCAAATGAAAAAATGAACGGTTGAAAACTTTAGCACATGCTTGTATTTCACTTTGATTTACCCAAAGTATTTCTCATGTGTCTACACTCAAGCAAAAGTTTATACGTTTGAAATGCCCAGCCCAAGTTTGACTTATAACCAGGCAATAAGGAAATGAAACTAAGTATCATTGTGTACAATTTTAATAGGTAATTTCCTTTAAATGGGAATGCATTATGGTAAAATGGTAAGTAAGAACCATAAAACTGTTGTAGTAAAGGCAAAGTGTCACTTTGTAATTGTAAACAATCTGTTAGCTTAGTTAGCCATTCTCATATAATTGCTGTAATATTTACTTTGACTTTTCAGGTGACCGGACTTTTCCCGTCGGTTGACAGTTCCCGTCAGCGACTTTTCCCCTTCAATGACAGTTCCCGTCGAGACTTTTCCCGTCAGCGACATTTCCCGTCGCGACATTTCCCGTTGCGACTCTTCCCGTCATAATTCTAAATTTTATATAAACTATAAATTCCCGTCAACAACTTTTCCCGTCGTGACTGTTCCCATCATAATTCTAAATTTTATATAAACTACCAGTAGGTGAAGAGAATCTAATATCAATTCGTTTACCCATATTCTTGATAAACGTAGTGAAAAACCAACATTGAATTGCTATTCAATGTTAATCATCCAATGTGGTTAAACAGGGATAAAGTTATTTATTTTATATGAGAGCTCACAATTAGATTCTCTTCACCTTCTGGTAGTTTATGAAAAATTTAGCATTATGATGGGAACACGACGGGAAAAGTTGTTGACGAGAAAAGTCGCAACGGGAACAGTCACAACGGGAAAAATCTGTGACGGGAAAAGTCACGACGGGAAATGTCGCGACGGGAAAAGTCTGGACGGGAACTGTCATTGACGGGAAACGTAGTGGAATCTTTCAGGTTAAGTGATTCCATTAAAAATGTACATAAAATTCCATTATGTATTAGGTGAACTAAAAATGTACCATACAAATGCACATAACTGCACCATTTGGGACAGTTGAGTTTGTCTACATTCATGTCAAAAAATAGTACATTGGTTACACATTAGTATTGCGTTTTCAACTCCCACATTAAGTAATTTTATATCGAATAAGGTTCACACTTATTATTATCAATGAAATACAATATAATATTAACATTAGTAAACTAGAAAAACTAACAATTTTCACGTCCTCGGAACGTGAAAGTACAAACTAAAGTCGCTTATGAAAACAAATTGAACAGTTCTGTCAAGTACCCAGAAACGACTGCTAGATTTATCATTCATGTCACCATGTGAGTGACTTTCCTTTATAACTTAACTAATGCATTTTGATTTGTGCGTTTTGATGGTGCAATGTTTTCAAGTCATTTCGTCCATTGATTTCTGCTCCAAATAGAAATAGCTAGTACTGCAAACCGTGGAGCCGTTGTAATAGTATTATTTTCTATTTTGATTTTTTTTCATTCTGTAATACATACTTTGATAATGATTCAATTAAAATTAACTAAACCGTAACATTAGTTTGTGCTAAAATTATCTTAAGATACTTGTAAATATTGAAATAATATAGGGACTAGCATTCAGAATTACGTTTAATATATTTTCATCGTTCATTACCGTCTACTCTATACAAAATACAAATAGTCACTGAATTTTTTTTGCTAAGGTGTTAATAATATTGCTGTACATCAGATAATTAGAATTCAGTGTACTATAGTCTTAGTTCATGTTTTTCAAAAAATATCGATTTGCAAAGACCATTTACATCGCACATCAATTTCGTTGGAAGATAAATTTTATTAGATTGTGCTCAGGTTTCTGTACTATTCTAAACATGAATACTTGCAATTTTTTTTAAATGTGGGAGTTCATATTATGTCTAATAACTGTAATAACAGAAGAGTATAAAATAGACGTGCCGTAAAAGATTTTTTGATGCATCATGCCGTAAATGCATAATTACATAAAAATGGCAAATATGCTGCAATTTGGTTGGTTGTAGGTTATTTACGGCATTTATGGCATGCCGCAAATAAAACTCATGTTACATTTACTGCATTTACGGAATTACGATCATATCATAATTCACAAAATGAGATATTGAAATAGGTATCTCTATCTCATAGGTACATCATACAATGTTTATTTGTTACTCTGTTATATTTGTAGCTCTGTGAGTTGATGAAATGAATAAAATGAATTCGGTTGAGTCAATTCATAGACAATTTAGTAGCACCGTAATTTATGCGTTCGCTAAAATTGTTAATACATTGATATGTTCCCATTAACTCGAATTCCATCAACAGCTTGATCAAAGAAATGAATTTAAAAGATGGTTGAAAATTAAAATACCTTTGCCTTTAAATTACATTATGAAGAATTTATTTTTAATGGATTTTTAAGATGGTTGGTTTATACATATTAAAATGAAATGGATAACTGATTTTATGGGAAAGTTTTCATTTTGGGTACAACAAATGTTAATTAGAGACAATACAACAATCCTAAATTCTTTCATGTAATATTAATTTGTTGATTTTCAGGTATTACCGCACTATCCGAATAAAATGCGCTGTTTTCCTAATTGTATGTGCCATTTGTGCTTGTTTATGGCGTTTCAAAACAGAGCTCCGTCTAATCAATATTCAAGTTACGGAAGAACAAGTTTTTGACGAATATTTTCCAATGCTACAAAATGATTCCAAACTTTTAACATATATAAGAGATAAATATTTGATTCCACCTTCAACGAAACCTTATAACTTAGTTTCTCCTAAAGGAAACCCTTCTGAGAAGGAAGGGCAGAACAAGTATATCCTGCAAATATTGAATAATATGGTATATATACATGCTCAATAATATTGATTTTGTACAAAAAGAACCCTATCCTAAGTTTTTCGTAGAATGTGGAAATTATTCTGATATATTTGAATATAAAGACAGGAGGGTTCTTTGTGGAGAGTGGAGCATGGGATGGCGAGAACCTATCAAACACATTATTGTTGGAGCGAGATTACAAATGGAGTGGTCTTCTTGTGGAACCCAACAAAAAGAGTTTTGAAACTCTTATTTCAAAGAATAGGAAAGCCTGGAGTGCAAATGTTTGCTTGTCTCCGGATAGTCACCCAAAATTTGTAGGTTTTGTTGAATGCATCGTATAATTTTATATAGTTTGCGGAATTCCAATTTAATTTTAATCCAAAATCGTTTGTAGGTTACCTTTGGCGGTACTAAAGGAAATCCAATTGGTTGGTATTCGGAACTCAGTAAAAATAAGGAAGCTAAAGGGAAAAATATACACGAAAGTGTTAACACGCCATGTTTTCCCATACTTTCATTGTTGGCAGCATTAGAAATAACTACAGTGGATTTCTTCTCCTTGGATATTGAAGGTTCCGAGATGGAGGTGCTGGCAACGATTCCATTTGACAGCATTCTAATTAAGGTAAATTTATAAACATATTATATTTAGAAATTTAGATTTAGAAAAAAACTCAAAAAGTGGCTATTTGCAAATATTAATTACTATATCTTTTGATAGACATTTACTATTGAATGGAACCATGTAAAGGGAGGTAAAACCGTTTTAAGAGATTATGTTGAATCTAAAGGCTATAAAATGGTTAAAGATACAAGCAAAGGATCATCGGCGGACTACATTTTCGCTCACAAAAGTGTTCCAATCCCAAAAAGTTTTCATTAAAGAAACGTGCGTTTTAGCTTTTGCATTCTATTATTTATTCTTGGTAAAGTTCAGGTATAAGTAGGTATTGTAGATCATCCGAAATCATCAGTGGAATTGAAGTTTTGCCATCTGTGATATATTCCTTACTAATCGAGACTCCAAATTTGTGTACCATTTATTATCCTTTCCGTAGCGTAAGCTGACATGCCGACATCTTTAGGCATGAAAATGTCTTCCCGCTTGCCCACATAGAACTTTAAGTCGTCATTGGGAGAAAACGGAGTTTCCCCAACTAAATATTTTGCCATTTCATTTTGTCGAGCATTAAAAGCAGAATTTTCGCCAAGTGTTCCATTGCGTCATATTTCGTAGGCCAGAATTTTTTTACATGTTTTGATATCCCTTGACTTGAGTTTATATGGCTTTAAAAATGTTGATCTTCTAGAGATTTCATTCGACAAGTCTCTGAACTCCGTCCTCTTACGCAAGGAACTTTCCCTGCATTTTATAACACGAGCAGCATCATTGAAGTAGTAAGGAAGAATTATCAAAATCCTCGGCAAGTCCTTTAAAAACGCATCAGTCGATTCCTTTTTAGCGAGCCAGAGGCTCACTTATGGAACCGTGTTGTCTGTCCGTATGTACGTATGTACGTATGTACGTACGTATTTAAACACCATAACTCTTGAAGGCATTGACCGATTTGGATAAAACCTCGGATTTGGACTCATCTCGACCTAGTTAGGAACCCTATTTAAAATGGGCGTGGTCACCCCACCCCTTTCGGAGATAACGCGCGCTCACTTTATAAGCAATAAGATATGAAAAGGGGGTTTTGGGTACTAAAATATTTTACACCGCTTCTAGTAGTTTGTTAGCGGGATAGTAAAAAATATTTTACACCGCTTCCACTTTATAAGCAATAAGATACTCAAAAAGGGTTTTTAGGTGTAAATATGGCTTTTGGGTGTGACCACTTTTGAGGAGCGGTATACACATTTTTTTGGGTGTCTTTTATCATATGAAGCGGTAAGCTTACTTTTTGGGTATTTCCCATTATATGAAGCGGTAAGCTAACTTTTTGGGTGTTTCCGACTTTATGAAGCGCTAAGCTAACTTTTTTGGTGTTTCCCACTTTATGAAGCGCTCAGCTAACTTTTTGGGTGTTTCCCACTTTATGAAACGCTCAGCTAACTTTTTGGGTGTTTCCCACTTTATGAAGCGGTAAGCTAACTTTTTGGGTGTTTCCCACTTTATGAAGCGGTAAGCTAACTTTTTGGGTGTTTCCCACTTTATGAAGCGGTAAGCTAACTTTTTGGGTGTTTCCCACTTTATGAAGCGGTAAGCTAACTTTTTGGGTGTTTCCCACTTTATGAAGCGGTAAGCTAACTTTTTGGGTGTTTCCCACTTTATGAAGCGGTAAGCCAACTTTTTGGGTGTTTCCCACTTTATGAAGCGGTAAGCCAACTTTTTTTATGTTTCCCACTTTATGAAGCGGTAAGCCAACTTTTTGGGTGTTTCCCACTTTATGAAGCGGTAAGCTAACTTTTTGGGTGTTTCCCTCTTTATGAAGCGGTAAGCCAACCTTTTGGGTGTTTCCCACTTTATGAAGCGGTAAGCCAACTTTTTGGGTGTTTCCCACTTTATGAAGCGGTAAGCCAACTTTTTTGGTGTTTCCCAATTTATGAAGCGGTAAGCCAACTTTTTTGGTGTTTCCCACTTTATGAAGCGGTAAGCTAACTTTTTGGGTGTTTCCCTCTTTATGAAGCGGTAAGCTAACTTTTTTTATGTTTCCCACTTTATGAAGCGGTAAGCCAACTTTTTGGGTGTTTCCCACTTTATGAAGCGGTAAGCTAACTTTTTGGGTGTTTCCCTCTTTATGAAGCGGTAAGCCAACCTTTTGGGTGTTTCCCACTTTATGAAGCGGTAAGCCAACTTTTTGGGTGTTTCCCACTTTATGAAGCGGTAAGCCAACTTTTTTGGTGTTTCCCAATTTATGAAGCGGTAAGCCAACTTTTTTGGTGTTTCCCACTTTATGAAGCGGTAAGCTAACTTTTTGGGTGTTTCCCTCTTTATGAAGCGGTAAGCTAACTTTTTGGATATTTCCAACTTTATGAAGCCGTAAACTAACTTTTTGGGTGTTTCACATTATATGAAGCAGTAAGCCAACGTTTTGTGTGTTTAACTTTATTTCATACAATTTTATATAATGTGTTAATTCCAAGAGATCCAAGACAAATGAATATTATTACCCAGAACAGATCCAAGACAATTGAAAATTACCAGAAGAGATCCAAGAGAAATGAATATTACCAAGAACAGATCCAAGAAAATTGTATATTACCAGAAAAGCAAGGCATAAGAAATTAATGATCATAACAAAGAAGTTTTTATTTCATATTGCTATTTATATGACAACCCATTATTATCTCTTTAATTATTTTATCCTCTGGCTCGCTTCATGTTACGGCTTGGCGATGTTTTTTATAGATGGGTCACAGGCTGCTCGCGTGTACTCGTCATTGTTATTAACCGCAAAAGTCATTATCGATATATTTAATTTGCCGAATTCTTCAATCTATTCCAGTTTCTTTACTTCTCTTTCCCTCGTTAAATCAACAATGACGATTCCTTTGTAGGCATTTAATAATCTACACTACTTAATTTTAGGACCACCAAGTGACTAATTTGTATCTACCTTGAGGTGAGGTGTCCAATAAGATGAATTCGGAAATTGTGACACAAAATATTTGATTACACATACACTTTCCTTTGAGCTGGTTTCCTCTCGTTTCTGACTTACTCCTATTTGAGATCCTCCTGGTCTAATAACTGTCTTCTCTCCACACATTTACTCCTGAGTTCATGAATACTACACTGTGCTCATATATTTCTCAAATTCTAATTCATATATCATTAACCTTTGTTGACTCAGAAAATCATGCAAATGTGCGTACTACTACTACTTCAAATAAAAAGATTGGATATATTTTTACTGAAACTTCGGAAACTACTTGTCCTCAAAATGTTAATTTTATTTTAGAAATGCATATTCAATGTCATCCCCAAATAATTTCAAGGGCACAATTATTTTATCAATTCTTTAACGTAATTAAGCATAACGTGCTATTTCTGTTGCTGCAAATGCACGGGGAAATCACAACCAACGTACATTTCCTTACACACTCTACATCGTCTTTATTTATCTGAAACGGTCTGTATACCTATATAGAATGCTTACCAAATGAAAAACTGAACGGTGGAAAACCTTGGCACATGCATGTATTTCACTTTGATTTACCCAAAGTATTTCTCATGTCTAAACGCCAGCAAAAGTTTATGCGTTTGAAAAAATCAGTCCATGTTTTCTTATAACCAGGCAATCAGGAAATGAAACTAAGTTTCATTGTGTACAATTTTAATTGATAAAAATCTTGTTTATTATTAAATGTTATGCGATAGATTTTTTATAATAAGCAGTTGATTTAGTACGATAGAAATAGGTAATTTCCTTTCAATGGGAATACATTATGGTAAGCAAGAATCGTAAAACAGTTGTAGTAAGCGTAAAGTGTCACATTGTAATTGCAAACAATCTTTTAGCTTAGTTAGCCATTTTCAAATAATTGTTGTAAAATTTACTTTGCCTCTTCAAAACCCAACGATTTGTACCATGCGTCAACTTAATAATACTAAAGAACAGCAAAATTGTAAAACATCTGGCTCTCAAATGTATAAATAATTCTCGATCTAACAATTACGTGTAAAATATTTTAGTAACAGTAATGTTGTAACCTCCTCGATACAAATACCTATTGGTGAAAAATCCATCCTCGAATATTTGCAAACCAAAGTTTTTTTCTGCTTCCTGTGTAGATAAGGTCATAAAGTAAATCTTCCTACCTATGGAGCTTAAGTGATTCCATTAAAAATATGAATAAAATTCCATTATGAATCAGGTCGACTAAAAATGTACAAATGCACATAACTACACCATTTGCGTTAGTTGAGTTTGTTTACCAATTCATGTCAAAAACTCCGGCCAAGCAGTATCATTAGCCCGACCTTCGGTCGGTCTAATGAGACTGCTTGACCTCCGTTTGCATCCCGTTCTCGGACTGGGCAGCCGTTGGTGACTCCGGGCAGCAACCACATTAGCACGACCTGCGGTCGTGCCGATGCGATTGACTGCCCTCCGTTATGTAACCCGTTGGCGGACTTTGTTATACGTTGGTAGATGTCAAAGGTCAGAATGGGTTTGATATTTTGAAAGGCATATCTTGGAATCTTAAGAAGCAAAAATTGAGAATTTAATAAGCAAATATTCAAATTTTGAGAAACATTTTTCCAAATTCTGAGAAGAAAAATCTCTAAATTTTGAGAAGCAAATTTCCAAATTTTGAGAAGCAAATTTCCAAATTTTGAGAAGCAAATTTCCAAATTTTGAGAAGCAAAGTTCCAAATTTTGAGAAGCAAATTTCCAAATTTTGAGAAGCAAATTTCCAAATTTTGAGAAGCAAAATTCCAAATTTTGAGAAGCAAATCTCCAAATTTTGAGAAGCAAATTTCCAAATTTTGAGATGCAAGTTTTCAAGTTTTGAGAAGCAAATTTCCGAAATTTGAGAAGCAAATTTCCAAATTTTGAGAAGCAAATTTCCAAATTTTGAGATGCAAGTTTTCAAGTTTTGAAAAGCAAATTTCCGAAATTTGAGAAGCGAACAAACAAATTTAATGCTATCCCGCTAACAAAGCAAAAGAAGCAATTTCTAACTTCAAATTTCTTCCTTTTTTCAAATCAAATTTTTGCATAATTTATTTATTTATATTATTTGTAAAACCGAAACGGTATAAAATTCACGAAAAGGTTGGACCTAATGGAAATTTACTTATGGGTATCTCAAATTCCTTTGTTATTAGAAGCAGTGAAATTAATATTTTGACTAAAAATTGAATTGACTATCTCGTTGGCCTAATGAAAAATTGTGAATTTTGAAAGAACCAATTGTAGGATTTTCATGACCAACGAACTTAACCTTTGACTTGGGCCAATTCGTTCAAATCCGGAGTAAAAAAGTTTTCCATTTACATTTACGAAAATGAGAGTCTTAACACACACACACACACACACACACAGACACACACACACACAGACAAACCCGTTCTATAAGCCCTTGGTCGGGCTAAAACTAGTACATGGTTACACATCAGTATTACTTTTTCAATGTCCACATTAAGTAATTTTTTATCGAATAAGGTGCACACTTATTATTATCAGTGAAATACAATATAATATTATTGTTACTAAACAAGAAAAAATAGCAATTTTTACGTCCTCGGAACGTGAAAGTACAAACTAAAGTCGTTTATGAAAACAAATGGAACAGTTCTGTCAAGTACCCTGGAACAAAAGTGCTAGTCATCATGTGAGTGACTTTGCTTTATAACTTAACTAATGCATTTTTATTTGTGCGTTTTGATTGGGCATTGTTTTCAAGTCATTTCGTATTATTCATTACAAGCCGATCAGTCCCAAGGAGCGTACACGTAAATCTGGCCCGCAAAGCAAATCGAAGATTTACAGAAACAAATCTAGCTTTCAATTTTTATCAATGCAGTTAAACTTTGTTAAAAGTACAATTTTTAAAAGTCTGCGCCCATTCTGCTCTAACCAATGAGTATTCGGGTACACAGAAAAATTGAGCACACGGATATCAAATAAACATAGTCCCTTCCATTAGTTATAAGAGTAATAATATTACAGTTTTTGTTGTATGTATTTAACTAATTGAACATATATCAAATATCACAGCCCGCCCAATACATGGCACTCATTCAAATAATTTTGTAATACATATGTATGTAATAATACATATGTAATACATATGTATGAGGTTACTTTTGAAAGCGGAATGCGGAGTGTCTTCGCTAAAATACCAATATTAGAATTTATTCATTAGTTAATTTGCAAACTCCTCGGTTTTTTGGCATCCAATAAAAATCTAATCAGATTTTTTCATTTTACACAGCTAGCTTCTTCCCGGAAATCGATGCAAAATATTTCCGTAAAAATATGGTTATAATTTTGCAAACGTTGTGCTTTAAATGGCTGCAAAATGCCATAATGTGCGATTTCAGAAGTTTTCTATTTTCCCAAGAAAAAACAGAAATGTCAAAGAAAGCAGCCGTAATAAATATGAAAAATATAGTCGAAATGTTGGACGTATACAAGTTTAAAGGTCTTGGCTTCCACTTTTTCCCACAACCTTTGCAAAACCGAAAATCATCAGTGTAATTGAAGTTTTGCCATCTGTGATATATTCCTGACTGATCGAGACTCCGAATTCTGAGATAGAGACAATTTGTGTACAATTTATTATCTTTTCCGTAAACTGAAATGCCAACATCTTTAGGCATGAAAATGTCTTCCCGCTTGCCCACGTAAAACTTTAGGTTGTCATTGGGAGAAAACGGAGTTTCCCCAACTAAATATTTTGTCATTTCATTTTGTCGAGTAATAAAAGCAGAATTTTTGCAATTCGCCAACTGTTCAACTGCGTTAGTAAATTGCTTCGTTGGCCAAAAATTTTTTAATATGTTTTGATATTCCTTGAATTTATCTGGCTTTAAAAATGTTGATCTTCTAGAGATTTCATCCGACAAGTCTCTGTACAAGGAGAAATCCATCCTCTTACACAAGGAACTTTCCCTGCATTTTATAAAACGAGCAGTATCATTGAAGTAGTAAGGAAGAATTTTAAAAATGTACGGCAAGTCCTGTAAAAATGCATCAGTCAATTCCTTTTTTATAGACGGGTCAAAGGCTGTTCCAGTGTACTCGTCATCGTTATCAACCGCAAAAGTCATTGTCGATATATTTAATTTGCCGAATTCTTCAATGGATTCCAGTTTCCTTACTTCTCTTTCCCTCGTTAAATCGACAATGACGATTCCTTTGTAGGCATTTGTGAGCACAACTCCCATTAGTAGGAAACTCGACAAAATCCATTTTAGCCATTTTAAGTCTCGACAGTGTTTTGGCAAAGAATAACTGATTTCCAATAAATAAGCATAATAAAGGAGCAAGAAAGAAAAACTCTTGAGTTTTCTTTGGTGTTGTACTGAATGACAAAAAATACTGATAGTTAGTACCGAAACGGTGATACATATCCACGGCCCCAAATGGTAAGGTTTAAAATATCCTTGAAACGACAGACTTTCGGTGTCCAGAGTAGAACACGAAATGAAATTATAACCATCGGTACTGGTAGGAAAATGAAAAGATCGGAATTTCTGTTTTACATCAAATACGCCTTCATTGTAGAATATTCCAACAAGATTCCCACTGTATATGTCATCATATGACACTATTGATGCGTTTGGAATATGTTTTAGCAAATCATAGGATAACATGTAAGTGTAATGGATTTCAATTGCATTATTTGAAAGATTAATGAAATACTTTGCTTTGGCCAATTGTTCATCGGAGTGATCAAACACATGTTCACTGTTGTCATAACTGTAAAACTTTGGATGGCAGATATATTGTACCCACTCCAAATAATCCTCAATGGCCTGATTCTTGAAATCCCGCTTGGTTGGTAATCTTTTGAAATACATTTCGTATTTCTTTTCAGTAAACGGAAACTTAAATGCATTCGCCCACTTTTCACCGCCTTTTGGGCAAGTATAAAGTGATACAATACGAGATTTAGGGCTATTGGCGAAATGTACAAAAACGAATTTATCGGCTTGAGTTAAATCTAATGTATTTCCATGGTATGTGTATTGCGAAATTCTGCTATAATGTTTCATAAATGTAATTTTTTCCGAACCATAGCGGAGAACGAGGTGAACTGTGCTGTAACGGTCAAAGTTGTAATATTCTGTCGGCTTGAAATCCATTCCATTTAAGTTGTTGATGATATAATTAGTGAAATACATTTCAACAAGGTCACTTGGGTAGACACCAATCAGAATGTTAGATAGACAGTGGAAACGTGACTTAAGGCTCGGAGAGGATAATTTTCTGTTTAAGATGAGCTCTCGCTTATAACAGTTTGGCTTACTTAAAATATTCAAATATGATGTGAAAGAAGATTTTATATTTGATTCAGTACAACCAAGTGATCGGTGGAAATGAGTTTTCAGAGCATTCATCCTGGTTATAGTATAGGGATTATCCGTTTCCCAAAAATGTTGACTCACACTCCAATAGTGTATTGATGATTCGTAACTGCCAAATATAAAATTTAAATGACAACCATTCTCCAGTTTACTAATCTTTGAAAAAATTGATCCGGCTGTTATTATCTTAAAGTAAGCTGCGCTAAGCAATATATAAATAGCAACGCTGTCCAACATAGTATTATTGTTCAAATCCCTTCTTCGATTGCCAAATAAAATTATTTCAATTATTCGACAGTGTTTAATTTACAATTTTTGCTGCTGCTCAGAAAGTTTTGCTATGCTTTACAAATCGTGCAAACGAATTCCATAACTAAAAGAACATTTAACAAACTGTTTATTATGTTGCAATGTTACTTTGCATAAGCAGGACTTATGCCACATCACGGTATGAGTATTTTACAATCATACAAAAAGCTATTTAATTATTCACCCTGTCATTAATAATATGTAGTACTTTTTGGCCAGCTTTGAAGGCTATAAGATTTCGTAGGAAAATCCAAAGTGAGTTGAATTTGGTCGACTCTCGGAAATAATTGCTTTGCAAAGAATGGAAACTAAATAGTTATCAATTTCGGTCACTTTCGTACTTGCTTTTCAAAGTTACACTTTGATATTTTGTAGTGTTGGTCCTAAGTGCGGACATATCCAGCTTAATTTACGTCAAGTCTTCAGTATTTAATTCAATTAAATCCAAACATTTTTTATTTGTACCAATTACATTTTTCAAAAAATATATTTTATTTATTAAATAAACTTTAAAGGGCTTTATTCGCAAATATATTCTCAGTCTACTTAGTTTTGCATTTAGCATCTAATAAATGTTTCCTTGCCAAATAGTTAAAAGTCAATGTTGAAGCCCTTTGCGAATGCATTTAATATAGCGACCTTTTATTTGTAAAATGGTATTGGTGACCAAACGTAAGTTGTAGGCATACAATACGGAGCACATTACTTATTAAAATGTGATCATATATCTTTAAAAGGGAATACTACCGTTTATACAATCTACATTATATCTACACTATATTATATACCGTTTATATAATCGTTTAATACAGAATAATTATTTAGCAAGCAGGTGAATGCGTGAGAAACATTACGTACTGTCAAACTACTTTAAAGACACGCTACATTTAATTTACGAAATGAAGAGACTTTAAAACATTGTAATTTTCCTTGGCTTGCTACTAAATGCGTACCCCCAAAGCAATATTTTTTACCAGCTGGCAATAATGCTGATGCTGAGTATAACAATATGTATATATATACATATACAACATGCATATACAGCATTTGCTTATATTTCTGGAACCGGAAGACTGATTGTCCTTATCTTCGAAATTGACTTTACATTACATTTACTGAGTGTAAAACTTTTAATTATTGCAATCCAGTAAATAATTTGTGATTTAATATTTGGTTAATTATTTCCCATACGAAAAGGTTAAAGAGTCAGAAGGAGTTTCGCTGTTCCCTTTGCGACATTCAATAGGAATTTTCCCACTGTACGTTTGGTGATGATGTAGAAATCTCCAACTTGCAATCCTATTGGCTGCCATGATCTACAGAACACTGTCACATACCGTCGCAACCATTTATCCTGTCTAAGTGTGCTCAACTGGATCCAGGATTTCTTACAATTCTTACTAAAATGGTGTATGTTTGCTGCCTGTATTAATAGAAATACCCAAAAGAGAGCAAGGAGTGAGGATGTACCTCCGAAAAGAAGAATTGCTGACACTTTCAATGAGATATGGGATTTGATCAACACAAAATTATAAAACATAATTATTCTCAGAATTATAAATTGACCAGGCATCACGAAATACTTTGTACACTTATTGATAATTGTGAAAATGAGGTGCTGGCTGCGGGTTATTTTTTGCATTTCCCGAACAAACAGTACGCCATTGTACTTTTTAATTGGACGATACCTAAGAAAAACTTTGTTTACTTTAATTGCCAATTTATTTAGGTTTATAAAAACTGAACGAAAGCAAACAGATTGAAATTAACTTACTTGGATTTGTTCATCATTGTGACTTCGTAAGGAAGCATGTTTATTATGAGTACAGAAAAATATACTATAACGACGAATGCTCCCAGACAATACCAGTAGAAAAAGAAAATTAAAACTATATGGCAAATCAAATATTGATTGTGCATTGGAAGAATAAAATGCAGAGGAAATATGATTATATCATTTCTGTAATTATAGTAATGGAACCCAACCACACTAGGAATGAGGAGTATTGCTCCAATAATGCATTTTGATTTCCAGCTTTCAATGGTGTTATGTTTATGGTGCAATTCTGTAAAAATATATGTAATACATTTAGAAGCACATTTATAATGGAAGAAATTAAAATTACTTTCTAATTATTTATTAATTTACCTGAAAATCTGTCAGTATATGTTAGAGCAATATTCACAATCTCCTCAATTGAGTCTGATTTGATTTCTATGAATAGAAATAGATAACTGATCCCAACAGCACCCGCAAGTAATACAAGACAGAGGTCGACGCGTGGAATGGTTTCGGATTTCGCAATAGCATATACTAAACGTAGAGCTATTCCTACAGTATAGCCATAAATCAATGAAACCAAGAAATGAAATCTGAACAAATCGAAACGACTTTTTGATTTTTCAATTAATTTATATTCCCAGTTCCATTTATATGGAAGGAATCCAGTAATGCTCCCTATCCGTAAAATTGTAGCTTCAAGTATTTCTTTTCCACTCACAGCCATTTTTGATATTTTCTTAACTATTTTTTTTAATTTATATAATTTCCAAATAATTAGCAATGGAAAGACTATTTGAATTTAGGAAAAATAGATTAAAATTGAGCTACTGCTTTGAAACGACTTCCCGATGTTTCATACCAATTCTAACTGCCTACTGTTCCATTATCGGTATCCAAGAAATACGTGGGTGTACAAATATTGATTCGGATAGCAATGAAACTTTATCTGTGAAGGCTTACTTAATGTAATTTTTGCAATAACTGCCTTGCGCAATAATTCTTGTATATTACTAGATAAGTGACTGTGGTCTCTTTATTAAAGCATTTATTTACCAAAGTTCACCGTATGTTGTCAAGGTTGACATTTTCTTTACATTTTGGAGAATCGCCCTCGTTATGGAAAATAATTTTACAGATTATTTCCTTTGCCAAAACTTAGAAACAAAATTGGCAATACTTTGATGCAATGCTGACCATCAAAATATCAAATATCTTCTCTTGCTTTATTGATTATTCCCAATACCATATTATTACTGAAGACAAACCCAAAATTATCTCAGTGGTTAGATGGGTCAAGATATTTTTCAATCCTGTTTTTAGGATTAAAATTGTTGAACTATGAGGTATTTCAAAAAGCACAAGTTACCATTTATTGCTAAAACGCTACTCAATTTCCCAACAACCTAAAGGTGGATAGATAAATATTTCCTAACATTTACGAGCTTTCCCTTTACCAGTTGCCATACTAATACCGCATATTAATGCTTATTGTTCAAGTAGATATGTTACCGTCATCGAGATAACACGGGCAATGAGGCTCATGGACTAGGTTCTGACGCTCGTGTCGAAATGACCGGTCATCGAGACCACAACAATTCAGTCATCGAAGCACAGACGAAGTACTATGTATTTCATTAAGAATGGCCATTCGTTGGTTACCTTAGTGATATGATATAAAAGAAATGAATGTATGAACGTAAAAAGGTTCCTGGGTACCAACCTCAACTTATCACTAGTTTAAAATGGCTGCCATTTAATCCACCCCCATAAATACTGAAATTCCCACAAACGAAAATCCTTAAAATGCCCCAATTATATGAATCTGCCCCGTTTATATGATTTTGCCATATAAAGCCTGACTCAACCCTATAAAACTTGAACATCCCATGTTGTAAATTGAAACTCCCACATATCTAATGAATTTTACCAATATTTTCATATAGAAAAAGTCACCACAAATTTAGTTGAAATTACCACAAGAAATGTGCCACATCATTAATCAACAATGCACGTTTAATACTTAGTAGAGTTCAAATTACATGTTTTCTTAAATGACATTTAAGAAGTAATATATTATTGAATTGAAACAAAAAATAAAATAATATAACAGTTGCAATATTTTCACGCGACATTGCTTCCCAGGTTAACCGTGCCTTTTCTGTTTTTGACCAAGTGGAATTGCCTTGACCGCCAAAGGTACACTACACAATTTAGGATATAATCATTCATTTGTATTCATTTTATATATATTGTCTTTGGGCATTGACACAAAGAATAGTAGTAGTAAATAGAATAGTAAGAATAGTAGTAAATAAATGAAATAGGTTGTAATACGAACCAAAGTTTACATGTGAAGTGCATATATCTACATATTTACCTTTTTTATCTAATTCCAATGACGTCTTCTTTTGTGAGTAGAGTAACCGTATTGCAATAGATAGATAATTAAATCATAAATGTAAAATCTTTTGCATTTACACCTACTCCAAGTTTAAAGTCATGGACCTCTGTCTATCAATAATTTGTTAAGGAAGATAGAATGTATTACTGAAAACATCGGGGGCTATGACTTCATATTATGTGGCTGCCGCAGGTAATACCAATAAATTACCGTTAACTGATAAGATGTTAAATACATACTTAAATCAGCGTAAGAAATGCACATGGGTCACATTTGACAAATATGTTGAATGTGTATCGTCGAAACATTGTATTACTATTACTAATAACGACTGGAAACATGCAACGTGTACATGTCCCTCTTTTCAGAAAGACTTTATATGTAAACATAGTTTACGCATAGCTATATGGCTTAAATTGTGTACAGATACTATACCTTTGGAGGACAAGGTAATTCCACTTGGTCAAAAACGGGAAAGGGGAAGGCTAAGGCTGCGCATCACTATTGTAAATATTGCAAATGTTGTATTATTTTATTTTTTGTTTCAATTCAATAATATATTACTTCTTAAATGTCATTTAAGAAAACATGTAATTTGAACTCTACTAAGTATTAAACGTGCATTGTTGATTAATGATGTGGCACATTTCTTGTGGTAATTTCAACTAAATTTGTGGTGACTTTTTCTATATGAAAATATTGGTAAAATTCATTAAATATGTGGGAGTTTCAATTTACAACATGGGCTGTTCAAGTTTTATAGGGTTGAGTCAGGCTTTATATGGCAAAATCATATAAACGGGGCAGATTCATATAATTGTGGCATTTTAAGGATTTTTGTTTGTGGGAATTTCAGTATTTATGTGGTGCATTTAAATATTCCCCGTTTAAAATTCATCATAAAATTCTAGAATCCGTCATTCTGGGTTCTCTACGAAACTAATCCTTTAGTATGCTGGGCAATTGCAAAAAAATTGCAAAATAAAAAAACCAATAAAAAAATTTCTTTCATTTGAATTGTGAAAGTTTTGCAAACTGGTCCCTGTCCTTGATCTCTGTCTTCGGGAGACAACGTTATTTGGGCTAAAATAATCTAACTACTCAGGCGCCGATGTTAGTGCCATTGAATCCGGCATTCAGACTTTTTGGACATACTTGAATGACCGTAAAAAGCAAGGAGGAAGGTACCAACGTCTTGTAACGCATAAAAGAGTGGACGTGGGTGCCAAAGTTTCACTACCAATAACTTGATTGGACTGATCCAGTACATGCCCGAAGAACTTAGCTTGTGTAGTTCTTCAGATATCGCCAACGGCAGTCTACAATTACAGTGCTCCAGTGGAATCATAGAAGGCTTTTTCCCAGAAAGGGATGTTGGAACTTGGGAGGCCCCACCAATAACAACGTCATGGCCTACTACATTTGTAAAATATATTAATGCCATCCGCTCAGTTACATCGTACGGTACTGCTTCGATTTGTAAATCAAATCTGGATGCGAAAATAATAGATGTGTTTGCAAAAAAAATAAAATACCATGTGGCACTAAATGTCCTGTTGGAGTATCATGTAAGGACCGTGGAGAATTGGTTATTTAAACTATGGATTTTTTCAGGAATTTTTACATAAATGTATCTAATGTTTTGTAATTGACTTTATGACTCACATATATGACTGCAACCAATAAATTCTCATTACTAATGAAATACAATAGTCCTTCATCTGTGCTTCGATGACTGAATGATTGTGGTCTCGATGACCGGTCATTTCAAATGTTGCGTCAGAACCTAGTCAATGAGCCTCATTGCCCGTGTTATCTCAATGACGGTAACAGATATACCACACCCAGCAGTAGAGCTGTCATTACCTCGATAAAATCGAAATTAACTATAATCGAATCAAAGTGATTCGCTTTTAATGCAAAAATTGTTACTAAAAATCGATTCAATTTCAATGGACATTTGCAATTTTTCTCGGTCTCATTTGAGTTTGCAAAAGTTTACACGTCAACAATCGATTCAATTTCGATATTGAAGAATATTCCTTTGATTCTGCAAGAAAATAATATCAACGACAGCTCTATTAGCAATATTAGGTAATAAATCAGTCGCATTTGATTTGTTAAAAAGCCTTGGGTAAATGGGTTGCTCAATCCTATTTCAACAGCAAGTATTTTACAAAATCGCAAATTTCCAATAAGCGATAAAATTGAGGAGTTGTGTATTTTGGGGAATTTTTAAATTGTATTTTGAGTCTAGCCTTACAACTGCAATTCATAGCTTAAGCAATATAGTCTCACCCAATTTACTCATATATAGAATACTATTGATTTTGAGTACCATGTTTTGTTTGTTTCTGAACCGCATTTGTTCGTAGTTCATTGGGTCCTATGGTTCCTACGCAAAGTAATAGCGAAACCGCAAAAAATTAATGGCTATATTCATTTCATAGGTTCAGTCTATATACAACAGAATACAACAAAACAGACTTTCATATATTGCATAAACAACAAAGACTTCACGATGTCAACTTTGACTAATAAATTAAATTTTAATGGGTGCGGCACCATGCTTTTATTAGAATTAATTTGAACCACATAGGGTTAAAACATGCACCTTATATATAGCAAGATATGCATTTTAAAAATTGTTAATTTTGGTTATTTGTTTATCTAGTAATATTATTACTTCTAGTATTCACTAAACTCAGGGACATAATTTAGAGTTAACGAAATACTGAATTTCTCAGTATTTCGTTATGGTCTGAAAGCAACTTTTCCTAACTACAATTATTTTATTTTACTCTCCACTAAATAATACGTCCCAAGTCGAACTAATATAATATACTTTTCAAAAGCATTGTTGCACTGGTGGTGAATACTACGGTTTCAGTATGCATCAAAATAGCAGCATAAAATTTGACACTACAAACTCCTTCCATTCCTTCAATCCAACTGTTATCAGAATTGCTGCAGTCGTTAAGTGCAAAATGTTTTACAAGGCTTTGTTAATTTTGTTAAAAACGATTATCAATAAATATTATCCATTAATCAATTAATATTATTTTACACTGTAATTACAGTTAGGAGATTTGAGAGCTGTTAACTACACAATAGAAAATGGTTCCTACAGGTTTACCGGAGGGCTTAACTTTAAAAATCTGAAGTATATGGCTGACTCGTACAATTTAAAAATCATTGCATTTAATGGCCAAAAGTATGCAACGACAAAACTGGAGTCAAATACAACAGACATAGGAACAATGTTACTGAACAAAGAATGTGATGTAGGCATTTCGGCTCATGAATTTAATACGGTGCGGTTAACAAGATTTTCATATCTCCAGCCACACATGGCAAATAAGTAAGGTTTTAATTTTAATCCCAAATTAATTATAAATAAAGAATGAATACATTAATTTTAATGCAATTCAAACATTATTCATAATAACAAGTGCACATTTACTTTTGCGTGTAAAAGTAGTAGTTATTTAAATAAAATGTATTACTCAGGCTGCATGGCCTAAAATTGTGCTTTTCAATAAATAGATTATGGGCATATTTTGTTCAACCACCTCCAAATTCTTTTCGGGATATTTACCAAGATGTTTTCAGGCGGGATTTATGGATATCTATACTGTTTACTTGGATTATTGTAATATCTACTATATATGCAATAACTCTACTGAAGAAAAAATTATCGAATTTACAAGTTAATGAAGACAAATCTTTTACAGAAATTTTGTTCTGGATTCTAGGAATTGCTTCTCAAAATGGTTTGCCTAATTTTCCACACAAAATATTACATTTTATACCGATAAGATTTTAGAATGCATTAAATAATAAGTATTTTAGGCGAAAGTGTCAATCCGGAATCAACATCTTTGAAGATCTCTTCGTTAATTGCGTTGTTAACGGGACTAGTAATTTACTTGGCATATTCAGCTGCAATTGTAGCTATCCTGGCGCAGGATGTTGTTCCAATAAAAGATTTATCTGATATGATATCTTCGAAATTTACTTTTCATATCACCGCCGAAGTACCCAGTTCTCGAGCGGATAATTTTCTACAAGTAATGACATATGCTATCTTTCTTTAATTTTAGACAACAGTAGTTTTCACTGATCTCCAGTTTTAAATTAAAAGGATTATTTGCTGCCTTTACAATTCTATTGTTCCATAATTTCTTTGGTATTTAAATTGCACTTTATATGCCTTAAAATAATTTTGAAGAAACTTAAGAAGCAAGCGCCACACCTTGAGATAACAACGATGTCAACTGTAGCAGTGGCTTTCATGAAGATATTGACAAAAGAATACAGCACATTTGTGGCCTTGGATGATTCGTTAATTAGAAGAACATTGGCAGGGTTTCCAGAAAAAGAAATTTGTTCAAAGATCACTGCTTTAAGCATGGATAAATCGCGGATTACTCAAGCAATGATTGTAAGGAAGGGTTCTCGTTGGAAGGAATATTTAAATATAAAGTAAATAATTTATTGTATTTATTGTATACTATGCAGCTACGTAGTAAGACCACTTAAAAGTAATTATTATATTCTGTAACTGTATGTAATGTAACTGTATGTTATGATATTTGCTAATACATTTGAATGCTTATTCCATTTTTTAGAATGATATGGCAAATGAGCAATGGAATATTAGTTCGGAGATATAGACGTTACGACAGAATGACGGAAACACAATGCTTACATGAAACCGCTACAAAAATAGAAGTATATTCTGGCTGGAATGATATTTCCACAGTTGTAGCTTTTCTATTACTATTGTATGTTGTTGCTTTATTATTTTTGACGACCGAAAAATTGTTTCCTCCTGTCACGGCCGACCGACTCACTCCGATAGCTTTAGATCAACCGTGATATATTTCACACATAAAGTTCTTCGATGCTTTTTAGACAGTTTGGTATTTTGCTTAATTTTGGTTTTATTAAATCAATTAGAAATAATCTGCCACAATACAGAATTATTCAATGGAAATAACTAGTCAACTATGACAATTAATTAAAGAAAATACTCAAATGCCTAATTCTCACAAAATTCTCGTCTACATTTGACGATGGGCAGCACGCGTCTCTACTCCACGCTGTCGTTCTACTTACTTCTTCCTCTCCTTTTCTCTCGAAGCTTCTTCTCCTAAAGCTTGCTTTTTTCCATCCTTGGTTACTTTGCATATCTTGATGCCCCGGCCACATACTCCCCCCAGTGGCATTTCGCCAGACATGTCCACTTCCGGTGTCACATCAAGTATGCAGATCTTCGATAGGGGTCTTCTGTAGATTCCACTACAAGTACGGACATCCACTACCCGAACTACTCCATCTTTCCCAGGATAAGTCTTCTCGATTATCCCACGAGGCCAACAATTCCTTGGTAGTCCTCCGTCCACAATAAACACTAGATCTCCAATCTCAGCATTTCGGGTATTCATGTCCCACTTCGTCCGGCGGGTTAAAGTTGGAAGATATTCCTTCACCCATCTGCTCCAAAATTGATCCGCTAGTCTCTGGGCAATTCTCCACTGTTTTCTGAGACAAAGGTCCGTATCAGAAAATTCTCCAGGCGCTGCAACAACACTCGAAGTCCCGATTAAGAAATTGTACGGAGTTAAGCTTTCCGTATCCTCTGGGTGAGTAGCCACATGAGTCAGTGGTCGACTGTTCACCACACTTTCCGCTTCGGCCATCAGCGTTTGCAAAGTCTCCTCCTTTGGTGCTCTCTCCTTCAGTGTAGCCTTCAATGCTACCTTCACGGACTTCACTAGACGCTCCCAGACTCCCGCCATATGCGGCGCCGAAGGCGGGACAAAGTGCCACTCTACCCCACGGGGAGTCAACTCTTCCAACACCCTTTGTTGGTCCAATTCCATTACTGCTTTCCTCAGCTCAACATCTGCTCCTCGGAAGTTGGTTCCGTTGTCCGAGAAAATTCTTTTAGGATTTCCTCGTCTACACATCATCCTTCGGATTGCCATGATAGCAGAATCCGTTGAAAGGGAAGCAGCAATCTCCAGGTGTACCGCTCTAGTCTTGAGACAAGTAAACAAGACACCGTATCTTTTTTCTCTGCGTCTTCCAATTGTCACTTCCATGGGCCCAAAGTAATCCATTCCGGTTTCAGTGAATGGGCGCTCGGCTCTTGTGACTCTGAACGATGGTAAATCCTCCATGATCGGATTCACCGGAATTGCCTTTGCTAGCTTGCACACCTGGCAATTCTTGCTCACAGTCCGCACTGAAGTCCTCATGTTAAGAATCCAAAATCGCTGACGCAACGTGTTCACGACAGTTTCTTCGCCCTGGTGAAGAGCCGCCACATGATACTTGTGAATAAGTAATTTCACATACTTACACTTCGGGTCCAAGATCACCGGTCTTTTCGTTTCGTCACGTAAGTCGGGTGATTTCTCGGTTCTTCCTTTTATTCTTAATACACCATGCTCGTCCAGCATTGGGGATAGCATCTTCAATCGACTTTCATTTGGAATGGGTTTTCCTCTTTGCAAGACACTGATTTCCTTTCCAAAGGACTGGCGTTGCACAAGTTTGATCCAAAACTTTTCAGCGGAATCACACTCTTGAGTTTCCAGAGATAGCTTCTTGGAACCCTTCTTTCTGCAATTGTTCACGAAACGTAACACCCACGCAGTAACACGAATGAGTTTCGTCCACGACGATGTTTTCTCCAGGAGGGCAGGAAACACCGAGTTGGCTCTCGTCACGACGAACACAAATTCTTGTTTCAATTCACAAAGGTCATCATGAGGTGATGATTTCAGATTTTTCTCCTGTGGCCACTCGGTTGACGCATATCTCAAAAACTCTGGCCCTCTGTACCATCTGCTATCTGGAGAGAAATCCGGATAGTCAGTGTCTCTAGTAGCCTCGTCGGATATGTTCAACTTTGTTGGCACTCATCTCCACTGGTTAACTTCCGATGTCTCCAGAATTTCGCCAATTCTGTGACTGACAAACGGTTTGTATCGTCTTGCGTCAGACCGAATCCAGCGCAGCACCGTTCTTGAATCCGTCCAATAGTACACATAGTCCACAGAAATGCTGAGTTCTGTCTTAATGGTCTCCACCATTCGGGTAGCCATCACCGCCGCTTGGAGCTCCAGTCGAGGGATGGACATCGGTTTGACAGGAGACACTCTTGCTTTGGCCATCACTAGTGAGATATCGTAATTGTCTTCCACTCTGGTTCTTAAGTATGCCACTGCAGCAAAGGCTTGCTCGCTGGCATCGCACATGACATGAAGTTCCCTGGAGAAGGCCCCTTTCATCCTCAGGCAGTAACTTCGTGGCATCTTTACTTTGGTAATATTTTGTAAGTTCTCCAGCCATTTCATCCACTTTACATTTAGGCTGTCCGGCAGTTCGTCGTCCCACCCAATTCCCATTCTCCAAACCTCTTGTAACAGAATCTTGGCCTTCACAGTAAAATGGGAGACGAATCCTAAAGGGTCGAAGAGAGAACTCACCAGGCTTAGCACTTCACGCTTGGTAGGAATTTTCTTTCCAGTTATTATTTCTTCTTTAATTTTCGGGAACCGTACTGCAAACTTGAGTACGTCTTCATTGGGATCCCACAGCAATCCAAGCACTCTCTCTGCGGGTATTTCGGAATTGGCATCAAACTCCTTCACATTACTTTTGCATTTCTCTTCTTCTGTTTGGAGTTTCTCCAACACAGCACGAGAGCTGCAACACCAGCCGGTAATCCGGAATCCTCCTCTTTTGTGGATATCGGTTACTTCTTTGACGAGTTTGATAGCCTCTTCCTCACTGCTCACACTGTCCAAGTAGTCGTCGACGTAGTGTCGATTGACAATCGCATCCACGGCTCTTGGGAACTCCTCTTGAAACTCCATTGCATTTTTGTTTTTCACTTCTTGTGCAAGGGACGGCGAACAGGCAGCTCCGAATGTCATTACGTTCATCTGCATTACATCTGGATATCGATCCCTGTCGGTTCCTCTCCACAAGAATCTCTGGGAAGGAAAATCTTCTTTTTTCACGCGCACTTGATGGAACATTTCTGCGATGTCAGCAGAAATTCCAATTTTCTCTTCCCGGAATTTTAGAAGTACACCAACCAGAGAACTCAGCACATCGGGTCCAATCATCAGCACATCGTTGAGGCTCGTTCCGTTGCTTTTAGCCGCCGCATCGAACACAAGTTTCGGTTTTGGCTTATTTGGGTTAACTGCTCCAAAGTGGGGTAAGTACCAAACCTTTAGGAAATACTCCGCCAACTCAATGTCTTTCACTTTAGTCACATAACCTTTGTTCACATAGTCGTCTATCTTGTCACAGTACCACTTGGCATACTCGGGGCATTTATCCATTCTTTTTTCGGTGCTCACGAGTCGCTTCATCGCAGCACTTTTACTTTCGGGTAGCGACAAGTCATCCTGTCTCCACAGAAGTCCAGTCTCCCATCTGTCATCAACTCTCTTGATAGTTGAGTCCATGATTTTCCTCGCACGGATATCCTCTTGGGATCTGGGAGTAGCACACTTTAGATTGACTCCAAAACTTTCAGTCTTCATAAAGTCTTTCACTAATTGGTGGAGTCTATCATCACTTTCACTGTTACTGCAGTAGGTATGCAGTATGAACTCCTTGTCCACTCTTCCTTTCAGCTGGGATGCATTGCCAGTGACACACCAACCGAGTTTGGTTCTTGTAAGGGCAGGAACATTGCCTTTTCCAGCGATAACTTCACGTGCCAAGATTAGGTGTCCGTTGTCCTGTCCGATCATGATGGTCGGCTTCACGTCAGTGAGCGAAGGAATTTCTACTGCTCCCAAATGCTTCCACTTAGCTTTCAACTTTTCCATATCCACAGATTGAGTCAGCAATTCCATGTTGTCAATCACTCTGACGTTTTCCATACGGTAATACTCACTTTGGTTATCTCCACAAATTTCCAATGGCACTTTTCTGGAATTAAACTCATTGTTTTCTGTGGGACACAGCCAATTTAACTCAAAGGAACTCATTGGACCTTGAAGTTTTAGTTTCTTTGATACATTACTGTCCAGGAGTGTCACACTAGCTGCTGGATCCAGTAAGGCAAATGTTTTGAGTACACCTGCGGGTCCTCTCAGAAGGATTGGCACAATTCCTAATAGCACTTTTGAAGTTATGACTTGTGAGAAGCTAGTCATCGCCACATCGGGTTTCTTTTCAGCTTCTTCTCTTGGCACATCTGGTTTCTTTTCAGATTTTTCGCTCGATGTCCTCGGTGGATAGTGCAACAGAGCATTGTGTCTTAATTTGTACCCGTCCTTTTGACATGTTGCATCACTTACGCACTTCGATAAATTATGTCCAGGGTTAAGGCATAAAAAACAAAGTCTCTTTTCCTTAACAAATGCACATCGAGATTTCACATCAAGCTTTCCAAAGCTTCTGCACTCACTCAATGAATGACTATTTCGATTGCAGTAAATACATGACTTACTACTGGAGGCATCTGCTTCTTTCTCCACGGCAGCAAACACATTTTCCTTCCGCTTCTGATGTTTCCTCTCGTCACTTTTAGTTGCAGCTTTTGAGAAAGTAGCCAGATATCCCGCTCGCTTTGACACAGTAGACATCCACTCGGACAGGTCAGCCAATGTTGTCGTCTCCTTTTGCACACAAATGTTGCTCCATTCAAACTTCAAGTTTGTTGGCAGCTTTTCCACAATGTCCTCCATCAGCTGAGGATTTTTCATGTGTCCGTCCTCTTTCAGGTGGTTCATTGTAGTCACCAAGTTGATAATCGCACAGGAATACTCAATCAGAGTTTCTGGTTTATCCTCCTTAGGGGCACCAATTTTCTTCACTTTTTCAATTAACGATTTCACTATCTTTGAAGGCTTACCAAACATTTCTTCAAGCGTTTTCAGGATTTGCTCTACATTCTCAGGAACTGACAGTAGAGGCTGCACAATTTCTTTTGCTCGTCCTTTCAGACACTTCTGCAGGCGGGCAAGATTTTCATCATTGGTGAAACTGCATGTTTCAGTTGTTCTCCGGTAGGCACTGATGAACATGGGCCACTCTTCATATTCTCCATTAAATATCGGTAACTCTTTGGCTAGGGATTGTCTTGCCACGAATTTCTTCATTTCGACGCCTCTCCCCGTATTGGCACTAGTTTGATTTTGAATCAGCTGGTTGATTGCTTGAGCTAATTGCTCCACTGGACCGCTAGCCGTTTGCACTGGTTGACTTGTAACATTTACGTCAACTGGACTCTCGTCAACGGTGTTCTCCTGATTTACTGGGTTACAATTATTCACCCAGTTTTGAACTTCAGCAGTATTATTTACGATTTCGCAATCCTGCTCATTTAGGTCTTGTGAATCGTCACTCTCCTCTTCGATGATAGCTCTGTCCAAAGCCAACTTCTTGTGGATGAGATCCTTTCTTCTCTCTATTTTTTTCTTTTTCAGCTCCAACTCGTCCTCTTCATCGAGTAACTTTGCAAGCTCCGCTGCAGCCTCCATTTCCGCTGTCAACTGCTTCTTCTTGCTACTGGAACTGGACTTTGATGTTTTCTTACTTTTTCTGGTTGCCGAAGGCGAAGTTGGAGAACCTCCTTCTGCTTCCACACTTTCACGTGATGTAACTGGGGCCGGTGTTGCTGGTGTCTGATATCCGCGTAGGTAACTCAGCCATCCTCTCTTTGGGGTTTTCTCCAGCAGTCCGAACTCCGGATTCTCCTTCAATAAACGTCTGCTTTGTCTTGGGGCATCTCCCGACTCTTCTTCACTTCCGGACATGATGGCTCCGACAGATCGTTTATCACACGTCACAAAGTTTGTACGCACTGTACGTTAGTTTTTAATTTTTGTCGTTGTTGTTGGTTAACGTCAACAATCAACAGACTACTCACTCGTCACTGTTCGTCCACAGAACTGTTCATTCGGGTTGAAGGACCAATGTCACGGCCGACCGACTCACTCCGATAGCTTTAGATCAACCGTGATATATTTCACACACAAAGTTCTTCGATGCTTTTTAGACAGTTTGGTATTTTGCTTAATTTTGGTTTTATTAAATCAATTAGAAATAATCTGCCACAATACAGAATTATTCAATGGAAATAACTAGTCAACTATGACAATTAATTAAAGAAAATACTGATCAAATGCCTAATTCTCACAAAATTCTCGTCTACACTTGACGATGGGCAGCACGCGTCTCTACTCCACGCTGTCGTTCTACTTACTTCTTCCTCTCCTTTTCTCTCGAAGCTTCTTCTCCTAAAGCTTGCTTTTTTCCATCCTTGGTTACTTTGCATATCTTGATGCCCCGGCCACACCTCCAAAGGAGTAAAAAGCAAAAATGCGAATACAAAAAAAATATATTTTTACTAGTATGGGTTCAAAAAGTATCGGCATATATATGCCTTATTGGCTTATAGCAATGATTTTCAATGCGACATTTAATTTATAGCTTTGCTTGAAATTATATAACGAAAAACCAATTAAATAAAACTTATGATTACGTGCATCCGCATGTGAGTTTCGCTAAGTGACAATTACATCTTTTCTAGCTCTCTCTTGGACAAAGTATACATCCTGGAGAAACCAAAATGATATCAAAAGTTATGTATGTTCCTGGCAAGCTTGTATAAATTTCTTATACGCGCGCGCTACACAAATTTTTCGAAATAAACTAATTTGGAAAGTAATTATTAAGGGTTAAACAGTGTTTTTTTCAAAATTATACCTTTTCCTGGATCTAAGTAAGTAATCCTGAGATGTCGCCAAGTTTTACCACAACTTCAGTTAGCTTTTCAGATACTTGCTTAGATTTTCAGCTTTTTGGATGCGTACTGGTACAGTTTCTTATTAAAAATACTAAATTCATTTTGTAAAGCATTTTCATCAAAAAATTGCGTAGTGCTCCCAGGAGCGCCGAATAGGCTGAGAAATTTATGTAAGCATGTCAGGCACTTACGTAACCTTTGGTAAATTTTTGGTTTCTCCAGGATGCATACTTTGTCCAAGAAAGGGCTGGAAACTCATTTTAAATCATACACTGCATATGCCAACATTGAGAGATATATGTTACCGTAACATTTTATAATTGGGCACAGAATAAAAGGTAAACTTGGCCCCCATACTTGGTTTACCGATCACATCACTTATCACCTTTCCAGAAAAAGGTTTTTTAATTCTTTGCATTGTTTGTATGGAGATGGAGACCTATTTACAACAGTATTTGACAAATTTAGTTGAAAACTATCTCATGTATCTCACAATCTCACTTTTCCCATTTCTTACATCGGCATCCTAGGGTAAGGGAATAAAACGTCAAATGGTGCACTAATGTTGTTTTTTAACTTCCCCTTTTTTAAGCACGAAATTGAAACTATATTTCTTTCCTTTTAGTTAGGAAGATTTTAATTAGAGATCGGGAAATTTGTAATATTTCAATAAAAATTGCTTTACCTAGTGACGACATCTTAATCGTTCGTAAAATTTAAAATCTAAGTCTACAGTAGTTAATACAGCTTACTTCGGTCATGGTTATTTATATTTACGAACACATGTGAATCTTGACAACCTCTATATTTACCTGTTTTTTCCTGTTTTCAGAAATTTGACTATTAAAATTTCAAATCCTATGTTGGATCAGCATTGCATAAATTGCGAGCTAAAAATGAATGCTAGTGAAATGCACTCTAATATTGCAATTGATGCAGAATATTACAGTTTAAGTCTAAATGTAGCAGCCCCAGCTGCGATTTCCTGTATCTACGGCTTTTTGCAATATATTTAGAGATTGCTTATTTGAATAAGAACTACAATTT
Organism: Yoshiicerus persimilis; assembly: GCA_020352615.2. Classification (NCBI taxonomy): domain Eukaryota; kingdom Metazoa; phylum Arthropoda; class Collembola; order Entomobryomorpha; family Tomoceridae; genus Yoshiicerus; species Yoshiicerus persimilis. The sequence continues at coordinate 84,444,593 of CM036940.2, forward strand.
GGAGAAAATATGGATGTCCGGGAAAAAGTGTCCGAAATTACAGTTCGTATTCTTGTGAGAGAACTTTCTCTTGGTTCCAAATGTGTTTTATGTTTTTGTACAAGTCATTATTAACCACCAGAAGTTAAGAAATGAGTCAACTGAATTTTCGCTACTCTACTAAAGCACTGAAATGAATTAAGACTAAAGTTAATTTTTTGAATGTACTTGGATCTAATTATGAAAATACTGAAGATTGTGAAATCACTCTTATGTCTTCTAAAGTTGGAAATAATGATGAATTGTGTGACACAATGGGCAGCAAACAGATTTAGAATTACCGGAGCTAGGCTCAATCCAGAATTTGTACATCCCCATAAACAAATTTGGAGAGCTTGATTCGCAAATTGATGCAGAAGACATTATTAAAGGTGTTCCTCTCGACTGTATTAAATGAAGACATTTTTTCTGGAAACAGTGATACTCTTTTAATAATCTTGAAACCTACTCCTAAATCATATTATTTCTGAAAATGTTTCTGTTTGTAATAAAAGACGAAGTCGCAAAAGAAAAACAAACTACATAACAAAAGAAAGTTTTCGACTAGAAAAAAGTAAAAGGAATGCAAATTTCAAAATAATACTTTAATGCTTCATTTCTGTTGTGAAAGATTTCTATTGCGCATTAAATAACTCAATAATGTACTATCAAAATTTTAATTTACGCAAATACTCATTTTTTATCAAGCAGGATAGGCAAATAAGACTCAGTGTTTTGTCACTTTTCACAAGGTCATTAAAAACAATATGGCCAAACACTTAATGATTGAATTTGTTTTTATGTTGTGATTTTAACTAAAAGTATTTTTCTTGTGGTCTTGTAGGAATTTCTGTAAATTATCTTATTTTAATTTATTATTTGGCCCAGTTTAGAAGGATGGCCCAGTCAGACTAAGCAGCAACAGCCAGCAACACATGGGAATGCACATTCGCTGTCAGAAATTAAGTGGGAGAATAAAAAGGTTTTAACACCTAATAGAAATTCTGATGGAAACGAAGTAAGGACTGTAATAATATTAATGACACTGAATCACAAAATATCTCTGAAGATGAGCAAGAAAAACTTGGAGAACTTTACATTGTCATATTTTTTCATTTCATTATAGTGTAGTTGCAATTTTTCAAGTTCTTCTGACTTGGCTTTTAAAGTATTATTGTAATTTTTTTGTTATTTTTTTAAGTCGTAAAAAATCACTCTGATAAGATTATGAATTTCAATTTTAGTTATTGATGGAGTATATTACAAACAACCGTGTGACAGATATTTTAAATTCAAACACGTTCATTATTTCATCCAACACCAGAAGAAATACCATACTGGCAATAATAATACAGAGACGGCAAACTCAAAAGAGAAAATGTGACCGTCCGGATTAAAATTGCACTTTTCGTTTTAACCCACAAGAATTATTGCGCCGTACTGATGCCGCAAATTTGGCGCAATATTTCTTATTGCTTGAAATGAAAAGTGCAATTTTAATCCGGCTGCCACAAATGGGAACGTATTTCAGGTGCTTTTGCGGTTCTTGGGAAACCGAAAATTGGCGTGTGCATGAAGCCGTTGATTGTGGATTTCAAGAACCATTAATGTGTGACATTTGTGGGCAATTCTTACACTGCAGTTACTAATTGTACGCTCACAGAAAATTGAGCATTCAACAATTCATCCATTATATCCCAAGTACCATTATTGCGGTGCTGTATTCGTCTAGAGTGCGCTCTGTGAATCAAGCAGACTTTGTTTGTGATATATATGGAAGCAGTTTTAAAACTTTTAAGAATATGCGTCGTCACCAATTGCGCCCACACATGGAGACGACGTATGGACAAAAAGTTATTCAGATGCAAAGAATGTGGAGCTTTACTGAAACACGGTGAGGACCTCAGAAAGCATATACGAATTATGCATGTATGTCAAAAATATTTAAAAGTCCCCAGTGAGGCAAGATCACAAAGAGTACACGGGTTGTTCAATCATATTTCAACAGCAGGCGTTTTACAAAATCGCTCACCCATGTTACTCATATAAAGAATACTATACTATTGATTTCAGTACCATGCTTTTTAATGTTTGAGCCGCATTTGTTCTTCGTTTCATTGGGATCCTACGGCTCCTAACAAAATAATAGCGAAAACGCAAAAAATTAATGGCTATGTTCATTTCATAGTTCATGTAGGTATTACATAAACAGCAAAGATTTCAAGACGTGAATTTGCATTAATAAATTTAATTCCAATGGGTGCGGCACCATGTTTTATTAGAATTAACCAGAACCATATTAGGTTAAAACATGCACCATATATGTAGCAAGGTATGCATTATCAAAATTGCTAATTTTGGTTATTAGTTTACCTAGCAATATTATTATTACTTCCAATATTAACTTAACTCAGGGACACAATTTAGAATTAACGGATTTCTCAATATTTCGCTATGGTCTTGGATCAACTTTTCCTGTCTACAATTCTTTTATTTTACTCTCCACTATTAAATATATTGTTCCAAGTCGAATTAATACAATATACTTTTCAAAAGCATTGCTGTGCGGGTGGTGAATACTACTGTTTCAGTATGCATCAAAATAGAAGCTTAAAATTGGGCTCTGCAAACTCCTTCCATTCGTTCAATCCAACTGTTATCAGAATTGCTGCAGTCGTTAAGTGCAAAATGCTTTACTCGACTTCCATGTTAATTTTGTTAAAAACGATATTATCGCTTTAATATTAAATATATTCCATTAATCAATTAATCCTACTTAACACTTTATTTACAGTTAGGAGATTTGAGTGCTGTTAACTACACAATAGAAAATGGTTCCTACAAATTTACCGGAGGGCTCAACTTTGAAAATCTGAATTATATGGCTGAGTCGTACAATTTAAAAATCATTGCATTTAATGGCCAAAAGTTTGCAACGACGAAACTAGAGTCAAATGCAACAGACATTGGAACGATGTTACAGAAAAACGAATGTGATGTAGGCATTTCTCCTCATGAATTTAATACGGTGCGGTTATCCAGATTTTCATATCTCCAGCCACACGCGGGAAATAAGTAGCGATTTAATGTTAATTGCAAATTAGATAATAATTTATATAGTTTTGTGTAAAATTAGTGATGCATGTATTATTCAAACTGCATATTCTAAAATTGTGCTTTTCAATAAATAGATTATGGGCATATTTTGTTCAACCACCTCCAAATTCTTTCCGGGATATTTACCAAGATGTTTTTAAGTTAGATTTATGGATATCTATACTGTTTACTTGGATTATTGTAATATCCACTATATATGGAATAACTCTAATGAAGAAAAAATTATCGAATTTACAAGTTAATGAAGACAAATATTTTACAGAAATTTTGTTCTGGATTCTAGGAATTGCCTGTCAAAACGGTCTGTCTAATTTTCTACGCAAAAAATAACATTTTTAACGATAAATTCACAGACTGTATTAAATACTAAATATTTTTAGGTGAAAGTGTCAATCCGGAATCAACATCCTTGAAGATCTCTTTGTTAATTGCTTTGTTAACGGGACTAGTAATTTATTCGGCCTATTCGGCTGCAATTGTAGCAATCCTGGCACAGGATGTTGTTCCAATAAAGGATTTATCTGATATGATATCTTCGAAGTTTACTTTTCACGTCACCAATGAAGTGCCCAGTTCTCGAGTGGATGGCTTTCTACATGTAATAATGATATATAATTACTGTCATTGATTTTAAACATGCACTGTTTTCACTGATCTCTGATTCAATTTGATTTTTGGATGCCTTTGTACTTTTATTGTTCCATAATTGATTTTTATTTATATTACATTACATAATGCTTCTATAAAGAAATTGAAAAAGGACGCGCCACACCTTGAGATAACAACGATGTTAACTGTAGTAATGGCTTTCATGAAGATATTGACAAAAGAATACAGCACATTTGTGGCCTTGGATGATTCGTTAATTAGAAGAACATTGGCAGGATTTCCAGAAAAAGAAATTTGTTCAAAGATCACTGCTTTAAGCATGGATAAATCACGGATTACTCAAGCAATGATTGTAAGGAAAGGTTCTCGTTGGAAGGAATATTTAAATATAAAGTAAGTAATACAAAATATTGCAATATTATTTATCGTACAAATAACTGCGTAGTAAGACCACTTAAAAGTAAATGTTATATTTGTTACATTACAAAACTGAAAGTACCAGCAGTTCATAGACTGCTGTAAAATCATATCGACTTCTTACCTATTTTACATCGTATAATTTATAATACAAAGTTTAAATTTAATTTAATAATTCTGTCGGATAGTTTACATTCATAATATAATTGTTGAGCAATAAGTTGTGGGTGCACTTTTTTACTTTAAGTTGTCCTAAGAGTATAATGGTTATTATGATATTTGCTAATGCATTTAACCACTTATTCCTTTTAGAATGATATGGCAAATGAGCAATGGAATATTATTTCGAAGACAGAAACGCTACGACAGACTAACGAAAACTCAATGCTTGCATGAAGCTTCTGGAAAAATAGAAGTATATTCTGGCTGGAATGATATTTCCACAGTTGTAGCTTTTCTATTACTATTGTATGCAGTTGCCTTATTATTTTTGTTGTCGGAAAAATTGTTTCCTCCAAAAGAGTAAAAAACGAAAATGGTAATAATAAGAAAATTATATTTTTTGTAGTACGAGTTCAAGAAGTATCGCCACGTTTTCCCACCTTACACATAAGCATGCATAATTCTTATATCTATTCATCTCTTTCACTGTTGTAAGCATGCAATGAGTTGCAATGTCATTTTTCATTTGTAGCTTTGATGAAAATAAACAAGGAATTAGGTTGTTGGGATGACTTTGATATTGTTGACTTTCAATATAAAAACTCGTTACTGCATTACCCCTTGCTACCAGAAAGTAAGTCTTCAAATACGTTGAATAAAATTAAGAATAATTTGCACAGTAATATATTATTACATGCCGAGGATTACCTTCTGCATAACAATATGCTCATTAGTGAGCATACACTAAACTAAACGGCTTTATTTACAATATATTATATAGAACAACTTTCTATACCACGTAATTGTCCATCGCGTTGTCTTTGTTTAATACTATTAGAAACCTAGCGAAATTAGTGAAAGTAACCTTATATTTGTTTGTTTTGTTGCATACCTGTGTAGTGTCGGGTACATCAATTATTTCATTAACGTTTTTTGGCTGCCGTTGAAACTTGAGTGTGCATTCCATATGCAAAGGTGAGTTTTACATTGAATATGTATTAAACATAATTATGTCACGAAAATCTTTTAGGAACTAAATTGACTTCTAATTAATGAAATTTATCATTTAAAACCCCTGGCAACCTAATCATTATACCTATATATTATATATGCATTGGAATATTGGAAATGTTTCGAAAGTTCAAATTAGAAAATGTTATTGTCACGAATAATTAACCGTTTGCAAAAGTCGGTCATTTTTTCTGGGTTTATCAGTCGTAGAGAAATGGAAAAGGTACTCGGTTTATTTTTAGAAATGGATTCACTATTGCATCTTACAATCTTTAGAAATTGAGTTTATCGCAAATAATTGGGCTATAACTGTGACACGAGAGTTTTCTTGGCAATTATAAAATATTTATTATTCGTTATTAGTTATTTTATTTAAATTTGCTTACTTAATTGTAGATGTTGAAAAATTATCGGGAATTTAGATGGCTGTCGAATTTGAGTGAGCATGAAAACCGTCTAGGTTGTCGCTGTAGGAAAGAAATGTTAACTCTCTATAATAGGAAATGACCTTTTGACGTATAATGATTAAGTTGCAATTTAATTTCAGTAACAGCATGTGGGAATAAAATTCGGAAGCGGATTTTACGTTGTGAAGACCGCAAAGACAAGGACTGAAGTGCGGACAAAATTCTTTCGCTTGTAACTAAGCAGGTATGGTAGGTAAGGTAAGCAAGTGTCCCAAACATTAATCCTTTATTAATGCCAATATGCAAAAAATTGTTGACTGACATGAACTGACTCTTCTTATCTCATATATTCATGCTGAGGCATTCAAGTAAAGTACTGAAATTATACATATAAGAAGTCTATTTTTCAGATAACGATAACGGGGATTCTTCTTCAGGGAATTGGTCTTTCACTCCTATGGGTACCTACAGGTATACACATTTCTTTTGGGCGTCGTGGTACCGTCTTGTATTGCTGGGAAGTTTCCTCAAATCATTACAAATATTCTGAAATCATTATTAATTTCCCTCAGATTATTATCAAATTTCTTAAAATCATTATCTAGTTTTCTCAAACCATTATTAAACTACTTTAAATTACAAATATTATTACAGCACCCCAATTTATTACCAAAATACCCCGATTTAATATCGAAGCATTCAATTTTTGTATCAAATTACTTAAATTTATCTGAATGTGTAATCAAATTACCTCAACATCTACTGAAATTACGACATTGTATACTCAATTTAATTTATTAAATGAAATGTAATTTTTTTGGGATGAACTCAGTTTTAAGGAATGTTATGGATTTTGGGTATGATATTTCCATGATATTAAATTTGTTTTTTTTAGATCAGGTGACTTTAGGCGAATTTCGAATTGGAGATTACGATGAAAGTCAAAGATCCGGATATAGACGACTTGGTAACTTAAACTTTTACAATAATTCAAGTATTATTCGTTGTAGTGCATATGTCAGCAGCAACAAGCAAAATTCGGCCTTATGGAAAATGTCTAGGCATTTAGCTGAATGCCCGAAATTAATCCGCCTACTATGATTTTGCCGTCGCATTCAGAAAAATGCCTAGGCAATTTCCTTAAGGCCTAAACTTTTTACGGCATAAAGATAAAGATAAGCTATTTTGCTTGTTGCGTGTAATCATGTTTTCTTTTCTTAATAGCTGAAGCTCACTCGGCAATAATCTTAGTTATTTATTTCGTTACCTTTTCTTCCCCTATTTACTGAACTTCACTTGGCAGTAGGAAAATGACTCTTTTTAATGTGATTTTTTAAATATTGTAATATTTTAAATATTGTGTTCCTTCTGATGATAATGTACTAGATATTCACGGGAACAATTTGCTAACAAACGCTTGAGTTGTCTGATGTCACTTGATATTAGATCTGACATGAAAGGCGACCGCACAACCCCTCCTAAAAGATACTTAGTTTTACCCATAACTAACAGAACTACTGCAAAGTGGGTGGGAAAATCTGGTTAGTGTGAATTTTACTTTCAGATTTTCAGTTGGTACTTTTACATCCGTCATAGTATTACAAATCAATACTGTAAAGGCCATATAACCTTTGCCGTCTGACAATAGGACCTTGATAATAAATAATAACAGTAATAACGAATGCCCGATAAGCATTAAAATCTCAGATAGGTTATGTAATTCTCCGGTAAAGATGATTACGGGGTAAAAAATAAATAATTTAGTTTAATGCCCTAAGAAATTTATGCCTTAAGGAAAATGGCTTGGTCATTTTCCTAAATACGTAGTATTTAGGCTAAGCAAAAATAGCCGAGCCAATGTCTGGCATTTTCCTTAATACCGAACGTTGCTGTTATAGCAAACACATATGTTATCACATCCCGTATTGTCATAAATTTTTTTGCAATTCATTGGGTTATATTTGTATCAGTGGTAATTAAAATCAATGTATCAGTTTACATCGATGAATAACCAAGGCTAGTGTATCCACAGTTGACACCACGATCCTTGATGAATAACCACAGTGAACTGAATGAATAAATCGCCGTTGCTGTACCAAATATCCAAAAAGATGCTGTATTTTATTCGTTGCATTTTTTCGAATAATTCTGCAAATCCTTTGGATAAACCGCATGGATAAGTGGCAGTCTATATAGCAGACTACCACTTAAAAAGAAAATCTACATATTTTTATTTGCGTTAGACCAAAATAGTTATAAACACTATATTTTATTGAATTGCAACCAATGCCTAAACCTCCTTTACATATATTTCCCTATTCAGGAGATCCATAAATGTCAACAAGAGTAAAAGTCATAAACCGAGGAGTCACAATTATCTACATTACACACGTTTAAGAATAATCAAATAGCATGAATAGTGTTAGCTACATTCCAGTAAACTTTGCATGTAGAAATTTATTTAAACTTAAATACTCTGCACATATACCTAAAGCCATAATGCACACTGAAAAGTGGGAAAAAGTACAAAAATATTTCTAAATTAATATAACATAAAAATACAATATAAAAAATATACAAATCAGTTAATTGTCAACTATTAATAATTTTCAGAGAGGGCGAACGAGATTAAAGACCTTCCAAGGTGTTTAGGTATAAACAATTATATCGATTCAATCACCAACTCAAATAAAGAAGTATGGGTTTCCCAGGATTATTATACGGTAAAATTCGGACTTTATACTTTGTACTATTTTTTTGAACTCAAATATCTCCTTGACCTTAAAAGTCTTTCAATTTATAATTGAAGTAGAAAAGTAACTAAGTAGTACGGTGGCCTACACTCGACCACCGTACGCGTTATCATTTCTATCGTCGGATGTCCGCCTCATACTCTTTTGCTGTTTTATTTTCTTTTGTACTATTCAATATATAGTACTAGACGTAATCTAGACTAGCCTTAGCATTCTCCCGGAGGCTCCAGGCTCCATATACGACAATACTTAACAATACTATGTGCTATGAGAGGATGCATATTGTCGTGATAGTAACTACATTATTACATAATCAGTACGGTTGACAAAAAGTTACTACTTTTGCTCGATTACAAAGAAAAGGCAATTGCAGCGTAGTACTTCGCCATTAAATAATGGCTACTTCCAATAACTTACATATCCGTACGTTAAGGTTGTTAAAACCTTGCTGACAACAATCACCCGAAACTAATTAAAAGGCGGGTTAGCAGCAGAATATGCATCATTATTAGCACCACAAACAAATCCGTCAATTAAGTTTAATAACCGTTAGCAAACGACGTCATTTTTCCAAGTTTGAGAAAGGATATGTTTTTTTAATTTTCAATGGATACTTAAAAATAACTAATAAATTTTTACTTTTTTACAAAATCTATTAGTTTGCTCTGGATAGTTTTTTCAGGGCTATTAACAAGTAATATTTAATTTTATAATTACAATGTTATTTATAGGTAATAGCAAACTGTTTTCTTAGTCATACCAACACAACACTGAGTATTTAATCTATATATTTTGTTACAGAATTCAGTCTTACCTGTAAATTATTACATTTCTTGTTTTAAGTTGCTTTACAAAATATTTCTCATAATTTTGGATCCTTTATTAATTTATTATATCCATTTAAAAAATTTGTAAATTAAAAAAGGTTTTTTTAAATAACACATGTTTAAAGATGTAAATGCTGCATGCCATATAATTTCGTAAATGCTGAATGCCGTAAAAGTCGTAAAATTACTGCATTTAAAATCATTTACTGCACGCCGACGCTATACTCCGATGAATTGGTAATGATTTTTTAATTACCATAGGTACAGTGCGGACCAGTTGGGAGTACCCATGGTAGTTTCAGTGAATAGTAAACTACTTGTGTATATAAATTGTGTGCTTTTGACTTGACGTGGGAATCGGAAATCAACACGTATACTATATGATATTTCTTTACACACTGTTATACACAGTGCCATGGATATTCCCAAATGGTCCGCTTTTTAGATGATATGTACAGATTTAGTAAGTTTTTAACTAATACAAAGCTACTTTGTTTGTCAAATACAACGAACAATAGGTTTTAGCATCTACAATTACTTACTTGTAGAGGCTAAATAGCTACTAAGTATCTATTTGTGCTGGTTTGGAAACTAGGTTGCGTTATTTCGTCTGTCTTATTATTTCCCTTTTTAATAATCTAACTTAAAATACACATTTTTCAGATGGACTGGTATGAATCTTTTTGCTGCGTACGGTACAGAATCAGAGTGTCGAGTGTGCCGTAAATGCCGCATGCCGTAAAGGGCCGTAAATGCCGTAAAGGCGGCGCGTATTTTATATGCGGCATGCCGTAAATGCCGTAAATGCCGTAAAGGCGGCGCGTATTTTATATGCGGCATGCCGTAAATGCCGTATACTACATAAACACGTGGTAAATGTACCACGTGTTTATGTACTTTACGGCATTTACGGCAATTGCGGCATTACGGCATTTACGGCGTTTACGGCATGCGGCATCAAAAAAGCATTTACGGCATGCCGACTTTATACTCTGGTACAGATTTAGTAAGTTTTTAACTAATACGAAGCTACTTTGTTTGTCAAATACAACGAACAATAGGTTTTAACATCTACACTTACTTACTTGTAGAGGCTAAAAATAGCTACTAAGTATCGATTTGTGCTGGTTTGGAAACTAGGCTGCGTTAGTTCGTCTGTCTTATTATTTTCCTGTTTAATGATCTAACTTAAAGTACACATTTTTCAGATGGACTGGTATGAATCTTTTTGCTGTGTACGGTATAAGGGGCATACCCTTGTAAGAATTGAAACAGAAGAAATGTATGTTGACGTTACTCAGAAGATAAAACAAGCTATTGATACAGAAGTGGAAGGATTTCCAGGAAAGATAGACGTTCTTAAAGACGTTTTTTTGGACTACATCTTTAGCAAAGGGCGGATGGTTGACATTGATGGAAATGCAAATCCTTTTATAGACGAAAAATTGAAAGCTGCAAACATAGTACCAAAAGCAGGAGATTGCTTGATTTTGAATACAAAGACGTCTGAACCAATAGAATTTAATGTACCCAGATGTGATTCAAATTCTGCTGTCAGACTAATGCTTTTGCACAACGAGCCTAATACTGACTCACGTATATAGCTACAAATATTTTTACATTTTTATTAAGAACTTCATTAGCAGTATTACTATATAGCTGAAAAAAATTGTAGTACGGGTTGGTGTAACCGATTGCATATTTGAATTTCTTCCTTTCCGTTGTACGCACAAATGCTAGCTTTATTACTGACTACCTATAAAGTTACGAAGAAGAGGGTGTTAATTAATTAACCGGATTCTTGTAACAAGGTTTTTCACATAAATTTGTTCCGCAACAGAAATAACAGGGTCGTAATTCCCATTAAAATAAGTAATTCCACAACCCTCACAGATATTTTTAAATACGATATTGGAATATAAATGTTTACCTTTAACATTTCAAATGGTAACTACTCTTTAACGTTGCCTTTAACATTTCCATTATACTCTAATGTTATTTTGTTTACAGATTGGTGTTTTACAAATCACAGAAACTGCACAGGCGATTTAGTAAGGAAATTTCAGATGGAGGGAAAATGTCTTACAGGTTGGTGGCATCAAAATTCATATTAATTTTATTGGAACTTGGAACAAAATGTATTCCGATTTTCGGTTTTAACGGCTTCCCCTATTTAAATGACATTCCTAATATTATTGGTAGGATTTTATTTAAGGAGAAAATACTGTCTATTCATAGTGGAGCACACTTACTATTTGATAAGCTCTGGCATTTATCGGGTACTGAGAGAAAATACATATTTTCCATAAAAAATTGCTCTTTTCTCCTGAATTCATGCCTTTGCCCCTGAATATAGTCATGAGTCATGAATTATCTAATTATAGCAAGATAACCCATTCTAACCTGAATTATATTCACTTCCCCCGAATTATATTCACTTCACCCCGAATAATATTCACTTTCCTCATTACTAAAGGAGCGAAGTCTCCTTTTATGGAAACGCGACTACTGCCTGTTAGTTAGCTGGGTTGTTAAAGATTATATCACACATATCAAGAACGCTTTGAAACATTGCCCTGAAATTTTCAGGGAGTCTTCTGGGGACTAGTGAAGGTTCTCTTTTAAAATCAAAGGTCATTTCTCAGTTTTGACTTTCGAATAAAAAATAAAAAACCCAACTTGAAAAAATTATATTAGATTATATATGTATTAAATTGTGATTGCATTAGCCTTAAGATGTTTTTAATATCTTCTTTGTCTTGCTTCCGTTAGCATAAGTGCTCTTTGTTCCTTTTATACGCGCGTTACAATGGGTACAACATATCCTCATTCACCCTTTAACAATGGCTATTACCTGTCACAAAAGCAGTCCCTGACTTGGAGGTCAATTTCCCTGAATAAAACTAAAATACCCATGATAATTTTTCGTCGTAGTACACAAGTAGTACCTAAAAGAATTCAAATTAGAAAAGATAATATATGTAGAATATAAAGCTAACTGTATGTACTTAAGTATTTCGCTCTTCTGACCACAATTGTTAATTCATATTAATATTCATAGGTATTGACCCTCGAAACATCTAACGTGCATGTGCTTATACAAATCTCTTGAAACTTTTTTTTTCATTTATAAAAAGCATAAAGGTCAATTCAAAATATATAACGTTAAAAAAGTTCGCTGCCAAAAATATTGGATAAAACTTTTCTGCGAACTCAGCTTTAATCTTAATAAAGTGGCAAAGTTTGGAATTCAATATATATTATAAATACAATTTAGAAATTGGTTAACGGTTATAAGCTTTACTTTTACTGATTTTTCTATTCAATTTATTTATCAGTAATCCAATTTCATTTGCTTTTAGGAGTACCAACAACAACAACCCCAACAACGACCAAAGCACCAACAATATCAAAATCTACAGTCCTGCCCTTAACTGAAGCTAATACCAACTTGGTTGAAAAAAATGAGAATTGTAATTCTGGATGTCCATCGGGTACGATTTTAAAATATCCATTGGTAAACATGTTCATAGTTTCATTCATAGTCATAGGAATTCAGTTTATATAAAATGCTAACTATCTATTTGTTCTATACTATACCACAGGAATTTCAAATTGGCCCACGTGCCCACAAGTCATATAGTATAATACCTGAAAACATGTGCGTTAAATGCGCATAATGAACGTGCGATAAAAATGTTGTATTTATGTTAAATGCAATCAATTTAAATAAATTGATTTGTCGCTACCTTTATCGGACTGTCACCAATTCAGTTAATATGTATTAATGTGTCAAAAGTCAATAAAAAGTGCGACAGGCCTTTTAATACCAACAAGATAATCAAATTCTTAAGCAGAAACTTAAGGGAACATTTTAGTACAAAAGGTTAAGTTAGTGTAATAATCCGTTATACGTCATGTTACCGTTATGTTTGTTGTCAGTGGAACATTTAATTTAGTTAGTTACAGCAACGAATGTTACTGAATACGGGAATACAGATTTGATCACAGTCGGATATTAGAAATTTTGTTACACAATCAGTCAATAGTTTGTTCCAAACAGTAATGTAAACCATGTAAACCTTGGTTACATTACTGTTTAGAAAGCCGGTAAAATCAAGCAGAATAAACAGCTCATTTTAAATTGAAAACAGTCCAATTTTTGTGCAAACAGCAGTACTACTTGAATTAACTTTGAAATTCAAGAAAATTACAAAATTCAGATTAACCGGGTGCAAACATTTTTGAAATCTTCTCATGCCTCGATAATATTATTATGTGATAGGTTTAACTGACCAGCATAATTTAACATTGATGTCAACTCATCATTTACTTATGAGACGAAAACACAACGTATGCCATTATTTATATTTTATTATAGTATGTAACTTGTGCTTTGACTCATTTTTTTCTAGGATGCGGATGGTTAAACTATTTTCTGGGATGGGACTAAAAATGAAGATGATTGTCAAGCCATGCTGTGTGATTTTTAATTCGCTTTCCAATTTTATTTCTAGTTCAATATTTTTAATTAAAATATAAACGCTACTTTGTTCTATAAAATACTGTTTTGTACCATGCCCCAGCGATTGATTGCAAAAATTGATTACTAAATAAAATGATTTACTTTATCTGTTTGTTCGATAATCGATATCTTTTCTGTCTAAGTTCTTAAATGTTTCCATAAAATCTGTGATAATAGAATCCTCCCCAGTATTTTAATGTATCAGGGTAATTTAACAATACTTTAATAGTCGGGCTAGTTTCTATCTTAAGAATATATAATATAAAAGAAATAAGAAATGGTTATCACTTCGTAATTTAATTAAAAAAGAAATAGTAATTGCTAAACAAAACACAAGGAGTAAAAATTCGGAAATAGTATTAACTGGAAGTAATTCGTGGTACCAACTAGTCACAAATTTATGTAAGATAAGGAATTCGCCGAAATCTTTATTCAGCACAATTTCGCTGATTGTAGACGAAAACAATCCACCTAATATAAGTGAAACATTACATATTGTAAATACTCATTTCACTAAAACCGCAAATTCCTTCCAAGGTCTAAATGAATATCTACCAAAGATAAGAATAGAGGCTAGTTACCCTGCTAAAGTATGTGAATTTAGTGTATACAAGTTACTATCAAAATTAAAGCCAAATAAAGCTGTACCTATAAATAGTGTGCCAATAAGGCTGATAAAAGAGTTCGCACTAGAACTATGCTATGTTGTATCCCATATTATGAATTGTACTTTTGAAACCTGCCTTATGCCGGAAGTATGGAAAGAGGCCACCATTACAGCTTTACCAAAAGTTAAAGTTTTAAAAACACTAAACGACTTACGACCTTTATCTATTACTAGTCCTTTTGCGCATGTTATTGAAGAAGTAATGTGTAGTAAGTTAAGTAATCAAATATCTGTACACATAAGTAAGAATCAGTATGGGTGCCAGAAAGGTTGTAGCACAACACACTACCTAGTAAAATTAATTAATTTTGTATTAGCAGCACTAGAAAAGGCAGGAACTGTAGTAATTTTATACCTATTCGATATATCGAAAGCTTTTGAATTATTGGACCACCCACTTTTGATAAATTACCTATACTATGATTGTAAAGTCGATTTATTTACCCTAATGTGGCTAGTAAGTTTTTTAAGCAATAGAAAACAAAAGGTAAAGTGCGAAACACAAGTTTCCAGCTCACTTTCGTGTAGTTGTGGCACGGCACAAGGCACGAAAACAGGACCCCTTTGCTTCCTAGCCCATATAAATCCAATTTTAAAAAAATTTGAAACCAAATATGGCAGTGAACATTTTTCAATCTACGGATTTGTAGATGACACTACAGTAGCAGAAGTAGTAAAAAACAAACTGCCTAAGGGACAAGAAATGCTAAATGACATGACATTATGGGTCAAAGAAAGAAAAATGTCGTTCAATCCCCAAAAATGTGGATTCATTGTCTTAGACTTCTCTAAAGACAAATCCATAAGTAATGAATGGACTTTTAACATAGGTGGGGAAAAAATAAATCGACTAGAAAAGGCAAAGTTATTGGGGGTAATGATAACTGAAGACCTAAAATGGGATTGTCATATTAGTAAAATAGTAAAAAATGCAAATTCTAAATTACACATTTTAGTTAACCTGAAACGTTCAGGATTTAGCGAAAAAGAGTTAATTCATACCTATAAGTGTTACATTAGGCCAATTGTAGAATATGCATGCGTGTTGTGGGGCCCGGCATTGACATCAGAACTTAATGAAACTGTGGAAAATGTGCAAAAGCGAGCATTGTCTATTATTAGAGGTGCGAGAATTAATACTCACGAATATCTAGATGTCTGCATGAAAACAGGGTTAGAAACTCTCGTTGCTAGAAGAAATGTACAACTTCAAAAATTTGGTTTGCAAACACTAAAGTCTGAAAGGTTTAGGGATCTATTACCTCCCTTAAATGTAGCCCATAAAATTTGTACTAGGCAAAATAAGCAAAATTTATTAAAACCGTTAAATGCCAAGATTAAGAAAAGGTACGAAAATTCAACTGTACCCCAAATAGTAAAGCTTATTAACTTAATGTACATCAATGGAGAGTTGGAATGTGAAGTATGAAAAAATTAGTTTTAGATAATTATGAATGTTAATTTAAGAAATCTGAATCTTTAAAGCTTTTAAACTTGCTGTATTTCCTGGTTGTTAAATTCCAGTCTCCCGACTGCCTTCGACCATTCATGAGAATAAATACATTACATTACATTACATTACATATATGATGAACAGAGTAGAGCAATTGGCAATTGGACGTTACAATGTTATTGTAATGTAGGCATTTGTCTCAGCTTTAACACAATTATTTTCTCACTCATCTCTGCTCACTCAATTAGGTGTATAGTATTTAACGAAATGTTGCAAGAGCATCCGAAGCTATTATTTACAGAATTGGTTAGCTGGGTTTTCCTTTTAGGGGAGTGCTGTAAGAAGATTGTTAGAAGTATCAAGTAATTCATATTAGTTGCGTGCATTATCAGGCACAAGCGCCATTAAAAGAAACTTCATTTAGACGGAATGACAGTTTAGTGTCTGGTATCTTTTCAGGAATCGTTGTTACAGATTGACTGGCATAAATGTAACAATAATAAAACGACTTTTCATGTAATGACATCTACTATTAGGTATTCCCATTATTTTAATGCAGGAATATTTCATAACTAACAATATTTTAAAAATACGTTATAATTCGACCTGACTTTTCTTCACTGATCCAGGAAAACTGAAAACCACAGAGGCATAATATTGAAATAAAGTCTAATGGAAATTATTTGGTCTAATGAATATTAACGTAGGATTAAATTTCTATATCTTTTAAAGCATGAATCAACTTTTCATTGTACGAATAATGCATCTATTTATTGCAACAGTACCTAATAATACTGTAATAATCTAAGCTTTCCACCATCATACCTTTTCCAGAGTGACCGAAAAACGCTTTTCTTCATATGCCAACCTGAATTGATAAACTTTTTAGGAATTTATGACATATTTAAAGGGAAAAAATTTATGTTCGAGATAGTTATTTTATGCTCCTATAAAATCTATATTGAATTGTTCAATGTAGAAACTTTTCTGGTCAAAAAAAGTTTTCACTTCAGTTTACTTTTCTCTTATGAAAAATTGGGTAGAATGGGTAACATGCTGGAGTCGACTCAGTTTTACTATGAGCTTCGATCAATTATGTATTTTATATATCATTTTCTTAAAATGTTAAAAAACAAAAAGTTGAAATATGAAAAAAAGTTTAACATTATGCTCATTTATTCAAGCTCTAAAGTAAACCACCTTAAAATACATTTACACACATACGTAAACTATTGACCTTCAAATAATAACCTTCAAAGGGTGTGGGCTTCAAAAATTGTTCTATGATCCGAGAAGCATTCACAGAACTTTATTGAAATATGTGATTCGCTGATCGTTTCATAATTCTGCTGATTTTATGTCCAATTATTTATATTCTTTACAATACAATAGACGATTTGGAGAGAGCGTGTCAAAATTATTCTTCTGTTAGCAAACCTAAACCTCAAGAATTTTTGTATAATAATAATAACGTGTTGTTTTGAACATTACAATAAACATCCATTGTTTGTGGCCAAAACTCATGTAATACAGCAGTGAAAGCAAAACAAAGACATCCATAACTTATTCAGTCATATCCACTCATAACTCATAAATAAACTATCACTATTCAAATAATAACCTTCTAAGGATGTAAGTTCTCACAGAATTAACAGAACTATTGCAAGAGCTTTCTAGATTGTTTCATAGTTCTTTAGATTTTATGTTCAATTATTTGTATTCTCTACAATTGATATGGAAAAAGCGTGTCTAAATTATCTTTTGTAAGCCTAAGAGTAAGGAATTTGTTAATCATATTAATACAAACGCGTTGTTTTGAACATTATAATATTTTATCTATTGTTAGTTGAATACTGCAATGATAACTCCATCCTGAGGTCTTCGGAAATGTGTAATATTAAGCAAAGAATGGAATAATAAATCAGCTCTCTTTTTTCTGTCCCTGAAGTACTAAGGTTACTATGCTATTAGCTATTGCCAGTGAAATAATAAACCACTTTGAAACACGTGTAATACACATCAGCGAAAGCATAACAAAGAAATAATTTATTTATCGTAACTCAAATCACAAGTATTGCTGAATTCTTGGTGTTTTATCCAGACGTCATATATCAGAAATGGCTTGCTTTGAAAGAATGCCTAAATTTAGTTCGATTGTTATTTAACGCTTGTTAAATTCTTTGCATACGCCGTATAATATAATACACCGTGATATGCATTGCAAACAGACAACTATTTTTGATTCCCTTATTGTGCTGGATAATAGTGCATTATTATTATTGTATAATGTTATGTAAGCTCAGTTTTCTCTATTAAAATGTCAATTTAAGTCTAAACTGAACAAATGTAATAATATTAATAGAATACAGATGATTGATGCTAACATTGAAGCCTGATTGCAAATGTGGTGCTGCGGATACCTAAAGGGTATTCTCGCTTCCTGTTACATTGAAAAGCAATCCAACTTTCCCACTTTTCATCACAAAAAGTGAATTAACCCACCCGGGAAAGTTGGGAATATTCCCAGTGCGGGATAATCCCAACCAAAACCTTGCCTATAGGTACATGTCATAATGGAACTTAAAGCAAGACTTCAACGATGTTATATAAATAGTGTTCGATAAAAATAGGGTACAGAATATTGGTCTATTTTTGAAAACGTAACGAATGTACTTTTCTGCTGATAAAGTGCAATTTTTTTTAAATGAGAACTAATGAGAATGCATATGTCAGGATATATGAAAAGGAGCGTCCGTGATAGATATTTACGATATTAAGTATTGAGGCAATTAGTCTTGCTCTACTGAAATAACTTGCAAGCAATTCAGCTGTACACGAATCTTTAATGTTTGAAACATGAAACATTTATATGCTTATATGCTGTGATTCCAATGGCTGCAGCATCAATGTTAATGGTCACTACATACCAACATACCACATTTGGATGCCATTGCAGAAAGCCCTACATAAGATTTCGTTTATAAGGTAGAGCTCCCAATAATTTCTTGCCTTCAAGGAATGCTTTTACTTCACAAAAATGAAATAAATTTGCCAATAAGCACCAATGGTATAATATTGCAACTTTAATTACGCTTTAAAATATTATTTGAAAGAACTTCGGTGAATATTAATATATAATATAATTATTATTATATTATAAAATATTATTATAGTGAAGTTGTAGCCGACCTGTTAACCAACTAATTCGTGTGAGCAAATTTACAAGCTGGTCTCCAATGTTCCATTTTATCTTTGATATATTGCTCAAGTTCTTGATGCTAGAGCATTATTTAAGCTAGATAAAAATGTCAGCACTATAACATCCAACTGCTTACAGTTCTACTTTGTTTGTCTCTTGTTCCTAAGACAGAAACAGGAAAGACGACTGAAATATTAATGACTTGACCTTAAACTTGGAAACAGAAGAATTATCGCGAATGAAGGCGTATTATTTTTGCAAAACACTGGCGCAAATGCTTAACCGAATAAGTAACTTATTCAGAGAGTGTCATATATTCTAGTGTGCAGTTTATAAATAGAGTTTTGAAAACAAGGTGCTAAATCATAAAATATTTTTCGAACAATCTTGAGATAATGAAAGGTGTTTAGTGTTCTTTTTAACGCAAAACTCCAAGGCTAGCCAATAACTACAAGTTTACCAAGTAAGTTTGTTGAGTCACTAAATATCTTGCAAGTGCTAAAGAGAGACTATGAAACTTTTAACAGGAAGCTCATGTTACAAAGTACAAATTCATTGATTGCTTAGAAAATGGCGTTTATCAAGACCGAAGTTGACACCTGTGATTTGATAAAAAGCGAAGAGGATATTACGATAGACGAATTTCTACAAATAGCACCAAGTTATGAAGGTATTTCCGTTGAATTATTACAACACAATGACATATTTAACTGCTCAAGGGATGAAACCAAAGGTAAAATAATTTTTTTATAGTTCAGTGATTTCTTATTTTGGAACCAATTTTAGCATAAGGCTAAAATTTAACCTTTCCATGTCAACGAATGGTATCCGCAGGAAAGAGAAAGTCTACGGATTGAGTGAAATCACCCAAGTCACAGTTTGTCTTTCCACCTTTCTTATCAAGTTCATCATATTACCATATTGCTTGACAATTACCAGTTATAACCGCTTAACTGGAACACAAATATTTCTCTATATAATATTACCAGCCTTTTACAATTCTTTATGCTTCCCAACATTCCAATGACTGATTCTGACTAAACATAAGCATTACAACACGCCTGCTAATTTAAATTCGTTTCGCTACTATCTTCAATTGTTTTCATTTTACTGTATCACATCTTCCAGCCTGCGACTTTCACTCAGTCCGTAAGAAGACCAATTTATGCGGATACCATTTATTGGCATGGAAGGATTAAATCACGGGCATTTTATAATTTAAAAGGTCAAGGTTTTTGAAGCCAATTTGGATAATTAGCCCGGAAGATTACCCAACTGCACAAAGTACAAAAACCTTAGCATATGACTTGATTCAATCTTATTACATTATTTTTAAATTCTTTCAAAGGTATTTTAGCGAATTGTTTATATGTAATGCATTATATTCATAAATGAACAGATGGATAAGCAGAAAATGTACACTTCAAAGTTTGAATGTGTCCGTATAAATGCAAAATGAGTGCAATAGTTTTTTGTAAGAAATAAAACTTGTAGAGTACGTATTTTAAATCATTGTTTTGCATAGAAGGCTATCCAGGAACTAACAGTACGTATTCAAGGCCAAGCAGAACACTAATAAATTCTGACACTGGACCAGGAGCAGGGGATCATAATTATGAACATTCTCATGAACCGTACCATCAAAGGTAATGTTTACCTCAGCAATTTATTTTATGCATTTCTATTAAGTAAATGGATACTTATATTTTCCGAAATTTTAGCGAATATTTTCCTGTGCTAGAAATCGCACAATTAACTGGTAAAAATGAAACCTTCAAGTCATCCAACGGAGGCGATCAAGATACCCATTTGAAGATGGACTCTAAAGAAAGCACTTTTGAATGTAACATTTGCAGAATAAATTTTCCAAGCGTAGAACAATTGGAAATGCATTTCTTAAAGTATTACCGAGAAAATAAAGACCCCCAATCATTCCCTAGAAGCAAAACTGTACGGTCAGCCAACAATAGAGATCAGAGTGACCATTTGGAAGACTGGTTTTGTGAATGTCACTTTTGCAGGAAGTCTTTGACAGTTATAGAACAATTAGAATTCCACTTAATATGTTACCAAGGAGAAAACTGTCCTCACTGTGCAGTTTGTGAAAAAGGGGTTTCGAAGCGTAGCACATTGATACATGTCAAAAAACTTGACCCAGACGAAACACCATTTGAATCCAGCACTTATGGTAAAAGATATAACTGTTTGGGTGGTCTAAAAGTGCATGAACGATGTGATGCAGAAGACAAACCTTTTGAATGTGCAGTTTGTCGCAAACGTTTTATATACGCATCGGTTTTAAAAGATCACGAAATGATTCATTTAAAAGAGAAACCTTTTCGATGTCAATGTAGTGTCTGTGGCAAAAGATTTTATTGGCCATCATTGTTGAAAAGGCATGCAAAAGTTCATACAAGGGAGAAACCTTTTCAATGTAATATTTGTTACAAAGTTTTCTCGTATAAAGGTAATTTAAACTTACATGTAAAACTCCATACAGGAGAAAGATAATTCGAATGTGAAATGTATAGAAAACGTTTCACTGAAAAATTTAGTTTAACAAAACATATACGATCTCGATGCAAAAAGCAGTTTGAATGTAAATTTCGTAGAAAATGTTTCCTCCAGTTTTAGCATTTTACGTAATTTACGAACGATTGATCGATGTATTCTAAAATAAATACTACAAACAAAAGTAGTAGTACACAACAGCATGCAGCAGATAGGTCGATTGATTGCATATTTGCACATATGATAATTCCGCATTTCATTGTAATTACAATTATTATTGACTTTTAGAAGCAAATAAGATTAATTCGCAATATTAATTCCCAATTTACAGAAAATTTGTTTCGATTTAACCAAATCTTAGAAGACCTTGACTTTGGCAAATGGAAACCGATTCCTATTCTCGAGTTAATTGTGTTTCGATTTACAAAACACTATTTATTCCACTTCTTGTTTGCCAACGTTATAAAAGTTAGTACATACCACTGATGGGTATGTCAATGTCAGAAGTCCTACATTAGATTTCGGTTATGAGATAGAACTCACAGTAACTTTTCTTTGCAATCAAATTCCCAAAAGTACAATTATTCAATTTTGATTGCAAATAAAATAAATTTGAACTTAATGGTCAAAACTGCAGAAATGGGAAGTATTAGTAAAATTATTTCCTCTCAGAGGATAACGAAATAGGGAAAATGCTTTAATTAACAAAATTTTAAACCTAG
The DNA here is from genome assembly GCA_020352615.2 of Yoshiicerus persimilis. Lineage (NCBI taxonomy): Eukaryota > Metazoa > Arthropoda > Collembola > Entomobryomorpha > Tomoceridae > Yoshiicerus > Yoshiicerus persimilis. The sequence continues at coordinate 84,466,991 of CM036940.2, forward strand.
AAAGTGACACGATCTGTTTGATAATTTTGCATAAGGGTTGCACTTTTATTAGAAGTCAACGGCATATCAAACGTGTTCCTTAATCCTACACAGTAAGTTGCCTTAACATGCTGTTGCCCATTACAAAACAATAAAATAGTAGCAATCTAAAAAAATAATTTAATCTTTCAGTAGAAAACTAATTTAATTTTTAGATATTGTGGTGAAACTGCTGCACATTTTCTATAAATTTTACACAAAGATTGTTGATAATTGCTTTATAATGGATACCAACATCTTTCAAAGCGGATGCTTTCACACTTTAATCTCAAATTCAGCGATTCATCAAAGGAAAACATTGAGGTATATATTGAGATATTAGATATATTGACATTTGTTATTTCCTTATGGCAGTCACTCTAGCTAATTCTAGGTAAATTCCAGAAACCTGAAATCTTTATTTAATACATAGCCATATGATACCACTAGAATGTTATAAATGCTGACTCTGCCATAGTAATTTATGATAACATAATCTCCAAAGTTCAATGAGGTGACCGATGAATTTCATTTTTTTTGTATTCGTATCAAGAATTGTCCATGTGCCTATCTTCAGCTTTACCAATTGCACGGAGTTCTGAGAAAAAGGATTGTGCATAAAAATAAGAAGAATAAGTTCTACTTGTTCTATACTCGTCAAGTATTAATCGAAATTAGTAATAGCTATAATTATTGAAGCGCAATGAGTTGGTCATTAATAATCTACTCAAGATTTATTTAGATTACCAGGAATCTGAGTACAAATTATGTACATTTCATTGCTTAGTATCAAAACGTAAAAGCAAAAATCTGAATAGGATACTGAATGCTTAAACCCAATGTCAAAGAGTAAAATGTTGAACTTTGCATGACAATGCAGTTTGCAGTTGGTAAAACAAAACTGAATGCCATGGTGTTAAATGCCGGCAGACATTCTGATTGAATTCTAGGTCAGAATGTAGTTTGCAGTGGAATGGGAAATAATTGCAACTTCAGCTGCAGGCAACTTAAAAGGTAATGGAATGGGAACGGGAAAATGACTAAATAAAAATTATACCAGCTATGAAAACCTAATGGAATGTGTTACTTTAAATAGTATTAATAGATGTATGAAATTGCAAAAACTGTTTTTTTCTTTAAAAGATGTAGAATACATTTATATTACTGTATTACAATCAAAATACTTATAAAGGTTTGACTTAATGTTTTGTACTTTAAACATTATTAAAAATGATATGCATGTATTTAAATAAAGTGTGGATAAAATTTGAGAATTGTACTTGCTTATAAACTGGTTTTAACAGGATTTTAAAATAAGTTTATTGTAAATATGATACAACTTTTACACTAAGCATTTTTTTAAAAAGAATTATTTACAAAAAATTTTGCAAAGATTTTGCCTAACTGGTGTAAAATTCATAACATTTAAATTCATCACATAGGACGAGACGACATGCATTATAATACTAGTATACCGCATCGATATAAACATGTAGTAAAAATGATGCGTAATTGTGTGTTCAAATACTTTGCATTACTAAAACTCAGCATAGCTAATAGTTACGGTCACGCCTTTAGCAAACTTTCAGTACAAAGTGTATGAGAACGTTCAGGTGTAATAATGTAGAATTTACCCGTGGAGAAAGAAAAACTTCTAATAAGATTATTTACTATGTAAGCGTTTGCATGTCTATTTTTAAAAGGCCAATGTCAGTATATTCTATTGACTAAACTTAGTGCTATAAGCTAAAATCAAGGTTAAGGCTACTCTCCTAAGAAACAATGGGTGGACTACATTCCTAACACGATGGGAGCGTTTTGGAGTCGTCTTAGATTCTTTCTTTCAATTGTGCACTTTTCATATCACTTTAAAGTATTTCTTTATTGCGTGTATTGTAAAGTTTTCAGACTAATGAAAAGTGCTAAAGATATGTAAATATCTACCAACATTGAAATATGAAAAGAAAAAATGTTTAAGGTTCATTTGTTGAATTACTAAATTAAATCTCCTTAATGTGCTTGTAAGCTGATAAATAAACTATCGCCATTTAAATGTAACCTTCAAAAGTTGTGAATTGTGTCATCCGCCGAGAAGCATTCATAAAACTTTTGCGAAATTTACAAATCTGCACCCAGCAGATCGGTTCTTCGTTCTGTAGATTTAATGTGCAATTGTTTGTATTCATTACAATTTAATGGAAAAAGCGTGTCTAAATTACACTTCTGTTAGCAAACCTAGTTATGAACATTAGAATTAACATCAATTGTTTTGGGAATACTAAATACAAGGATAACTCGACCATGATGTGGTTTAAAATGTTTAGCATTAAGCAAAGAATGAGATAGTAAATGATCTATTAACAACTCTCTTTATTCTGCCCGTAAAATACTGACGCCACTGGGATATTAACTATACTAACTGGAATCATGAGTAGAAAATAGTATATTAGTACTATTGCAAAACGGATATATAGGTAATTCTATAGCGAAAGTAAAATAAAGAAACACGAATAATTTATTTATGCTTACCTGCTCGTTAATAAATAAATTATCACCTTCCAATAAATAACAATCTAGAGTGGGAATTGCGTAATAAGAGCAGCAATCAAAGAACTATTGTGAACGTTTCACTTTTCAGATCGTTTCATAGCTTAGCAGGTTTTATGTTCAATTGTTAGTATTCTCTACAATTGATATAAAGAAAGCTTGTCAAAATTGTTTTCAGCAAACCTAAATGGAAGGAATTTTTGTAGCGGATCAATAAAAAACTCGCTATTACGGACATTACAATAAATATTGTAATGTCCGTGATAGATAGATAGATATACTTCATGACTCATACAGATAATAATACAAGGCATTCACTTAGGTTAAATTTGTTACTACCATTGAACCAATAACCCAGTGAGATGACAAAAGTATTATACATTTTTGTGCAATAATTTGCTGACTACTTGCCCCAGTTGTCATCATGATAGGATAAACAAAATTGTAAACAAAAATTGTTTCTGCTCCACAGAGATATTTATTTTTATAATTTCATTTATTTCCTACAGCTATTTAATGTGCACACAATTTAAAAATATTTTAAGTAGCAACAAACGAGATGGACAAGAATATTTTTCATGATGTCAAAATTAATAGCACAAACTAAAATTGTAATCAAAAAAGTAGCCCAGAATTTGAATGACTTGGTTAACTCTATATTTATTGAGGGGATCACTGAAGTTCCCCTGAGCCCCAGCAAATCCATGGGGCATGTCATGAAAAACTCGTAGACCGCAGTTTCTTCCAAATTTCAGTTTTAGGGTTCCGAAGAAAGCTGTCTAATGAAAAATAGAAATAGCTTAAGTTCAAAATGATCACTTAAAATAGTTTTAGCGAATAAAAAAAGCAAATAAAGTAAATTTACCATGTCAGGTTCATCTTTACTAGGTAGAAGAAACATGGGGACTTGGATATCTTCAGCTTTCTGGTCAAACGCCAAAAAAGGATGAATCAAACCAGCAGCGTGTAGTTCGGGGAATTCTATAGACGCTTGAGTGGCCATGTAGCCTCCCCAACAGAAACCGATTACACCAATTTGTTTCATTCCTTCCGATTTATAGTAGTTCATTACGGTCACGAAATCATTCTTCACACCGTTGGTCCAATTGCCATGTTCCGCAATGAAGGCGTAAATTTCTGTCAGTCTGTATTAAAATGTAAAGCATATATAATTGGCGAAGCAATTAAAAACCTTAAGTAATCCAAAAAAGTTTATTTTCGAATGGACAACTTACTTTTTCGGTGTGAGTGTGAAATTTGTGAGATTAACGGCATTGCCACGGAAGAAATCGGGAATGACAACTTTGTAACCGAAACATTTGGCAATTATATCCGCCACTTGTTGGATGTTGTCATTATTGAGTAAACCGAAGACATCGTAACCAATAATGATGGCCCTGCAGGTAGAACTCTCTCCGGTCTCGTACACTGTCATGTTATCCAATTCGATGAATTTTCCAGTGATCTGGTAGTTACCCTCTACTTGGCAATCCTCCTTTCCGTATTTATAATTAGCTGTGTAAGAAGAAGCAAAGACTGACACCAAAGTAATAAGTCCCAAAATTATTAGTGGCCACGTCATGTTGTCCCAGTAATAAAGAATTGTTGTTGATTGACAGCAAGAAATCGTGGCTTAAATGACAGTTTTCTTATTTATGTCGCTCTTTGATTCCTCTAGTTATGCTCCGCTATGTTTATAGTTAGATAAATATTTAAGATTCTCTATGCTTTGAGAAGTTGACACCAATGATTGTTACCGAATGTTATTAATCAGCATAAAACGAAAGAATTCCTTTTCTACTAACAAATGGAATTAAAGTAAATTTAGGTCCCCATCTTCTGGATAGGTTCGAGTGCCTGTGCAGTAGAGCTGAATTCGATTCAATTTCGAATTAACATTTTGTTTTCTCAATATCACTTGAGGCACATGAAATAAAAATCCGCAGCAAAAGATATGTATACTTTTTAAAAGTATTTCGATTCGACCCTATTTCGATACCAAAAGTTATCAATTAGCATCGATGTCGATTTTAAAACCGACATTTTTTCTGAAATTCTGACTGCTGCTGAAATTGAAACAGAGAAAAAGATTGAAGTCTACTAGCGTGGTCGGTTACGAATACTATACACATTTATTCGATAAAGACTAAAAAAATTATTCAATGTGATTGTTCTGTATAATGCAGAAAGAGTAGCCATGATTTAGTTGATACCACAAAAAACAAAATATCAGTAACAGAATTTCATAATGAGGTTAAAGATATGCACAGTTTTGTGTGTATTTTCTGCGAAAAATATATGCGACTGCAATAATATACTCCTTGCAACAAAGTTCAAGTATACATTGTGAACTAATGTGCATGTTCACTTAGTGTCACCTCACCCCTATCGTAAAACCCAGTTTAAGAAAATTGCTAAAGAAATCCAAATTTCACCTAAAAAAGGCAGACTACCACTTAAAAAGAAAATCTACATATTTTTAGTTGCGTTACACCAAAATAGTTGTATAAATATTATATTTTAGTGAATTGAAACCAATGCTCCTTTACATATATTTCCCTACTCGGGAGATCCATAAAATGTCAACTAGAGTAAAAGTCATACACCGAAGAGTCACAATTATATACATTACACACGTTTAAAAATGATCAAATACCATGAATAGTGTCAGCTACATTCCAGTAAACTTTGCATGTAGAAATTTATTTAAACTTAAAAACTCTGCACATATACCTAAAGCCATAATGAACACTGAAAAGTGGGAAAAAGTACAAAAATATTTCTAAATTAATATAACATAAAAATACAGTGTAAAAATATACAAATCAGTTAATTGCCAACTATTAATAATTTTCAGAGAGGGCGAACGAGATTAAAGACCTTCCAAGGTGTTTAGGTATAAACAATTATATCGATTCAATCACCGCCAACTCAAATAAAGAGTATGGGTTTCACAGGATTATTATACGGTAAAATTCGGACTTTAAACTTTGTACTATTTTTTAGAACTCAAATATCTCCTTGACCCCAAAAGTCTTTTAATTTATAATTGAAGCAGAAAAGGGACTAAACGTACGGTGGCCTACACTTGGCCACCGTACGCGTTATCATTTCTATCGTCCGATGTTCGCCTCATACTCTTTTCTTGTTATGTTTTCTTGTGTAGAATGCATTACACAGTACTAGACGTAATCTAGGCTACCCTTAGCATTCTCCCGGAGGTTCCAGGCTCCATATACGATATTACTTAACAATGCTATGGTCTATGAGAGGATGCATATTGTCCTGATAGTAACTACATTATTACATACTCAGTACGGTTGACAAAAAGTTTCTACTTTTGGGTTGATACGTGGTGTCTCAAAAGTGAGAACTTCGGTTCATGCTCGATTACAAAGTAAAGGCAACTGCAGCGTAGTACTTCGCCATTAAATAATGGCTACTTCCAATAACTTCCATGTCCCTGCTTTAAGGTTGTTAAAACCTCGCTGACAACAATCGCCCGAAACTAATTAAACGGCGGGTTGGCAGCAGAATATACATCATTATTAGCACCACAAATCAGTCAATTAGGTTGAATAGCCGTTAGGAAACGACGTCATTTTTCCAAGTTCGGGAAAGGATATGGTTTTCTTAATTTCCAGTGGATACTTACAACTAACTAATAAACTTTTTACAAAATCTATTAGTTTGCTCTGGATAGTTTTTTCAGGGCTATTATCAAGTAATATTTAATTTTATAATTACAATCTTATTTATAGGTAATAGCAAACTGTTTTCTTAGTCATACCAACCCAAAACTGAGTATTTATTCTATATATTTTGTTACAGAATTCAGTCTTACCTATAAATTATTTACAACATTTCTTGTTTTAAGTTATTTTACAAAATATTTCTGATAATTTTGGACCCTTTACTAATTTATTATATCCATTTAAAAAATTTGTAAATTAAAAAAGGTTTTTTTAAATAACACATTTTAAAAGAGGCCGTAAATGCTGCATGCCCTAAAATTTCGTAAATGCTGCATGCCGTAAAAGTCATAAAATTACGCATTTGCGGCATAAAATCATTTACTGCACGCCGACGCTATAATCCGATGAATTGTTAATTATTTCTTAATTTTCATAGGTACAGTACGGACCAGTTGGGAATACCCATGGTACTTACAGTGAATAGTAAACTACTTGTGTATAATAAATTGCGTGCTTTTAGCTTGACGTGGAAATCAACACGTATATACCATGATATTTCTTTATACACTGTTATACACAGTGCCATGGATATTCCCAAATGGTCCGCTTTTTAGATGATATGTACAGATTTAGTAAGTTTTTAACTAATACGAAGCTACTTTGTTTGCCAAATACAACGAACAGTAGGTTTAGCATCTACACTTGCTTACTTGTAGAGGCTAAATAGCTACTAAGTATCGATTTGTGCTGGTTTGAAAACTAGGTTGCGTTATTTCGTCTGTCTTATTATTTTCCTTTTTAATGATCTAACTTAAAATACACATTTTTCAGATGGACTGGTATGAATCTTTTTGCTGCGTACGGTATAAGGGGCATACCCTTGTAAGAATTGAAACAGAAGAAATGTATGTTGACGTTACTCAGAAGATAAAACAAGCTATTGATACAGCAGTGGAAGGATTTCCAGGAAAGATAGACGTTCTTAAAGACGTTTTTTTGGACTACATCTTTAGCAACGGGCGGATGGTTGATATTGATGGAAATGCAAATCCTTTTATAGACGAAAAATTGAAAGCTGCAAACATTGTACCAAAAGCAGGAGATTACTTGATTTTGAATACAAAGACGTCTGAACCAATAGAATTTAATGTACGCAGATGTGATTCAAATTCTGCTGTCAGACTAATGCTTTTGCACAACGAACCTAATACTGACTCACGTATATAGCTACAAATATTTTTACATTTTTATTAAGTACTTCATTAGCAGTATTGTGTAGCCGAAAAGAAATGTAGCACAGGTTGGTGCAACCGATTGCATATTTGAATTTCTTCCTTTCCGTTGTACGCACCTGCTAGTTTACTGACTACGTATAAAGTTACGAAGAAGAGGGTGTTAATTAATTAACCGGTTTCTTGTAACAAGGTTTTTCACATAAATTTGTTCCGCCACAGAAATAACAGGGGCGTAATTTGCATTAAAATAAGTAATTCCACAATCCTCACAGATGTTTTTAAATAAGATATTTGAATGTAAATGTTTACCTTTAGCATTTCAAATGGTAAGTACTCTTTAACGTTTCCTTTAACATTTCCATTATACTGTAATGTTATTTTGTTTACAGATTGGTGTTTTACAAATAAAAGAAACTGCACAGGCGATTTAGTAAGGAAATTTCAGATGGAGGGGAAATGTCTTACAGGTTCGTGGCATCAAAATTCATATTAATTTTATTGGAACTTAGAATAAAATGTATTCCGATTTTCTGTTTTAACGGTTTCCCCTATTTAAATGGCATTCCTAATATTATTGGTAGGATTTTTTTAAAAGAGAAAACACTGTCTATTCATAGTAGAGCACATTTATTAGTTGATAAGGTCTGGCATTTATTGGGTACTGAGAGAAAATACATATTTTCCATAAAAAATTGCTCTTTTCTCCTGAATTCATGCCTTTACCCCTGAATTAGTCATGAGTCCTGAATTACCTAATTATAGCAAGATATCCCATTCTAACCTGAATTATATTCATTTCCCTCGAATAATATTCACTTTCCTCATTATTAAAGGAGAAAAGTCTCCTTTTATGGAAACGCGACTACTGCCTGTTAGTTAGTTGGGTAGTTAGTGATTATATCACACATTTCAAGAATGCTTTGAAACATTTCCCTGAAATTTTCAAGGAGTCTTCTGGGGACTAGTTGTAGGTTCTCTTTTAATGTCAAAGGACATTTCTCACTTTTGACTTTCGAATAAAAAATAAAAAACCCAACTTGAAAAAATTATATTAGATTATATATGTATTAAATTGTGATTGCATTAGCCTTAAGATGTTTTTAATATCTTTTTTGTCTCGCTTCCGTTAGCATAAGTGCTCTTTGTTCCTTTTATACACGCGTTACAATGGTTACAACATATCCTCATTCCCCCTTTAACAATGGCTATTACCGGTCACAAAAGCAGTCCCTGACTTGGAGGTCAATTTCCCTGAATAAAACTAAGAATACCCAGGATAATTTTTCGTCGTTGTACACAAGTAGTTTCTGAAAGATTCACATGAGAAAAGATAATATATGTAGAATATAAAGGTAATTGAATGTACTTAAGTATTTCGCTCTTCTGACCACAACTGTTAATTCATATTAATATTCATAGGTATTGACCCTCGAAACATCTAACGTGCATGTGCTTATACAAATCCCTTGAAACTTTTTTGTTTTCATTTATAAAAAGCATAAAGGTCAATTCAAAATATATAACGTTAAAAAAGTTCGCTGCCAAAAATATTGGATAAAACTTTTCTGCGAACTCAGCTTTAATCTTAATAAAGTGGCAAAGTTTGGAATTCAATATATATTATAAATACAATTTAGAAATTGGTTCAAGGTTATAAGCTTTGACTTTTACTGATTATTCTATTCAATTTATTTATCAGTTATCTAATTTCATTTGCTTTTAGGAGTACCAACAACAACAACCCCAACAACGACTATAGCACCAACAATATCAAAATCTACAGCCCTGCCCTTAACTGAAGCTAATACTAACTCGATTGAAAAAAATGAAAATTGTAACTCTGGATGTCCATCGGGTACGATTTTAAAATATCCATTGGTAAACATGTTCATAGTTTCATTGATAGTCATAGGAATTCAGTTTATATAAAATGGTAACTATCTATTTGTTCTATACTTATACTATACCACAGGAATTTCAAATTGGCCCACGTGCCCACAAGTCATATAGTATAATACCTGACAACATTTTAGAATGAACGTTCGATAAAAATGTTGTATTACGTTAAATGCAATCAATTTAAATAAATTGATTTGTCGCTACCTTTATCGGACTGTCACCAATTCAGTTAATATGTATTAATGTGTCAAAAGTCAATAAAAAGTGCGACAGGCCTTTTAATGTCAACAATATAATCAAATTCTTAAGCAAAAACTTAAGGGAACATTATAGTACAGAAGGTTAAGTTAGTGTAATAATCCGTTATATGTCATGTTACCGTTATGTTTGTTGTCAGTGGAACATTTAATTTAGTTAGTTACAGCAACGAATGTTACTGAATACGTGAATACAGATTTGATCACAGTCGGATATTAGAAATTTTGTTACACAATCAGTCAAGTTCCAAACAGTAATGTAAACCTTGGTTACATTACTGTTTAGAACCTTGTCAAAGCCTTGGTAAAATCAAGCAGAATAAACAGTACAAATAAAAGCAAGTAAAAATAAATCGGTCAAAATATGATCAAATAACTAACGCAACCATTTTGAATGGTCCTAGTTATGAGGCATGAGAACCAACTTTTCCCACCAATTCGGCTATGCGGAAATCCTACTACAGAAATCATAAATTCTGCAGATACACACCGAAAAACTGATATTGACACTGTGTGACGAAAAGACAAATTTTTCTAAATCTTTTTTTCTAAATTTTTCGTCTTATAAAACTAATAAATGTCATTGAAATCTCATTTTAAAATGAAAACAGTGCTATTTTTGTGCGAACAACAGTACTCCTTGAATTAATTTTGAAATTCAAGAAAACTACAAAATTCAGATTAACTTCTGCAGACGGATTCCAACATTTTTGAAATCTTCTCATGCCTCGATAATATTATCATGTAAAAGGTTTAGCTGATCAGCATAGTTTAACATTGATACCAACTCATCATTTACTTATGAGACGAAAAACACCACGTATGCCACTACTTGTTTTTTATTATACAGAATAGTATGTAACTTGTGCTTTGACTCATTTTTTTCTAGGATGCGGATGGTTAAACTATTTTCTGGGATGGGACTAAAAATGAAATGATTGTCAAACCATGAGCTGTGTGATTTTTAATTCAATTTCCAATTTTATTTCTAGTTTTAATATTTCTATTTAAAATATAAACGCTACTTTGTTCTATAAAATACATTTTGTACCATGCCCCAGCGATTGATTGCAAAAATTGATTACTAAATAAAATGATTTACTTTATCTGTTTGTTCGATAATCGATATCTTTTCTTCCAAAGTTCTTAAATGTTTCCATAAAATCTGTGATCAATAGAATCCTCCCCAGTATTTTAATGCTTCAGGCTAAGTCAACAATATTTTAATAGTCGGGCTAGTTTCTCTGTTAAGAACATAGGATGAACAGAGAGCAATTGGCAATTGGACGTTACAATGTTATTATAATGTAAAAATTTGTCTCATCTTCAACACAATTCTTTCTCACTCATCGCTGTTCACTCAATTAGGTATATACTATTTAACGAAATGTTGCAAGAACATCTGAGGCTGTTATTACGCAATTGGTTAGCTGGGTTTTTCCTTTTAGGGGAGTGCTGTTAGAAGGCTTTTAGAAGTATGAAATAATTCATATTAGTTGTGTGCATTATGAGGCACAAGCGCCATTAAAAGAAACTTCACTTAGACGGAATGACAGTTTAGTATCTGGTATCTTATCAGGAGGGTTGCTACAGATTGACTGGAATGAATGAGTAATAATAAAACGACTTTTCATGTAATGACATCTACTATTAGGTATTCCCATTAGTAATGGGAATGCTCAATTTATTTTATTATTATTTTAATGCAAGAATATTTCAGAACTAACAATATTTTAAAAATATGCTATGATTTCGACCTGACTTTTCTTCACTGTTCCAGGAAAACTGAAAACCACAGAGGCAAAACGTTGCAATAAAGTCTAACGGAAGTGATTTGGCTCAATGAAACTTAACCAAACATGCAACTTTGTGGTTCGCCGAACCAGTGTGGTTCGCCGAACCAGTGTGGTTCGCTAAAATGGCGATAGTTCGGTTAGGTTCGCTCGAATTTTTTGCAACACCTGGTACGGTTCGGTTCGCTCAAAAATTATTTTAGAACTGGTGCGGTTCGGTTCGGTTCGCTTAAAACTCTTTTGGGGACTGGCTCGTTTCGGTATGGTTCCCTAAACGAAAGTAGTAGTGAATGTGCACTTGCAAAAGTACGTAAGATAGAAATGATGTGAATTTACATAGCTGAATTGGTGAAATAAAATTAATCTATTATCTGGGTTCGAAATGCGAGCAGCATGTAAAAAGTTTACCTTTGGAAGCTTGGTGTAAACTAAAGTAGTACACAATATTGTGTAGTAAAAGTGTGATAGGCAAAAGGACACTAAAATACAACATTAATCAATGTACTGTATTTATTCTAGACATAGTTTGGGGATCGGAAAATGCAAAATAACTACATTATGAATGAGAGTGGTTCGCCAAAGTTCCGAACCGAATCGGTTCGGTTCGGTTCGCTCAATTTTTTTGGGAGGTCTGGTTCGGTTCGGTTGGGTTCGCTTAAAATTTTTTTTGGGACTGGTTCGGTTCGGTTCGCTTAAATTTTTGGGAGCCACTGGTTCGGCTCGCTCAAATTTTTGGGAGCAACTGGTTCGGCTCGGTTCAGCTCGCTAGGGCCAAGTTGCATGTCTGATCTTAACGTATGATTAATTTTCTATTTATTTTAATGCATGAATCAACTTTTCATAGCACGAATGCATCTATTTACTGCAATAGTATTTAATAGTACTGTAATAATCTAAGCTTGCCAACATCGTACCTTTTTCAGAGAGTCACTGAAAACCCTTTTCTTCACATGCCAACTTGAATTGATAAACTTTTTCGGAAGCTAAGATATATTTAAAACGAAAAAACTTATGTTCGAAAAGTTATTTTATGCTCATATAAAATCTATATTGAATTGTTCAATGCAGAAACTTTTCTGGTCAAAAATGTTTTCATTTCAGTTTACTTCGCTTATGAAAAATTGGGTAGAATGGGTAACAAGGTGGAGTCGTCGCGGTTTTACTATGAGCTTCGATCAGTTATGTATTTTATACATCAAAAATATCATTTTCTTGCATTCATTGTAGCGTTTCTAAATTCATGATCTATATACTATAGCACAGTTGACCACGCCCCGTGGCTTTTATAATTGACTTGATTGGCTGATTCACTATGCTGCAGTGTTGAGTTACCTTGGATATTGTAATACTACCCAGGCTTCCCTTCTTCCCTGCCTGCCTGGCTGAATGGAAAACAGCAGCAACAGCTCAACACTACACTGCAGTGAGTGGAGCAAAGCTGTTGTTTTGGCTTTCCATTCATTCTCTGCGCACACCACTCAAACTCATTCCCGCGCGTCCATTTTCTACCTCTCCTCCTGCACTTGCACGTCACTACTCACTACAACCACGTCTCTTGCCACACAAGCCCCATGTGTTTCCCAGTCAGCTGTATCTCTCTTGCCAGTGCACTCCACTCACCTGTATCAGTCATTCAGCCACACTCCACCCGAAACTTAGCTACACCGTACCCGACACTTAGCTACACCGCACCCAACATGTAGTCACATAGTACCCGGCACTTAGCCATACCGTACCCGACATTTAGCAACACCGTACCCGACACTTAGCCACATCGTACCCGACATTTAGCAACAACGCACCAGACACTTAGCAATAACGCACCCGGCACTTAACAACAACGCACCCGACACTTAACCACATCGTACCCGACATTTAGCAACAACGCACCCGACACTTAACCACACCGTACTCGACACTTAGCCACATCGTACCCGACGTTTAGCAGCAACGCACCCGACACTTAACAACAACGCACCCGACACTTTGCAACAACGCACTCGACCCTTAGCAACAACGCACCCGACACTTAGCAACATCGTACCTATAGCTGGAATCAGATAGAGTAGATGGAGTCAGATGGAGTAGATGGAATCAGATGGAGTAGATGGAGTCAGATGGAGTCAGACGGAGTAGATGGAGTAGATGGAGTTAGACGGAGTAGATGGAGTCAGATGGAGTAGATGGAGTCAGATGGAGTCAGATGGAGTCAGGTGGAGTAGATGGAGTCAGGTGGAGTAGATGGAGTCAAATGGAGTACATGGAGTCAGATGGAGTCAGATGGAGTACATGGAGTAAGATGGAGTAGATGGAGTAGATGGAGTAAGATAGAGTAGATGGAGTCAGATGGAGTAGATGGAGTCAGATGGAGTACATGGAGTAGATAGAGTAAGATGGAGTAGATGGAGTCAGATGGGGTAAGTGGATTCAGATGGAGTAGATTAAGTGGAGTAGATTGAATTTGGAGTAGATGGAATCAGAGGGAGTCAGATGAAGTAGATGGAGTCAGATGGAAGTAGATGGAGTCATATGAAGTAGATGGAGTAAATTGAGTCAGAGGGAGTCAGATGGAGCATATGAAGTAGATGGAGTAAATGGAGTCAGAGGGAGTCAGATGGAGCATATGAAGTAGATGGAGTAAATGGAGTCAGAGGGAGTCAGATGGAGCATATGAAGTAGATGGAGTAAATGGAGTCAGAGGGAGTCAGATGAGTCAGATGGAGTAGATGGAGTCAGATGGAGTCAGGTGGAGTGGGTGGAGTAGATGGAGTCAGATGGAGTAGTTGGAGTCAGGTGGAGTGGGTGGAGTAGATGGAGTCAGATGGAGTAGTTGGAGTCAGGTGGAGTGGGTGGAGTAGATGGAGTCAGATGGAGTAGTTGGAGTCAGGTGGAGTGGGTGGAGTAGATGGAGTCAGATGGAGTAGTTGGAGTCAGGTGGAGTGGGTGGAGTAGATGGAGTCAGATGGAGTAGTTGGAGTCAGGTGGAGTGGGTGGAGTAGATGGAGTAGTTGGAGTCAGGTGGAGTGGGTGGAGTAGATGGAGTCAGATGAAGTAGTTGGAGTCAGGTGGAGTGGGTGGAGTAGATGGAGTAGTTGGAGTCAGGTGGAGTGGGTGGAGTAGATGGAATCTGATGGAATATCTAAATACTTAGGCCACAATTCAAGTTCTGTCCGGGTTTACAATTCATTCCTTAAATTGGACTAATTATAAAATGAATGTGTCGTTTCACTCCCAGGTTACCCAAATAATTTATGATTACTAAATATAATTATTTAAATTTTTAAATATTTAATAAATTTAAATTATGGTTTTTCTAACTTTTTCGGATGGTTAATTTACTGTTATTTTCCCGTTCGTAGAACGGGCAATTTACTAGTAAATATTTAATTACCAAAAATGTTTTTAAAAGCAATATTCCAATAAGTGAAAAACAAAAATTGAAATATGAAATAAGTTTAACATTATGTTCATTTATTCAAGCCCTAAAATAAATCACCTCACATTTAAACACATACGTAAACTATTGACCTTCGAATAATAATCTTCAAAGGGTGTGGTCTTCAAAAATTGTTCTATGATCCGAGAAGCATTCACAGAACTTTATTGAAATATGTGATTTGCAGATCGTTTCACAATTCTGCTGATTTTATGTTCAATTATTTATATTCTTTACAATAGACGATATGGAGAAAGCGTGTCAAAATTATGCTTCTGTTAGCAAACATAAACCGCAAAGTATTTTTGTATAATAATACTAACGTGTTGTTTTGAACATTACAATAAGCATCCATTGTTATGGGAATACTTAATGCAAAGATGACTCGACCCTGATATCTGCTAAAATGTATAATATTAAAAACACTAATGTTACTGTTATATTAAATACCTTTATCAGTGTAGAATAATAAACGATTGTAAGACTCATGTAATACAGCAACGAAAGCAAAACAAAGACATCCATAATTTATTCAGCCATATCCACTCATAACTCATAAATAAACTATCATCATTCAAATAATAACCTTCTAAGGAAGTAAGCTTTCACAGAACTCACAGAACTATTGCGAAATTTGAGCTTTCTAGATTGTTTCATAGTTCTTTAGATTTTAGGTTCAATTATTTGTATTCTTTACAATTTATATGGAAAAAGCGTGTCTAAATTATCTTTTGTAAGCCTAAGAGTAAGGAATTTATGAGTCATATTAATAAATACGCGTTGTTTTGAAAATTATAATATTTTATCCATTGTTATTTGAATACTACAAGGATAACTTGATCCTGAGGTCTTCTGAAATGTGCAATATTAAGCAAAGAATTGGGTAATAAATCAACTCTCTTTTTTCTGTCCCTGAAGAACTGAGGTTATAATGCTATTAACCATCGCCAGTAAAATAATAAACCCTTCAAATCGCATATAATACACAGCAGCACAACAAAGCACAACAAAGAAATAATTTATTCATCATAACTCAAATCGCAAGTATTGCTAATTTTTGATGTTTTATGCAGACGTCATATATCTGAAGTGGCCTGTTTCGAAAGAATGTCTTTCAGTTCCATTGTTATTTAACGCTTGTTAAATTCTTTGCATACGCCGTATGATATAATACATCGTGATATGCCTTGCAAATTATAGACGGCTATTTTTAATTTCGCTATTGTGGTCGATAATATAGCATTATTTGCATTATTATTATTATTGCATAATGTTATGTCCGCTCAGTTTTTTACATTACAATGTCAAATTAAGTATAACTGAACAAAAGTAATAACATTAATAGAATACAGATGATTCTTGCTAACATTGATGCCTTATTACAAATGTGGTGCTGTAGATGCCTTAAGGTTATTCTCACCTCCTGTTACTTTAAAAAGCAGTCCAACTTTCCCATTTTTTATCACCAAAAGTGAACTAACCCACCAGGGAAAGTCGGGAATATTCCCAGTGTGGAATAATTCCACCCAAAACCTTACCTACATGCCATAATAAACCATAAAGCAAGACTTCAACGATGTTATATGAGTACTGTTCGGTAAAAGTAGGGTAGAGAATATTGATTTATTTTTGAAAAGTGACGTATGAATGTGTATAAGTACAATATTTGTTGAATGAAAACTAATGAGAAAGCTTTTATAGACAATATTTGTCAGGATATATGAAAATGAGCTTCCATGATAGATATTTACGAAAAAGTGTAGATGATATTGCCTTGCTCTACTGAAATAACTTGTCATAATCATTCAACTGTACTTTATCTCTAATGTATGAAACATTTATATGCTTATATGCTATGATTCCAATGGCTGCTTATCAATATTAATGGAAGTATATACATACCACATTTGGATATCATTGTAGAAAGCCTTATATAAGATTTCGGTTATAAGGTAGAGCTCCCAATAATTTCTTGCCTTCAAAGAATGCTTTTACTTCCCAAAAATGAAATAGGTTTGCCAATAAACATCTTGGGTACAATATTGCAACTTTAATTGCGCTTTAAAATATTATTTGAAATTTGAACTTCAGTGGTGAGAGCGAAAAAAGCGCAGATTATTATAGTGAAGTTGTAGTCGACCTGTTAACCAACTAATTCGTGTGAGCAAATTTACAAGCTGATCTCCAATGTTGTTTTTAGCTTGGATATATTGCTCAAGTTCTCGATGCTATAGCATTATTTAAGGGATGACTATTAAGTGGTCCCTAAAAAAATTTAAAATGTCCCTAAAAACTTATTTAATGGGTCAATTATTGTGAAGTCCCTGGGAATAGTTAAAAGTTCCCTAAAAAATAATTTAAAAAGTCCCCGTTTTTCACTTAAATTATCAATAGATATAAATGCTCAAAATACTGTAATTTTAGCTGTACGTGTACTCAAAATATAATAATTAATGTCTTTGAAAAAATTGTTCCTTAGGATCCAATCGCATGGTAATCTTAGGCGAATCACCCTCTTTTCCTCTATACAGTACTGTTTTTCCAAGCAAAGAATTGCAACTTCAAATATTCCTTATCTAAAAAATGGATCTCGCGATCGCCACGGTTGAGTGCCTCAGAACAATGAGTCCATTCATTCGAGTTCGCCGAGTGGCGAGCTCGAATGAATGGGCTTATTGTTCTCCGACGATCGGCTGGCGAGCTCGAATGAATGGACTCATTGTTCTGAGGCACTCAACCGTGGCGATCGCGAGATCCTTTTTTTAGATAAGGAATATTTGAAGTTGCAATTCTTTGGTTGGAAAAACAGTAAGTGGTATAGCTTTGGCCGATGGAGAAAAATGATGTAATTTGTGCATGAAAGCAATGACAATTATGAGCTTGCACACGAATTTTTTTTGGTAATAAGGAAACTTACACTTAGAAAAGAATAGAATAGAATAGAATAGAATAATTGCTTTATTGTCGGTCAAAGAACATCTCAGATAAATCTGAGTTGTTTTCCAAATTGCGACGTTACATAAATGTTAACATTAAGATCAAATTTTCAGATACGAATTAGGTACAAAGTAAACAGCATATACAAATTGTAGGTAACCATTTCATGAAACCAGATAGTTTTTAAGAATTATTATGGTTATGTTCATTTTTTTTGTATTACATAAAGATTATTAAATTTAACAAGGATACGAATTATTACTACTAAGTTGTCCTTAAAGATAATATATATTTGTGTACCATTTTTTTAAATGAACTAGTAGACATAACTACCTTAAGATTAGATGGGAGATCATTCCACATTTTAGCAAACCTATAATGGGGAGAGCGTTTAAAAAATTCTTTGCAGTGCTTTGGTATTATCATGTTGTCAGAGAACTTTGAGGAGCGTTCACTAGCTTTCTTTTCAGTTAGCAAAGCAATCTCCGTAGGATATTCAGAAGGGTTGCTAATTATGGGTTGAAAAAACGTTAAAGTCGAGTACATACTTAACTCGTCTATTGTCATTAAATTAAAGGATTCATATAGTTTGTACATATTAGGATATTTAAGATTGCCATTGCGAAATTGGCCAACCTTATTGTATTTATAGAAATACCTCAAAAGAAAATTATCAATAATGTTTTGGATTTTACAGATATTGTCTTTAGACGTAGATGAATAAATAATTATACCATATTCAACAATTGACATGACTATAGATTTAAAGAGTGTTATCATAACTTTTAGAGGTATTAGGCGCTTAACGCGCAATAAGTTAATACATCTAAAAGATATTTTCTGGCAAATATAGCTGACATGTTACATAGAAGAGTACTGATCGTCAAGTTGTAAGGTATAAAATGAACTATGAACTGACGAGTTGGTCAAGTTTGGTCCGGCCATTTACCAGGTCAGCTACCATTAAGTCTCTGCAGTCTCTGATATTTATGTTGGTATTTGCACGTTATTTTGAAACAAATTTTTAATTTCACTTTTAGCTTCCTACTTAAAGTTTTCACAAAGTAGAAATGAGGGAGACTGTTTGACCACAATGCTATAGTGTCACACAAAAATACTATCTTTTGCTTAAAAGGACACTTTTTGCTTTCCTTGTAATAATAGTAAAACACTTTACCAGTGCTGCTGGTAAAATTACCTGACCTCCTTATCCACTCAGTAATGCCTAAAGTAGTTTCTTCTTCTTCAGTAAAATACTTTTCCAACAGTCTAATCAGGTCTTTTTAACTGGTTTAGTTATCTCGTTGACATTTTTTGAATCGGATGTATATGATTCCGTGCCCGAACTATAACTTAACTGAGAAGCCATTAAACCCAAACTGACAACTAAGCAATTACAGAGTAATCGGGAGAGAATGTTTTGGGTCTGGATGGATGGAGAGAATTAACGATGTCCTACCCAATTCTTTACGGGTTTCTTTGATATGGAAATCTAGTGCTCTTTCTAAAGCTCAGAATCCACGGGTCGACTTGCAAAATTTACTATCAGTATCTAAAACAATAACAGCTTTAATTTGTACTTTATTAATTCTTAATCATAAATAAACAAGTATTTTGAGCATTTATATCTATGGATAAATTCAGTGAAAACGGGGACTTTTAAAATTATTTTTTAGGCAACTATTAACTATTCCCAGGGACACCACAATCATGAACAAATTAATTTAATTTTAGGGACTTTTTAAATTATTTTAGGGGCTTTATAAATTATTTTAAGTACCCGTTAAATATATTCCTTATTTAAGCTATATAAAAATTATAACATTATAAATTATAACATTCAACTGCCTACAGTTCTACTTGTTCCTAAGACAGAACCATGAAGGACGACTAAAACATTAATGACTTGACCTGAAACTTGAAAGCAGCAGAATTGATTGATTGATTGATTGATCGTTTATTGACACATGAATAATAGTTAAACATAACATTTTATCTTCCATCATAAGTCATTTCTATGGTATCTATAATAATAACAGAAAAAGCATCATTTAAATGTAAATGTAAATTTAAATTTATTAATTAATTTAACAATATTGTTTTCAATGATTAGCCAGTTCATAAAAAATTGCATAGTGAAATATTTGATTAGAGTCGTGGATCAGAAATCAGCATTGAATATCGCGTTTCAGGATAATGTTCCTTCTTATTAGTACATCAAAATCAGAAAAAGATTTACTGGTTTGTATACTTGCTGGTAGAGAATTCCATAGTTCTGCACTACGGTAAGAAAATGCAAGTCTACCAAAACCTTTCATATCAGGCAAGTCTAGATTGTGCTGATTCCGAAGAACACGAATATTTTCTGATATTTTATAATCCTTTTTTATGTCGTTTTAGCGAGCCAGAGGCTCACTTATGGAACCGTGTTGTCTGTCCGTACGTACGTACGTATGTAAACACCATAACTCTTGAAGGCAGTAACCGATTTGGATAAAACCTCGGATTTGGACTCATCTCGACCTAGTTAGGAACCCTATTTAAAATGGGCGTGGTCACCCCACCCCTTTCGGAGTTAACGCGCGCTCACTTTATAAGCAATAAGATATAAAAATGGGGATTTGGGTACTGAAATATCTTACACCGCTTCTAGTAGTTTGTTAGCGGGATAGTAAAAAATATTTTACACCGCTTCCACTTTATATTGAATAAGATAGTCAAATAGGGTTTTTAGGTGTTTCCCACTTTTTGGGTGTTTCACACTTTATGAAGCGCTAAGCTAACTTTTTGGGTATTTCCCACTTTATGAAGCGGTAAGCTAACTTTTTGGGTGTTTCCCACTTTATGAAGCGCTAAGCTAACTTTTTGGGTATTTCCCACTTTATGAAGCGGTAAGCTAACTTTTTGGGTATTTCCCACTTTATGAAGCGCTAAGCTAACTTTTTGGGTATTTCTTACTTTATGAAGCGGTAAGCTAACTTTTTGGGTATTTCCCACTTTATGAAGCGGTAAGCTAACTTTTTGGGTATTTCCCACTTTATGAAGCGGTAAGCTAACTTTTTGGGTATTTCTTACTTTATGAAGCGCTAAGCTAACTTTTTGGATATTTCCCACTTTATGAAGCGGTAAGCTAATTTTTTGGGTATTTCTTACTTTATGAAGCGCTAAGCTAACTTTTTGGATATTTCCCACTTTACGAAGCGGTAAGCTAACTTTTTGGGTATTTCCCACTTTATGAAGCGGTAAGCTAACTTTTTGGGTGTTTCCCACTTTATGCAGCAGTAAGCTAACTTTTTAGGATGATATTAGAAGCATTCATTATTTATATGACAACCATTTAATTTAGCCCAAGCTTCTGTAAAGACACAATTAATTCCCCTTAACCCTCTGGCTCGCTTTATGTTACGGCTTGGCGATGTTTTTTAAGAAGTAATTGCTACATATTACATATTTGTAAATAAAATGTAGGCTATATAATTCAAATCTTTCATGCATACACATTAGATTCATTTTTTCCATTAACTCCCATTTTTTAGGGCGTTTTCTTTTAGCATGTTTACTGTTAGAGATACATTTGACAGTGTTAAAAATCAAGTTATTTATCTTATCAATTTTTGAATAGCAAACACTCCCCCAAATGGGAAGACAGTAGTCCAGTACAGATAATACAAGGGAATCGAAATACATTTCAATTTGATTTTGACTAAAAAATCGTTTATATCGTAAAAGTAATTTCACTCTATTTTTCATATTACAAAAAACGCTGTCAGCATGGCTATTCCAGTTCAGATGTTCTTGTATAAGTACTCCTAAGTACTTAAAGGTTTCAACTTGTTCTATAGGGATATTATCAATGCATATTGTTATTTTTTCAGGTGTCCTCATTGTGCTTGGGGAGAAAATGATCATTTTGGTCTTTTCAGGGTTTAGTTCTAAACCATTTTTCCTCCCCCACACAATTAGTGCATTTAGATCCATTTGGACAAAGGTTTCAGCTTTCTTGAGATCTTTTGATGAAAAATACAAAGCTGGGTCATCGCAGTATAGTACACATTGGCAGAAAATCATCAGATCAGGTAATTCATTGATGTAGATTGAAAATAAAATTCCAGATAGGCAGGACCCTTGAGGACAACCGCGTTGAAGAGAAAAAGGGTCAGATAACGTATTTCCGAGCTTAACTCGTGCAGTTCTTTGCTTTAGGTACGAAATAATCCATTTATTGACGTTCCCGGTTATTCCTTCACTCAATAATTTGAGATTAAAATTCTGTAATAAAGGGGAATCAAATGCCTTACGCCAATCAATAAAAACAACTGTAGTGTACATTCTTTTTTCCCCAGCACTGTAAATGTCATTAGTTAGGCGAAGAATGGCTGTAAAGGTTGAGTAGCCTTGGCGAAATCCGTGTTGGAAAGGCGACATTGTATTTGGTATGATTAGTTGGGTTTTTATTTTTTTGTATACTAAGGATTCCATTATTTTGGACATTGCGCACAAGATAGAAATGGGTCTATAGTTCGCACAATTAGTTTTCACTCCTTTTCTTTTATACAACGGAAATACAATAGCTTCTTTATATAATTGTGGGAAAATTCCGGTACTTATGGATTGATTAAGTAATAAACCATTGCAAAACGGATATAAGACAGTAGCGGAAGCAAAACAAATGTATTTATTCAAATTATTTTGAATTTACTTGAATTTATTCAAAATATTTTTAATTCACTTGAATTTATTCAAAATATTTTGAATTTACTAGAATTTATTCAAAATATTTTGAAGTTACTTGAATTTATTCAAAATATTTTGAATTTACTTGAATGTATTCAAAACATTTCGAATTTACTTGAATTTATTCGAAACATTTCGAATTTACTTGAATTTATTCAAAACATTTCGAATTTACTTGAATTTATTCAAAATATTTTGAATTTACTTGAATGTATTCAAAACATTTCGAATTTACTTGAATTTATTCGAAACATTTCGAATTTACTTGAATTTATTCGAAACATTTTGAATTTACATGAATTTATTCAAAATATTTTGAATTTACTTGAATTTATTCAAAACATTTCGAATTTAGTAGAATTTATTCGAAACATGTCGAATTTACTTGAATTTATTCAAAACATTTCGAATTTACTTGAATTTATTCGAAACATTTCGAATTTATTTGAATTCATTCAAAACATTTCGAATTTACTTGAATTTATTCGAAACATTTCGAATTTATTTGAATTCATTCAAAACATTTCGAATTTACTTGAATTTATTCAAAACATTTCGAATTTACTTGAATTTATTCAAAACAATTCGAATTTACTTGAATTTATTCAAAACATTTCGAATTTATTTGAATTTATTCAAAACATTTCGAATTTACTTGAATTTATTCAAAACATTTCGAATTTACTTGAATTTATTCAAAACATTGCGAATTTACTTGAATTTATTCAAATCAAGTTTTAATTATTTTAATTTATTCAAAAAACGACCTATACTGGTCACCAGTGCAGACTACGACACATACCACAACATACACACAACATCAGCTGTATAACACATAACATGTATTTGGACACAAACGAGGTTAAAGGTCAGAACGGTACTACCGATTGACACCATTTTTGAAAGATGACCTACATTTTGTCCCTAGAAGGTCCACTGAAAGTTTCATCAAAATATTTCAAAGCGTTCTTGAGATATGACATATACTCACTAACTACCTAACTAACTGACTAACAGACAGACAGACAGACAGATAGACAGACAGACATCCCGAAAACATACAGTAGCTTTCCGCTACTGAATAATGAAAAGTATTTGGTCTATAGTGAATTGACCTTCCAATATTAGCGCAGAAACAGAAAGGTGTTATTTATTACCTCTCCGGGAGACCGTTAGATGGCATGAACGTAGTTTTTGTTTAACAGAGAGTAGCAAGGAATTGATTGTTGTTGTATTTCGTCGGGTTTTCTGTGTACTTTTGGACCTAAATTAGGTTAAAGGTCAGAACGGTGTTACCGATTGACACCATTTTTGAAAGATGACCTATATTTTGTCCCTAGAAGGCCCACTGAAAGTTTCATCAAAATATTTCAAAGCGTTCCTGAGATATGGCATATACTCACTAACTACCTAACTAACTGACTAACTAACTAACTAACAGACAGACAGACAGACAGACAGACAGACAGACAGACAGACAGACATCCCGAAAACATACAGTAGCTTTCCGCTACTGAATAAGTAACAGAATCATCGCGAATGAACGCGTATTATTTTTGCAAAACACTGGCGCAAATGCCTTAACGGAATAAATAATTTATGCAGAGAGTGTCACATTCGATTGTGCAATTTAGGACATAAAGTTTTGAAAAAAAGGTGCTAAATCATAAAATACATGTGTTAACAATTCTTTAGATAATGAAAGGTGTTTTGTCTGTTTTTTAACCCAAAACTCCGGGGTTAGCCAATAACTACAAGTTTATCTCCTACATAGTTGAGATAAATTAAGTTATTAAATATTTTGCAAGGGGCTAAAGAGAGACTATAAAACTGTTAACAGGAAGCTCATGCTACAAAATACAAAATCATTGATTGTTAAGAAAATGGCGTTTATCAAAACCGAAGTTGACACCTGTGATTTGACAAAAAGCGAAGAGGATATTACGATAGACGAATTTCTGCAAATATTACAACGCAATGACTTATTTAACTGCTCAAGGGAGGAAACCAAAGGTAAAATAATTTTTTACAGTTCACTGATTTCTTGTTTTGGTACCAATTTTATAAGGTTAAAATTTAGACTTTCCATGCCAACGAATGGTATCCGCAGGAAAGAGAAAGTCTATGGACTGAGTTAAATCCCTCAAGTCACAGTTTGTCCTTCCACCTTTATCAAGTTCATCATATTAATATGATTGGCAATTACCAGTTACCGCTTACCAGCCTCACTAAGCGCACAGAAAAGTCTTGCTCTCGGGCATTACACAAATATTTCTCTATTATAATATTACCAGCCTTTACAATTAGTTATGCTGCCCATTCCAATGACTGATTCTGGCTAAACATAAGCATTACATGATTCCTGATAATTTAAATTTTTTGCTGCTATTTTCAATTGTTTTCATTGTACAATTGTACTACATCTTCCCAGCCAGCGACTTTCCTTAGTCCGTAAAAAGAGCAAGTCATGCGGATACCATTCGTTGGCATGGAAGGATTAAATCACGGTCATTTTATATGTAAGAGGTCAAGGTTTTTAAAGCCAATTCGGATAATTAGTCCGGAAGATTACCAAACTACACAAATTACAAAAACCTTAGCATATGGCTTGATTCAATCTTATTGCATTATTTTTAAATTCTTTTAAAGGTGCCTTAGCAATTTGCTTATATGTAATGAATTATATTCACAAATGAACAAATAGATAAACAGAAAATGTATATTTCAAAGTAATTTTGAATGTGTGCTTAGAAATGCAAAATCAAGTACAATAGTTTGTTGTGTGAAATAAAAGTTGTAGAATGCATATTTTAAATAAACTTCTGTATAGAAGGCTATCCAGGAACTAACAGTACCTGCTCACGCAGTGCACTAATAAATGCTGACACTGGACCTGGAGAAGAAGATCATAATTATGAACATTCTCATCAACCGTACCATCAAAGGTATTGCTTACAGCAGCAATTTATTTAATGCATTTCTATTGAGTGAGTAAACACTAATATTTTCCGAAATTTTATCGAATATTTTCCTGTGCTACAAATCGCACAGTTAGCTTATAAAAATGAAACCTTCAAGTCATCCGGCAGAGGCGATCAAGATACCCATTTGAAGATGGACTCTAAAGAAAGTACTTTTGAATGTAACATTTGCAGAATGAATTTTTCAAGCGTAGAACAACTGGAAATACATTTCTTAGAGTACTACCCAGAAAATAAAGACCCTCAATCATCCCCTAGAAGCGAAACTGTACAGTCAACCAACAATAGAGATTAGGGTGACCATTTGGAAGAAAGCTTTCTTGAATGTCACTTTTGCAGGAAGTCTTTGACAGTTATATAGAGCAATTAGAATTACACTTAATACGTTACCAACTGTCATCACTGTACGGTTTGTGAAAAAGCGGTTTCGGCTACATTGATACATGTCAAAAAACCTGACCCAGAGGAAAGACAATTCGAATGCAGCACTTGTAGCCCTTTGGGTGGTCAAAAAGTGCATGAACGATGTGATGCAGAAAACAAACCTTTTGAATGTGCGTTTGTCGCAAACGTTTTATATACGCATCGATTTTAAAAGACCACGAAATGATTCATTTAAAAGAGAAACCTTTTCGATGTCAATGTAATGTCTGTGGCAAAAGATTTTATTGGCCATCTCTGTTGAAAAGGCATGCACTAGTTCATACAAGGGAGAAACATTTTCAATGTAATATTTGTCACAAAGTTTTCTCGTATAAAGGTAATTTAAACTTATATGTAAAACGCCATACAGGAAAAAGATAATTCGAATGTGAAATGTTTAAAAAACGCTTCACTGAAAAATGTAGTTTAACAAAACATATACGATCTCGAAGCAAAAGCAGCTTGATCGTCAAATTTGTAGGAAATGTTTCATCCAGTTTTAGCTTTTCCGGTTTACGAACGGTTGATTGACGTATTCTAAAATAAATACTACAAACAAAAGTAGTAGTACACAACAGTAGATAGCAGATATATAGGTCGATTGATTGCTCACATGATAATGTTTCAGTGCAATTACAATTATTATTGGCTTTTAGAAACAAATAAGATTAATTCGCAATATTAATTCCCAATTTACAGAAAATGTGTTTCAATTTAACCAAATCTTGATTTTGACAAATGGAAACCGATTCCTACTCTCGAGATAAATGTGTTTCGATTTACAAAACATTATTTATTCCACTTCTTGTTTGCCAACGTTATAAAAGTCTGTACATACCACTGATGGGTATGTCAATGTTAGAAGTCCTACATTAAATTTTGGTTATGAGATAGAACTCACAGTAACTTTTCTTTGCAATCAAATTCCCAAGAGTACAATAATTAAATTTTAATTGCAAATAAAATATATTTGAACTTTAATGGTCAAAACTGCAGAAATGGGAAGTATTAGTAAAATTATTTACGTCTCAGAGGATAATTTTGAAATAGGGAAAAAGCTTTGTTTAAGAAAATTTTTAACGTAGAAAGTGACACGATCTGTTTGAGAATTTTACATAAGGGTTGCACTCAAAGTTACACTTTTACTAGAAGTCGACTGCATTTCAAAAGTGTTGGTTAAGCCTGTACAGTAAGTTGCCTTAACTCGGACCGATGATGTTGTCCATTACAAAACAATAAAACAGTAGCAATCTAAAAAAATAATGTTTCAGTAGAAAACTCATTTGATTTTTAGATATTGTGATGAAACTGCTGCACATTTTCTATGCATGTTACGCGAAGATTGCTGATAATTACTTTATAATGGATGCCAACATTTTTCAAAGCGGATGCTTTCACACTTTAATCTCAAATTGAGCGATTCATCAAAGAAAACACTGGGGTATACAGGGTGTCTCAGAATGATATATATACACTTTGATCATAAATAACTCAAGAACGGTAAGATGTATTTAAACGCGGTTAGTACCGTTGAAAAGAGAACAATATTTCCAATCGGAACCAATTTTATCAAGAAGAAAGTCGGTAAATTTGGCCTGCCAAAAATTCTCGAAATAAAAATGTGAAAAATTCATTCTCTAAATTGCATGGGTAACTTTCAAAGTGCTTGCCAGTGACTGCCAATGTTAATGGAGGTAATATTGGTTTTGGTGATCCTCCGGGTAGGGCGAGATGGATTCGGTAACATCCAGAACACTTGTTCATGGGCCATCAAAGAGCATAAGCTCAGAATAACGTCATCGGAGGTGAAAACTCAGAACACCGTCTGGTTTCTCATCGAGGTTTGACCATCAAAAATGATCTGTCAACTGTCCACAAAGATCTTGGCTTTTCATCTGATATGAAACTCGGACCTCGGTTTTTTAAGGGCGAGAACCTAAGTTTTGTAGGAGGAACTCTGACTCGACTCGGCTGTTTAAAACCTTAAGATGACAATCAGTTTGGTCAAAATGAATAATCGGTAGGTTGCCCACACGCAAAGTGTCATCAGAGCTTCTGCTCTTTGATGACCCATGAACAAGTGTTCTGGATGTTACTGAATTCATCTCGCCCTACCCGGAGGATCACCCAAACCAAAAGTACCTCAAATAACATTGGCAGTCACTGGCAATCGCTACGAAATTGACCCATATAATTTGTAGAATGAATTTTTCACTTTTTTATTTCGAGACCGCCCAAATCTACCGACTTTCTACTTGATAAAATTGGTTCCTATTGGAAATATTGTTCTCTTTTCAACGGTACTAACCGCGTTTAAATACATCTTACCGTTCTTGAGTTATTCATGGTGTATATATCATTCTGAGACACCCTGTATATTGAGATGTTAGATATATTGACATTTGTTATTGCCTTATGACAGTCACTCTATCTAATTCTAGGTAAAATCCAGGAACCTGAAATCTTTTCTCAATACATAGCCATTTGATGCCACTAGAATTTTATAAGTGCTGACTCTGCCGTAGTAATTTATGATAACATTCCATGTACTCTCCAAAGTTCTATGAGATGGCCGACGAATTTCATTTTGTGTGTATTGTATCAAGAATTGTCCATGTAACTGACTTCAGCTTTACCAATTACATGGAGTTCTGAGAAAAAGGTCTTTGCGTAAAAATAAGAAGAATAAGTTCTACTTGCTCTACACTCGCCAAGTATTAATCGAAATTAGTAATAGCTATAATTATTGAAGCGCATTGAGTTGGTCCTTAATAATCTATTCGAGATTCATTTAGATCACCAGGAATCTGAGTACAGAATTTGTGCATTTCATTGTCCAGTATCAAAACGCAAAAGCAAAAATCTGAATAGGATATTGAATTCCTTATCCCAATGTCAAAGAGTAAAATGTTGAACTTTGCACGACAATGCAGTTTGCAGTTGGTAAAACAAACAAAACTGAATACCATGGTGTTAAATGCCGGCAGACATTCTGATTGAATTCTAGGTCAGAACTGTAGTGGAAAGGGAAATGATTGCAACTTCAGCTGCAGGCAACTTAAAAAGTAATGGAAATGGGAACGGAAAAGTGACTAAATAAAATTATATCAGCTATGAAAACTTAATGGAATGTGTTACTTTAAATAGTATTAATAGATGTATGAAATTTCAAAAACTGTTTTTTTCTTTAAAAGATGTAAAAAGCATTATATATTACTGTATTACAATCAAAATACTTATAAAGTTTTGACTTAATGTTTAGTATTTTAAATATTATTAAAAATGATATGCATGTATTTAAATAAAGTGTGGAAAAAATGTGAGAATTGTACTTGCTTATAATCTGGTTTGAACAGGATTTTAAAATAAGTTTATTGTAAATATGATAGAAGTTTTACACTACATGGCATTTTTTATTTAAAACGAATTATTTACACAAAATTTAAAGATTTTGCCAAACTGGTGTATATTTCATAATATTTACATTCATCACATGAGCGATACGAGAATTAAAATCTCCGATTATGAAACAGTTTTCCAAATTTGCAATTTCGTCAAAAAGGTTAGCTAGTTGTTCATTTTCTTGCGGTGGTATGTAAGCACAGAATATTGTATACACTTTTCTATGAAGAAGTAGGGTCACTTTTGCTTTGAATTATTCAATAATTTTTACGTCAGTCACGCGAGCACTTTCACTTTTTTTCACTCCGATTATTATTCCTTTGGAAAAACGA